>OY986043.1:36772262-37167262 GCA_963920215.1 Nineta flava | reverse complement strand
AACTAAATAATGGATGGAAACTTTTATTCGAATTGTTCAATCAACATAAATGATATAATCGATTTTCAAAATCGATTGACATAATAACTTAATCGATTTTCAAACTGACTTCAATAACTTAATCGATTTTTTTGTTTTTTCTCATTTTTTCGGATGTTGCGTTGGGGAAATTGAATTTTTCCGATCTACATATAAATTTTCAGATATTCCGCGTCGAATGCAAAAAACTGCATCCTTCGAAAATGTCTGGAAGTGGCTGAAATTTAAACACTTAAATTTTATTTTTGGTTTTTTCCATTTTCTGGTATGTTCCATTGGGAAAATTAAATTTTCCCAAAGTTTCTTATTTTAGGTTTCAGAAATTCTTCGTCGAATGCAAAAATCCCGCATCCTTCTAGCATTTCTGGAAGTGGGTTAAATTTAAACATTTAATTTATAATAATTATATATAGAAATATGGACCAATCATAGAGCAGCAAAGTTTTAAAAAATCGTGCACAATTCTCAAAAGTGATGTGTTGCTAAATTTTAAGTATATGTATAGAAATATGGACCAATCATAGAGCAGCAATATCTCTTATGTACTTATTATGTTTATTTTATCAAAACAAAAATTTTCCATTTCCCGATATAAATTTCGTGGTTTGAGGATTTTCCTTTCGGTTTGGGCACTATATCTAACTGTATGCCAAATATCAACTTTTAAGGACTTATTGTCTAGGCTCTGGAATTATGATTATGATCCCAAAAATTATGGGCGTTTCTGCTATTTAACGACTTTTGAATGCGAATAACTTTTTAATCGTTAACGAAATTCTTAACGAAAAGCGAAAGCTTCTTATCTTATAATTCTATTAATAGCTTATATTCGAAAATTCAGCATTGTAGCTCTTTTCGTTCAGACAATATTTCAGGGTCAGATCGACATTTAACGTGTAGTAATAACTGTAAGCGCGAAGGCAAAAAACCCCTTAAACTCGGCCCGTCGCACTACCGTGCTCTAGATTATTTACACATACGAAATTTTAATTAGGATGTACTATACATATAAACCTACTGGAAAAAATTATCTACATGATGGTGAAAACCGTTTCAAAATCCGTTGCGTGGTTTAGAAGGAGTTAGCGGATAAATATACAGAAAGACGCGGAAGGCGACTTTCTTTTATACTATGTATAGATTAATTCTATTCTTTGATATTGGAGTTCTTAGCTGCAATTTTACATAGCATTATTATGAATTTTCATCAAATTATCCTTAAATCAGCAAAAATAAAGCTTAGTTATATTGATTAAGCCACTTTGGAATCTAAAAATAAAAAAAATAAGTTTAGGCCGGATTATACTATAAAATTTTATTGAAATATCAATTACAAAAATAATTTGTATTATTCTTTGAACTTTAAACCACATATTTTTTATTCTCTGAAACTGATTATCTTCTTAAATAAACCAATGAAAAACAAATTTCATTCATCTTCATGTAAAACATCTACATAATCTTCTTTTCTATATGTGAAATCTGGAATCTTTTGTAAAAATCGTGGTGACACGGAGGTACTAAAAGAGAATCCAAATCTGTTTTTTCTCGCTTCGGTTACGGTGTTACCGTTAGGATAAAGAAGCGGAAGTTTATCAATTAAAGTTTTTGCATTTATTTTCTTTACATTTTTCAAATGAAACAAATTCTTGATTAGAATACTTGTAGAATATTATGTACGGATCAGACTGTTCGTATCGTAACCATTCAATTTTCATTCATTCAACTTCTGATTTTTCTTCATTTATTTCTCAGTTTGTTATGTTTTCTCCAAGTATTTTCGTAGGAAACATATTCCCTGCTATAGTTATTACTTTAAATGGTTTTAGTTTTCGAGCCTGCGAAGTTACCATGTTTCGGCACAAAAATATTGGAGTCAAATTTCTTCTGCTTTTCGATCAAACCGAAGTTTTGGTCAGACAGTAGGTAAGACTGACCACTCAAAATACATTAAGAAGTTATATGCCATAACTATTCTTTTTTTTAAATACAGCTAAATGTGTTGTGAAATATGCAGTTTAGGCTTGTATGGAATTGAAGATTATTTATAAAAGAATGTAATGAAAACATAAAGGACATGTTTTAAATTTGTGGGTTAGGCCACTCCAGCTACAAACGACTCAATTATGTTCCTTTTACATACCAATATATATATATATATATATATATATTTACTCGCTCTGTTCATAAGGGGACTCCGCCCCTTGACCCCCGGGGCGGCTTTCGGTCTTGGCTTCGCGTCCCTGACTTAATGCAAAAAACCGCACGCTACTAGCATGAATAGAAGTAAAAAGGCAATTTGGAAGGTTTTTTTTTAATTTTCGGGGAGGTTGCGTTGGGAAAATTAAAGTTTTCCGATTTTTCTCGCAAGTTTAAAATTATTCCATGTCGAATGCAAAAAAACCGCATCCTTCTAGCATATCTAGAAGTGGGTTAGAATTTGTATAAGTGAGGGAGTGAGTGAGCTATACAAAGGGCTGTATATATATAAGGACTCGCTATATGTTCACAAAGAGATCCGCCACATTGACCACTGAAGCGGCCTTCTGCTTTGGCTTCACGTCATTGATATAATGCAAAAAACCACACCCTTCTAGCATGAATAGAAGTATAAAAGGTTATTTTTGGGGTTTTTCCCATATCCGGGGTGGGTTGGAGCGTTGCGTTCTGAAAATTAAGCTTTTCCGATTTTTCCCATAAGTTTGAAGTGATTCCGCGTCAAATGCAAGAAAACGCATCCTTCTAGCATGTAGAAGTGGGTTAGAATTTGTACACGTGAGTGAGTGAGTAAGTTACACAAAGGGCTGTCTATATTATAAGATTTTATAGGTATAATTTTACTTATATTACAATAGCATACTGAATACTGATGTTTATTTTCTTGAATATTTCAAATGAAAAGTGGTATTTTTTTACCCGGTATATAATATATATCAGGGTACATTAAGTTTAGTTCCAACTTTGTAACGCTTGAAAATTTTGATCGCAGAAAAAAATTTTTTGTTATGGGTGTTCATAAAATGACCTAATTAGTATATTTCCGCATGTCCGTCCGTCTGTCTGTGGACACGATAACTCAAGAACAAAAAGAGATAATGAGATGAAATTTTGTTTTTGTGTTCTAGAGCTAAAAGTAAGTTCCAGTTCGTGAATGGACAAATTCGGACCATGTTTGGGAATAATTGGCAAAACTGTCCATCTTTGAAACCGTAATAGATTGAACAAAAATGTAAAGACAAAAAATGTTCCTTTTTTTAAAATAAACAACTTTTGTTATAAACTTTTTTTCATAAACTCAGGATATACCGAGTATGTAAGCAATTAACTCAGTTAGTTGTTATTTTCATTTGTTTTAATTATGTTTGAAAATAATATTTACAGTTACTTCTGATTTCTTTAAAAAATTTATCTTGTTATTCTATATATACATTATCTATATTTTTAAGTCAAAGTTGATTAAAATAATTGTGTTCGTTTAATTGGTTACCTTGCTACTATAAGTAAAAATTTAAGAATAGTTTTTTATTCTTATAGTGTCGGCTTTATTAAATATTACTCATTAAAATAATAATTATTTTTAATAGTTCAGTAAGAAAATTACTACTCCCTAACTTTTAATTAAAAAAAGTAACTTTTCAGGCACACCAACGTAATTTCAGGTCAAGCCACGCTGGCAATACTGATTCACCCTTCCGCTTGTTTCCAATAACACACTACAAGTCTTTATAGACCTTTTCAATTTAAATCAAGATTTGTTTCTGTTTCGGACAGATGTCAAAAAATCAATGTGAAGAAATGAATAAGCAATTCTTCACGACTTTTTTCATCTTATTGTAGACAGTACGAAAATTGCATGCGCATAAAAGCCTATGGAAAAGTTATTCACGGAAATTTGGTCAAATGATGGTTGCGGAGATATGGTATGTGGGATAATTTGAAAACATGATACCGAAATATGTTTTTCGTACAAAGCCTACCCTGAATGATAGCTCCTACGCCCTTAGAAGAATACGCCACTTCTTTCGCAAAGAAATTTCGTGCATTTGAAATTTAAATTTGTTGTTTCTCACAAATCTTTCATTAGTTTCAAATTAAATGAATTAGCTTACTTATGAAAAACGCTGCAAAATGACTTACACAATTAGAGTCATTTCAACCACGGGAGGCTCTAGATCCGTTTCGATTGTTTTAAGATTTATTTTATAGACGCCTACCGTACTATGTTTTACACGAAGGATTAGGGACGATTTTTAGGTCTCTGTATTTCAGGAACAAAAAAAGTAATGAATCTTTAAGTTATTCTTAATATCTACTTATTTGCTGTTAATAGTTATATTAGCAATAGGTATCAGCTTCTCATTATACAGGTTGTCCCAGAACAACCTGGAACCCATCGGTGAAGTTGTTCCTTAGGTCAAGACGAACTCATTTTACCATATAACATAGGTCCGGAAATGATTTGTTTATCCGCTAGCCGCCATTTTGTGTATTTTGCTTTATAATTTATATCTACACAACGCGTTGTTCGATTGAATTGAAAATTGGGACGATTGTTGCTTTAGCATAGACCAATAATAGAAAAAAATTTGAATTTTCAAAAATGTATTTTTACAAAATGGCGGCTTTTAGAAAAATTCAAACTTACGTAAGTCAAAAACAAGCAGATTTATGAATTTTTTGAATTTTTTTAAAAGCAAACATAAAAATTCAAACTTACGTAAGTCAAAAACAAGCAGATATATGAATTTTTTGAATTTTTCTAAAAGCCGCCATTTTGTAAAAATACATTTTTGAAAATTCAAATTTTTTTCTATTATTGGTCTATGCTAAAGCAACAATCGTCCCAATTTTCAATTCAATCGAACAACGCGTTGTGTAGATATAAATTATAAAGCAAAATACACAAAATGGCGGCTAGCGGATAAACAAATCATTTCCGGACCTATGTTATATGGTAAAATGAGTTCGTCTTGACCTAAGGAACAACTTCACCGATGGGTTCCAGGTTGTTCTGGGACAACCTGTATAATAGTGTTTACGCCAGAAATGTTCGTTTATTTATTGATTATTTTCATTTGCAATTGTTACGTCAATATTTATTAATGGTTATTTTGATACAATTTCTACTTCGAAATAAAACCCCTCTGTCGGGTACTGCCCTCAGTCAATTTTTCATCGGTACTACGAATGGAGGGGGTCGACAAGAATTGTTCGGCCCATTCTGATTCGAAGTCGCATGGTGGCTGGTTCGTTAGCGGTCACATTTTGTTGTTGTTGTCGTTTTGTTAATAAAACGTATAAATTAATATCTTTAAAGTTTATGAAGTGAAATATTCAGAGAGTTTTTTTTTTAACAAATAATTTTGTGTATTATTATTCGTCGAGGCCAAAGCCAATTTTGTTGATTGTGAATTATTGTTCGAATATTGAGAAACGCCTCTTCATCAGCACGGAGGCAGACGAGTTATTGTTGGAAACAATTTGTCCAGGCTCTTCGTTATATCAGGAAGTTATCGCTGAGGTAAGAGGCTTTTCTTTCCCAGTTTCCTGCCTGTTCTTAATTTTCCCAGCCTTTTACCCTACCGACGAGCTTCAAGGTGTGCGGAGAAGAAGCGGCAAAGGTGATTTATTTTTTGTTAGATGGATTGCTCATATACTTTTTATTTTTACTCTTCAAGGTTTAATTTTGACAAAAATTTTTTCGTATTCTATTTTTGAATTTTAAATCGATACGGTCCGCTTTTACCGTAACATATGGTCCTATTCCAGCCGGATTCATTAATAAATTAATGACCTTGATGAAACAAAAATTCCATTTAATTTAATCATTCAGATAGTTGCTTTGGACAAGAATTTTGAATGAATTTAGAAGCCGATTCGTGCATGTTAGAAGTTTGTTCGTGTCGGTTAAAGTTTGTTGTACTTCGTACTCGTATTGTGAAGTTCAAAAATTATTATTGTTAATTATAGCAGTCTAATTATAAACAAGAATTTGTCCTTTTATTTTGTTCGAGAAGCAAACTGCATCAAAATAAATTTATGCTTGTGATAAATAAATCGTTATTAATTATGATGAATTTGAAAATAGTTCGTAATACAATAACAATAAATATTCGTTGTTTATTTTAATAATTTGTAATTAAATTGTTTATTTTGAATTATTGATCGTAAATTATTTGTATTCAGACGGATTCGTGGATTAGTATTATTGTAAAACAAACAAATTTTATTTTAGTTATTTTCTTACTAAGCATTCATCTTATTGCTAACTTTCCTCATTTCTGCGAATAGTCTTAATTTCAGTCTATTTTCTTTTAAATTTAATCCTAATTTCGTAAATAAATTAAATAGAGTAGTCATTCCAACGACCTTTTTCCTAATATACATATTTAATAATAAACTTCGGAAATAAATCCATTATCACCATGGATAAAGAAAAGGCAGAACGTTTGGTGAAAATATTAAACAAAAAAAGGGAGATGTTATTTCAAAGGGTTCAAAGATTGTATGATTTTGCTACAAAGGTGAACGAACCGCCCAATTTAAATAACTTTAATAGGGCATATGAGATGTTGGATCAAACTTTAAAGGAATTTGATGACATTGAAATGCGTATCAATGAAATTTCGTGCGAAGTTAACGATGAGGAGCCTGTCTTTAATACTGCCATTTTCTAACTCGTCGAAAGCATTAAACAAGTCGCCTCAAAGATTTCTCAATTGTCCACATCGTCAATGCCTACGGCCGCGGTTCAGACTCCCACTCCGAAATCCACGTCTATAAGACTAGAAAAAATAGTAATCCCACATTTCGACGACTCTCAAGACTCGTGGCCCACTTTTCATGAATTGGTTAGGACATTGATGAAGACATTCAATTATCTGAGCTAGAAAAAATGCAACATTTAACTTAGCAGATCCAGTTGGATCTGCTCGTAATGTGTGCTAAGGAATTAAGGCAACTGGCGCTAATTATGAAAATACATGGAAAGCCCTATTTGATCGGTTTGACGATAAACGAACATTAGGAAATTCTTATCTTGAAAAAATCTTTAATTTTAGTCCACTCCGATTTGAATCGAGAGAAGGTTTAGTGCCGTCTTAGATGGGTTTTGTGCTCCGATAGCGGCTTTAAAGCAATTTGAGTGATTTTATTTTTTTGACCGAGTCCTCAATATTTTAGATCCTATGACTAAAAGATCCTTTGAAGCAGCCCACCGCGATAAAGAAATTCCTGGGTACTCAGATTTAGTTAACACTAAGCCTATTCATTCTTTCAAAGTGCAACCCGAGTTGGAGAATTGGTAAGTAAATGGTCCATGTTGTAGAAAGAGCTCTCATATTTTAAAAAATTGTTCCCAATTCGTAAAATTAAGCTCCTGGAAGCGCTTCAGGTTTGTAAAGTCACAGTTTCTATGTGTTAAGTGTTTATCAGCAAAACATAAATTGACTTAATGTAAATCGGAGGAAAATTGTAAAAAATGTCAATCCTCGCATCATAGCCTGCTGCATTTTGAAGATTTTCGTACTCCAACTTTCCCCTCTTCTGCCTAACAAAATACAGTTGTTGACGGTAAACCCCCCACCAGCTTGTGTACTTTAAATCAGACTAGCAGTAGTCGGAAAGAGGATAAATTTTCAGTAATATTATCGACAGTGATCGTGAAAATTTGAGATAAGTTAGGACGTTTTCAAAATGCACGATTTTTGCTGGATTCAGGTAGTCAATCACATTTTACTAACTAACCTCTACTCTATGTAAAAGGCTTCAGTTGTCCTTGGAAAATTTGAACAAATCTGTTTTAGGATTTGGTGGAATCCAAAAACCCATTCGGGGAACAGCTACTGTAACAATACTGTCCCAATTTGATATTCGTGTTTTTTACACATTGAAAACATACGTCGTTGATAAAATTGTCGATAAACTCCCTTCTGCTCAAGTCGACGTTTCATCGTTAGAGTATCTTCGACATGTTAAATTAGCCGACGAAAAATTTTACCTTCCAATGAGATTGATGGCATAATTGGTGCCGAATTATTTCCCTTCGTTTTTGGAGGTGGGAAAGTAGAGATTTCATCGGATCTGCCTGTCGCTATTCACACCAAATTAGGGTTTGTTGTAATAGGAAAAATTCCCACCGAGTCCGTAGGAGTGGATCACTCATTTGTTGTCACTGAGGACACTCCATTGGACAAATTAGTTCGTCGTTTTTGGGAAATAGAGAACATTCCTCTGCCCTCGGAGCCATTTGTGACGCCCGAAGCATTTGAATGTGACAGATTATTCCTATCTTCCGTTCAGAGAGACCACAACGGGAATATGTCGTCGCTCTTCCATTTCGAGAGGATTTCAAGTTGCTTGGTGACTCCTTGGAAGTAGCTAAAAGGCGTTTCTTTCTTCTCGAAAGACAGTTTGCGCGCACCTAAACATTCAAGATGGCCTACACTGCGGTTTAAATGGATTATCTTGAGCAAGTTGGAGGATATTTCATACCTCATGCAATTTTCAAACCTCAAAGCACTAGTACGCCGATACACATTGTGTTTGTTGCAAGTGCCAAGGCTACTTCGGGAAGGTCCTTGAATGACGTTGTATTCGTTGGTCCCAAATTTCAGTCGAACATTGTTTCCTCACTGCTTAATTTACGATTGTTTGCTTATGCTTTGACATCAGATATCAAACAAATGTACCGGCAAATATGAATTACCGAAGCACATCGAAAATATCAACGGATCGTGTGGAGGCAACATGTTGGTGACCCGTTGAGTGTGTACGAGCTCAACACTGTTGTTTTTGGAGTTGCAGATTCTCCCTATTTAGCTTTGCGTACAGTACAACAGTTGGTAGAGGATGAGAGGGAACGGTACCCATTAGCTGCCGAGATTTGCCAGCAGGACATGTATATGGATGACCTACTGACCTCAGTTTGCTCTTTAGAAAAAGCCAAAACCGTATATTTTCAATCCAAAGCTATGTTTCGTTCTGGAGATTTTGAGCTTCTGTTGTTGATAAAGGAGATGTGGCACGAGGGAGTGGAAAGGGATCAGACACCTTCTACACCTATCATTGAAAGGTGGAAATCGTTTCAAGGAGAATGCTCGGTTTTGTCTCATGTGAAAGTTCCACGTTTTTTAGGTATACATCGATACACAGTTGACATTGGTCGGGTTTTGTGACGCCTCAGAGAAAGGATACGTTGGTGTCCTTTATTTGAAATCTGAGACTCCTGAAGGACTTCCAACTGTTAGACTTATTTGTGGAAAATCAAGGGTATCGCCCACAAAAACCCTTTCTATACCACAACTTGAGCTGTGGCCGCCCTCCTGTTGTCGGATTTGGTACGTCCAGTGGTTGAAATGATTGAAGCCTCGAATCAGAGTTTTCACTGACTCAATGATTGTGCTTTGTTGGTTGCGATCGTCACCTGATCGTTGGACGACTTTTGTAGCCCATCGCGTAGCGAAAGTCCAGTCAAATTTGGACGCCAATAATTGGGCTCATGTTAGGAGTGAAGAGAATCCTGCAGACTGCCTCTCCCAGACAGTTGCGAATCGAGCTAGCCCAATGCTCCTCACTCTTTTCAGGACATAGAACCTCCCGAGGAGAGGTTAGTTAGTAGCTGCTTTCTTACTCAGCCTCAGGACCCCAATCGTTTAATAGAATTCATTGAAAGGTTCTCTTCTTTTCACAAACTACGGCGTAGTATGATCTATGTACTTCGTTTTGGGAAAATTCTACCCTATGGGACGTTGGTCACTAGTAAAGAGCTCGATAGAGCAGAGTTAGAGCTATGTCGGATTGTGCAAAACCATAGTTTTGCCAAAGAACTTTTAAGCTTAGAAACCAAAATAGGATTGCTCAGATTCTTTAAGGAAGCTTGCGCCATTTTTGGTTCAGGGTATTATTCGGTTGGGAGGGCGATTAAACCATGCATTGATTGATTACGTGCACGCTCATCCCATCCTACTGCCAAAAAAATGCCATCTCGTGGATCTAATAGTTCGACATTACCACTTAAAGAATTTACATACTGGTCCTAATTTACTACACTCTATAATTCGGCAACGATATTGGATCTTATCTGGCAGAACAGTTATTCGCAAAATATTAAGAATGTGCAATGTATGCTTCAAGTACAAGCCCAAAGCACCACTCCTATGATGACCAACTTACCAGCTTATCGAGTATCTCAATCGAAATCATTTATACATATCGGCATGGATTATGTCGGGCCATTATCTATCAGTTTGGGTCGCCGTAGAAAACCGGTTATACAGAAAACCTATATTTGCCTATTTGTATATATGGCCACAAGGGCCATTCACATCGAACTGGTATCAAATCGTCGTATTTCTGTCTTTGTAATATAATTTTTCTGAAGCAGATTCTTCAGGGGCCGGGGGATGTTTTCTCCAGAAATATTCGTTTATTTATTGATTATTTTCATTTGCAATTGTTAAGTCAATATTTATTTATGGTTATTTTGATGCAATTTGTACTTCCAAATAAAACCCCTCTGCCAATTACTGCCCTCTGCCAATTTTTCATCGGTACTACGAATGGAGGGGGTCGACAAGAATTGTTCAGCCCATTCTGATTCGAAGTCGCATGGTGGCTGGTTCGTTAGCGGTCACATTTTGTTGTTGTTGTCGTTTTGTTAATAAAACGTATAAATTAATATCTTTAAAGTTTATGAAGTGAAATATTCAGAGAAATATTTTATGGGGTAAGTCGGTAATTATAAGCGATAGAAAAAAATGGATGGCACATTCTCGAACTCTTTTTTTGAGACTAATTCATTGGTGTCAACTAAAATTTGCTAGCATCTTTTGTATGCGAGTTATAAGCAAAAGTTCGATTTTTCGACTTTTAAACAATTGTGAATATCTTGGTTGTTTGTAAAGCTAGATGAAAATAATTTTAACATTCTTAATTAAGGTAATTTTTTTGTATAATCCAGTGGCGTCGTTATTACAGAATACTAGTGTCTTCAGCATCTTCAATGTTGTAATTTTTGGGTCTTGGTTTGTTGAAACACCCGCAATCAATAAGATTTTCTTTTAACCTCTTGAAAATACGTTAATCAGGTTTTCTTCTTTCTGGATAGCGATTGAAATATATTTCAGATGCAATATCACAATTGTTATTACTTTGAATAAAGCTTTCTAACATATCAAATTTATCGTAATTTTCGTAAGACATCTCTTACATTTACGGTTAAATGAGTTTATTATTTTTATGGCGGAAACAAAATCGTAAATAATCATCGCCTCCTTGAAATAAATATAAAAAACGCAAAAATTAAACTAGGAAATTACTATTTTGGCTATTTCAGACTTACGGATGAAAAGCGACCCGATAAATGAAACAGGGTTAAAAAGAGGAAAAAAAATCCGTTCTAACTAAGCCATAGCCAACTATACTTCCTATTTAAAAAAAAACACAACTTTAGGTCATTTCTTGAAAACCAACCTTTTTTCTCAAACTGTCACGACGCCACTGGATTATACCAAAAAAAGTGCCTTAAGAATGTAAAATGTATTTTCATATAGCTTTACAAACAACCAAGATATTCACAATTGTTTAAAAGTCAAACTTAAGCTTATAACTCGCATACAAAAAGATGCTAGCAAATTTTTGTTGACACCAATGAATTACTCTCAAAAAAAGAGATCGAGAATGTGCCATTCATTTTTTTCTATCTCTTATAGTTACCGAGTTACCCCAGTCTGTACAGATAAAATCACGGACTTTAAAATCATTTTAAAAGTTAAATTACACAACATAGATGAACAATATAATAATGGTCTAAGATCCGGCATTAGTGAAAACCTTCCCTCATCTGTTAATTGATTGAAATATTATTGAAAACGCTTATTGCAATATAAACAATTTGGCAATGTAATGTCTGCCAGGGTAGTTCTGCTGCAATTAACATTAATTAATTAATTAAAAATTGATTTTTTCATAATTAAATCCCTCACGTGTTAATTGAATTTTGCTTGTTAAATAACATAGTATACGATACGACAAATCTTGTAATAGCAGGCAGCGCTGCTTATTACTGCTACGGTTACCTGCAGCCAGGTGTTCAAACTTAAAGTAAACTTAGGTTACTTCCCTCATATGTTAATTGAAAATTTTTTAGCTAATTTAAAAGTTCAGAATAATTAGAATACATCCATAACTGGCAGCCGTCTTAAAATCCATTCCAATCAAGTGCAGCCTATATAAGAAAATTAAAAAAAAATAGAAATTATAAAAAAATACCTTGTAGAGAGAGAGAGACTATTGCATTATTCAACGTAATAAACACGGAAAGTATATATATAGCTGTTAAAATATATAGCCTTCAACAGCTATAGCCTTCGCTATAGCTGTTAAAATATATAGATCGCTCGAACTCACAGTATGCACAATCTATCTGCCAGGCTTAGAATGGAAAATCGAAGATCTGGCACGTTTAACCTTGCAACTTCCACAACCATTTCTGATGCTAGGTGATTTTAACGCTCACAGTCATCTATGGGGCTGTGAGCAAAGAGACGCATGTGGGAGACTCATCGAAAGTTTTTTGGATGAGTCAAACACGTTTCTTATAAATACCGGTGAGAAAACACGATTAAACGCCAGAACTGGTGAGATGTCAGCAATTGATCTGACACTATGCTCCTGATACTTCCTGATCCTTATAGGAATGATCACCTACCCATCAAAATTTTGCATAACTCACCGATGTGTCCACATCCTACCCATGTGTTCACACCGATGTGCCAACTGGGACACTGTCATGGAAAGTTTTCAAGTTGGGGGAAGACGTAGAAAAGGATGTGTACAAAATAACCTCCAAAGTCATTGAAGCAGTACATATGCTATAAGTCTTCCGGCATTGCACCTAAGAGAAAAGTTCCCTGATGGAATAATGTCGTGAGAGTAGCGATTGCAGAACAAAAGAGGACGTTTAAAAAACTTAAAAGACGCCCCACGCAGGAAAATTTGATGGCCTTTAAAAGAAGATCTATAGCAATCAGAACCATACGAGATCAGAAAAGGCTATCTTTTAGGAGCATTTAATACCTCCATCGGCCATCAATACCTCCACACCATCTTCGAAGGTATGGAGGAGGGTGAAGGCAATTTCGGGATCAATGGGGATCATCACCGGCACCTGCTTTCTTCAATTTGGATGGCCATCATATCACAGCGTGCCGAATTCGCTGAGTGTTTAGCGGAGCATTTCGAGCACGCCTGCAGTTCCCAAAATTATGACCCGGATTTCCTGCGGGTCAAGATGCATCAACATGATGATCTTGATTTTTCCTCGGATGAATCCCTCGAGTATAACAACGTTTTCACAATGCAAGAACTACTGGAGGCGCTAAAAGGGTCAACAGATACATCACCTGGCCCCGTTACAATACATTATACCATGATCTAGAATCTGCCTTATCCTGGTAAGTGCAGATTACTGGATTTATACATCATTATATTTCGACAGAGCGTTTACCCTCAGAAATGGCGGGAAGCCATTATTACCCCGCTGATTAAAGAGGGTAAAGATTCATTGCAACCATCAAGCTACCGTCCAATATCTTTGACTTGCTGCTTCAGCAAGATATTGGAAAAAATGATGAACAGGCGTCTCGTCTGGTGGCTGGAAACTAATCATCTGATAAGTAAATATCAGACAGGTTTCCGCCAATACCATTCATTTACGGATCAAATTGTTCGCCTTGAGAATGCCATTCACGGCAACTTTCTCTGGGGCTATCACTTTGTGGGAGTGTTCTCCGACCTGGAAAAAGCATATGATATGACTTGGAGGTATGGCATTCTCAGGAAGCTGCATGACTGGGGTCTAAAAGGATCTCTGCCTCAGTTCATTCAAAGTTTTATGGGTGACCGCAAATTTCGTATCCAGATGGGTGGCACTGACTCTGGGATCTATTTCCAGGAGAATGGTGTTCCCCAGGGCTGGATGCTTAGTGTCACCCTTTTTGCTATAGAGGTCAATCACATCGCAGCTTCAGCCCCGGTTCGTCAATGTCTGTATGTTGATGACCTTGCTATTTTCTATGGAGCTCCATCAATGGATACAATTGAAACGAGACTCCAGCAGGGCGCCAACGAAGTGGTGCATACTGCAGAAATCGTTGGTTTTCGGTTCTCCACAATTAATACTAAAATAGTCCATTTCTGCAGAAAAACGCAAGGCGCATCCTGATCCGATCCTTTACTTAAAAGGATCACGCCTTGGATGCGCCGACTCTATTAGGTTTCTGGGACTTGTCCTTGGCAAGAAATTAACGTGGCGTCCACACCTCCAATCCCTGGCAGCGAGTTGTCGCAAGGCAATGAATGTGCTTAAGGGATTGGCTGGTACATCGTGGGGTGCAGACCAGGAGATGATACTGCGGCTTTATTCATCGCTGATTCTGCCCAGGATGGATTATGGCTGTGTAGTATTCTCCTCCGCCCGGATTTCAAGGATCAAAATCCTAGATCCTATTCATCACGCAGGCATTAGACTTGCTACAGGAGCCTTTCGAATGAGTCCCTCTATGAGTCTATGTGTAGAATGGGGATTGCCCCCATTGAGGTTGAGGTGTGAGCGCCTGCTCCTCAATTAAGTCACAGGTGTATGGGGTAAGTCCAATCATGTCAACTTCCCGGCTCTCTTCAGAAAATCAATATTTCTGAGGAGACTCTATGAGAGACGTACCACGGCCACAAGACCTTCGGCCGTTTACTAATATTTTAGAGTCTTAATTTCGAATTCGTTTGGTACTTCCCTATAGTTTTCATGAAGTACCTCCTTGGCTGATCCCTAAGGTAAGGTGCCGCTTTGACTTGACTGGTCTCCGTAAAGAAGAGACCAGTTCCCAGTTCTATCGGACCTGGTTCCAACAACTTATTAGCGAATACAATGACTCTCTATGCGTGTATACGGATGGATCTAAAACAATTTCTGGTGTGGGGAGCGCTATTGCCATTTGCAATAGCTCACACACTTGGTCGCTCTCCCCACAGGCATCCGTGTACACTGCTGAATTATATGCAACTTTGCAAGCCCTGCGATATTGTGAAGAGTTTTCGTCCTCATTAGTTCCAACTCGTTGAGCAAGCACTAATGTTCACGCTTTCAAGGGACCCTCTGGTGCAAAACATAATCCAAGCGATACTCCACGTGCTCCACCACATGTCCATCGTTTTTGTATGGACGCCTGGGCACGTGGGTATACATGGGAATGAGGTGGCTGATGAAGCTGCGCGGGTCGCGTCTGAGTCAGGCCATCTGAATCTAATTCCAATACGGCCAGAGGACCTGAAAGTGTGCATACACTTCAAAATTAATGAAAAATGGCAGCGTAAGTGGAACAACCTCACGGAAAAGCTCAAACAGGTCAAGTCAAGCATCAATAAGATGCCGGCACCTGTAAATCTGAGCCGTAGAGAGAGTGTGGCCCTTACCCATTTGCGAATAGGCCACACTCAAATCTCGCATGCATATCTTCTCTGCGGTGAGGATCAGCCAAGGTGCATTGTTTGCAGGACAGGGCAAACCGTGAGGCATATTGTTGAGAAATGTGTAGTCTTTGAACCTTTACGGCATAGACTACGGCTTCGAAAGAATGTAGCACGAGCATTATCATTTAATGCGAGCTCCGTGAAGAGGATGATTACATTTTTAAATGAATCTTTCTTCGGAGACTCTAGGAGAAATATCTCTTAATTTAAAAAAGTCTCATGCAATTTTATCTTCCTTTTTAAATTTTTTGTGTTTTCATATTATTTATTCATTTTATCTGTGATATTGTGGGCCCTTACACCCACAATATCACATTTTATTACACATAGTTTTAAGTTTTATTGTAATAGTGTGGGTGTCTAGTGCCCATATAGAGCCCGTTGTTATAGTTATTTGTTTTTAAAACGTTTTCTTATCTAGTTTTTAAGTTTTTAATTTTTTTTAAAATATTGTTATCTAGTTTTTAAGTATTTTTATTTGTTGTTGTTAATTTTTTTTTGTTATTTTTTTATTAATATAGTTTATTTTTTGTTACTCTATTCTTACGGGGGCTAAATGAACAAGTTCTCGAAGCCCCAAACAAGGAGTCCCACACTCTGCGCGTCAATGCATTTCCCACCTCCCTACAGCAAAAAAAAAAAGAAAAGGTTTTGGTATAAATACGGACGCGGTGCATAAGAAAATATATACAATATAAGAATATATGTTTATAAAACGGGAACATTTCATAAAAAACCGACAAAATATTTATTCTATAGATAATATCAAATAAAAGCCATAAAATTCGAATAATCATTAAAAATCAATAAATAAAGTTACGCTTAGCGTCAGCGAAGCGGGCGGATTTCAGCTTAAATATCTATTCATAATATAAAAGGAAGTCACCTTGAGTGTCTGCCTTTTTATCCGCTAACTCCTCTAAACCACCCAACGAATTTTGAAACGGTTTTCACCATCATGCAGATAATTTTTTCGGAAGGTTAATAATTATAGTACGCCCTAATTAAAATTTCGTATGTGTAAACATTAAAGACATTTCGGAACCAAGTCGAAAATTTACTTTCATTCCATTGGAGGAGGTTCTGAGAAGCAAAATAACATAGCGGAAGCGGCGGGAAAAATTAAAAAATAATTAAGTAGACACTATGGACTCCAAAAGTGACTTTTCATTTTCTACGCCGGGGAAAAGAGTTGCTTCCCACGGACAACGCCAGGAAATTCAGCTTAGTCGATAGATTAATGTAGGTAAGGGAAATCGGCAAATTGGATCCGTAACTTCGGGATAAGGATTGGCCCTGAGATCCGGGGCGTGTCAGGCTTGATTGGGAAGAAGATTATGGCCTAGGCGAGACGAAACCATGTACCCTCACATTATTCTATAAATTATAGAAAATACGTGTAGCAAGTCAATCAGTCCTTGGCGGGAGAAAATATTATGTTATTTGGTTATAAGGGCTTTACAAAATTTTTGCGGGTGAAGCCACGATGGGTAATGTATACTATAAACTTACAGACGCTTATAAACTAGTAAACTTAGTATTACTATAAACTTACACACTGGTATACTATAAACTTACAGACGCTCTACTTGTTGAATTTGAAGAAATATGAAACAGTAATATACTTTGGACAACTTGTTTAATAAAAAAAAAAAATAAGAAAACTTAATTACAATTGTGAACGAGAAATTTCTTTTAATTTATTATTATTAAATGTTATAACATATTTAATCTCACAATAATCACAATTAGCTTCTTCATCATTCTTCGCGATAATTTCGTTTTCACAATCAAAACACTGCAAATTTTCAATTATTGTTTGCTTTTCTGATCTAGAAATATAAAAAGTAAATAAACAAATTATTTAAATCAATATTTAAGTAATATTAAATTTTGTTTTTACGATAACTCTATAAGAAATTTCGAATAAAATTTGAACTTATATTGGTTTTTAAGGTAGATCACTAGTAAATTTATTTTTCTTATGAATTTGATGAAATGGAAATATGGCATTAAACACAATTTTATTTTATTTTTTAAAATCAATTTTAAAGGGAGATATTCGCAAAGTTGAAATTTTTAAAATCCGCGGTTTAACACACGTAAACACTTCGCGCAATCCGTATTTTTTTATAAAACACAAATTCATTTAAAAAAATTCTTTACGCAGGAATTGCGTCAACTTAGCGAATATCCTCATAATATATTAATCACTCTCTAGCGGTCACAATTTTAGTCTGATCAAAATGAAAGGTCTCGTATGACGATATGATTTTGGTATTCGCAAAGCCTATTTTATTATTAACTGGCTGACCTATGCGGCTTAGCCGCGTAAAAGCAAAGATATTTCGGAAAAATTCGGGTAAAAGCAAAGATGTTTCAAAAATTAACCATCACCACTCGCACCCTCTAGTGTGGCCTTGTTTATTTTTCAAAAAGGAACATTTTTTGCCTTTGAATTTTTTTTCTTAAGGCTTACAGTTTTAGAGTTAGATATTTTCACACCCCCCGGAGGGCGTAGGTGTGTGAGGGGCAATTATCGACTTTGCAAGTTGTTTATTTTAAAGAAGTCAACATAAAAAACATACAAAAGTCCCATAAAAATAAGCACTTCCAGTTTTTACAAAATTTTCAATTTTTCGGGAAATTTTTCTTATCGTTAAAACCTTATTCGGACTATAACGAACATTTTTTTTTTAATTTACCCAAATCGGTCAAGCCGTTTTCGAGGGATGCTGTTACCAACGGACAGCACTTAATTTTTATTTATATAGAATAGATTATGATACCCTTGGGTTACATTATTGCAATTTTCAAAGGGATCTCAGGTTTATTTTTTTTGAAAAAAAATACAGCCCATGTTACTCGTTGATAATGTAGCTTTCTATAGGTGAAAGAATTTTTAAAATCGATGAAGTATTTTTTGAGTTTATCCATTACAAACAAGCATACAAAAAATCAAACCTTTTTTCTTTATAATATTAGTATTCATAAATGGCATAGATCAAGGGGGAAAGGGGCATAGAGAAAGAAGAAAACATAAAATATTTCTCTTAATATTAGAACAGGGTGTACAAAGATATTTAGGATTTTGACTTTTAATTTTAAATTGTAAATATTTATGTAAATATTAGTGTAACAGCAATAATGATAAGAAACAAAATTATAGTAAAAGAAATTTTGTACAAGTTTAATTCTTATGTATTTTTCGATTTTTCCCATATTAAGGGAGATATTCCAAATTTTGAGTTTCCTCTCCATCCCCCCCTTTCTCCTAGTCCGACTTTGACTAACGAACTTGGTCTTTCAAATAACAAATGCACGTCACATACCAAATTTTATTTCGATCAAATGAAAACTGTGACCGCTAGAGTGATTACAGACACACACACATACACATTACATATATTTATTTATGTTCATTTAACCATTTCACATCTTTTCATTATATATTTTTTAAATTAATATATATATATATATATATATATATATATATATATATATATATATATATATATATATATATATATATATATATATATATATATATATATATATATAAATATAAAACTATATACACTATGTTTAATTTACATCTTCGTATCATAGATCCCACGAATATGAGAGAGTACATATGTACATATACATTAAGCAAGCAATGTGTATGAAAAGGACGTCTTATAGGTTTGATATACAAACATATTTTTCAAAATAGTGAATAATATTCATAACGAGTATGAGAGAGTACATAATACATTAAGCAATGTGTATGAGAAGGAGGTCTTATAGGTTTGATATACAAGCATATTTTTCATAACTGTTCGAGTGGTCACCAACCACTCAAACCTATAAGACCTCCTTCTCATACACATTGCTTAATGTATACATATGTACTCTCTCATACTCGTTATGAATATTATTCACTATTTTGAAAAATATGCAAAAAAATATGTATATCAAACCTATAAGAACTCCTTCTCATACACATTGCTTAATGTATACATATTTACTCTCTCATACTCGTAGGATCTATGATACGAAGATGTAAACTAAACAGACGGTATATATATATATACAAAATATATGTATGTATATTACATACAATAACTTTGAGAACGTTTCAGCTGGTTCAATTTTTATGAATGGGAGTGTAGATATATATATTACGGAATTTTAAAAAAGATAAAATATTTGAAGTTGATAACTTTATAATTTTTCTAAATTGTACAGTGAATATGATGTCCATTAAGTTAGCAGAGCAACCTGAGCAGAACACAATTATAATTGTCTCATAATTAGACGCTAATTAAATGCTCTTTGTTGTATTGTGTTGCCGAATGCTCTGCTAACTTAATGTTAAGCTATTAGAGCAATATTTAAAAAATCAATTTATTATATTGTATTTAATATCAAATTATTAAGCTAATTAAATGTTCTAATCAAAAATTTAATGCTCCTTGTTGCACTGTGTAATCGCATGCTCTGCTAGCTTAACCAGCAGAGCAATATTTAGAAAGTCAATTAATGATATTGTATTCAAATTATTAAGCTAATAAAATGCTTGTTGTATCGTGTAACCGCATGCTCTGCTAGCTTAATGTTAAGCTAGCAGAGCAATATTTAAAAAATCAATTAATTATATTGTATTGATTATCAAATTATTAAGCTAATTAAATGCTGTAATTAAAAATTAACTGTTCTTTGCTGTGTCGTGTAACCGCAGGCTCTGCTAGTTTAATGTTAAGTTAGCAGAGCATTGTTTAAAAAATCAATTAATTATATTGTATTTAATATCAAGTTATTAAGCAAATTAAATGCTCCAATTAAAAATTAAATGCTCTTTGTTGCACTGTGTAACCTCATGCTCTGCTAACTTAACCAGCAGAAAAATATTTAAAAAATCAATTAATTATATTGTATTTAATATCAAATGATTAAGCTAATTAAATGCTCTAATTAAAAATTAACTGCTCTTTGTTGTATCGTATAACCGCATGATCTGCTAGTTGTATCGTGAAATGCGGTTACACGATACAACAAAGAGCAGTTAATTTTTAACTGGGGCATTTAATTAGCTTAATAATTTGATATTAAGCTAAATACTGATATGAAAAAATTATAAGCTAAATACTGATATAAAAAAATTAACTTGTCAACCAGGAACAAACATCGTATTGTTGACGCTTAAGTATACACAAATAAATATATATAAATAATAACGACAGAAGTAATACTGTCAAAATAAAAAAATTAGAATGATATGAAAAAAGTTGGCTGTTACGTCACAGTCGTCTTTGGTGTAGCGGAAGCATGCTGGCCTAGATATCCAGAGGCCCGATGTTCGTGTCCTGGTTGACGAGTTAATTTTTTCATATCAGTATTTAATTAAATTTTAATGACATTTGTCTATAAAGTATACGCTAGTCTTCTACAATTTGTCTTACGTAACCGAAATGGAATTTGGACAAACATCGTATTGTTGACGCTTAAGTACACAAAAATAAATATATATGCATTTAATTAGCTTAATAATTTGATATTAAATATAATA
The DNA here is from genome assembly GCA_963920215.1 of Nineta flava. Taxonomy (NCBI): domain Eukaryota; kingdom Metazoa; phylum Arthropoda; class Insecta; order Neuroptera; family Chrysopidae; genus Nineta; species Nineta flava. The sequence continues at coordinate 37,146,144 of OY986043.1, read as the reverse complement.
TAATTAATTGATTTTTTAAATATTGCTCTGCTGGTTAAGCTAGCAGAGCATGCGATTACACAGTACAACAAAGAGCATTTAATTTTTAATTAGAGTATTTAATTAGCTTAATAATTTGATATTAAATACAATATATTTGATTTTTTAAATATTGCTCTGCTGGTTAAGCTTGCAGAGCATGCGATTACACAGTACAACAAAGAGCATTTATTTTTTAATTAGATCATTTAATTAGAATTTAATTAGCTTAATAAATTGATATTAAATACAATTAAATTAATTGATTTTTTTAAATATTGTTCTGCTAGCTTAACATTAAGCATATGGTAACCTAATACAACAAAGAGTATTAAATTTTTAATTAGGGCATTTAATTAGCGTCTAATTATGAGATAATTATAATTGTGTTCTGCTCAGGTTGCTCTGCTAGCTTAATGGTCATGTGTATATATTATACTAGATACGTTCATTGACTGATATATTATTTTTAATTGTCACGAGTTAACTACTTGAATACAATCACTGTTTAGGCGAGAGTTTTATCTCGATCAACCAATCCGTTTCAATTTATTGGTTAAAAAGGCGTTTAAAAAGTGCTTGAGAAAGATGTATATGGGAAATACAGGATCAGTTATCGCAGTACATAACAAAACTGATTGAAATGGTAACATCTTTTGCAAATCAAGACAAATCTGTGATTTGGTTTGATAAAGACAAACCTGTGGCATAGCTTTAATAGCAAGAGACATGAAACCAATAGACCTTTTCATAGGTTTTTATACGCAGACGTTAAATATTGCATATTCATTTCTGCACATTGATTTTTTTGACATGTGTCCGAAACACAAACAAATCGTGATTTGAAATGAAAAGGTATATGAAAAAAGCATTCAGAAAGTTAGAAAGCGAAACTGCAAAGTACGGGCTAGTTATAAATAAGAGCAAGACAAAATATACTCGTATGTTAGTTTCAGTCACACCAAATATAAGTACACAGCAAAATATCACCATCGAGAAATACCACTTTGAAGGAGAAACATCGTTTAGATACCTCGAACGGAACTAAAGCAAAAAAAAATTAAATTTAGTGAATGTGGGTAATAGAGTTACTTTCCCAGTCTAGGCTATTGAGATCAAAATGTCCGTCCAGAAATTCGAAGCTAAAAATATACAGAACTAAAATGAGATCTATAATTACATATGTTAGTCGAACGTTGACCATTTTAGCGGTAGATGCAAACGTTAAGAATTTTTGAAAGAGAATTATTCTACATTTGAAACTGCTATAACATTTTATAGAAACATTTTAAGCAATTAATAACATAAAAAGGTTATATTTTTTTAAATACAGTGATTCTGAGAAAACTTATCATCAATCAATGTTCACCGAAACGCACAGGATTTATTCAAACTATTTTTAATCAAGAAATTGTTTATGCTCTGTTCTTGAAAAACAAAGCGTTATTTTGAATGTTTGTCAGTCCATTTTTAATCAGTTGCAACGACATACATTACAGAATTACACATATTTGTTAATCAAATAGCTACTTTACCTTTGATCTGATGATTCTACCTTTGGTATTACATTTGGAATAAATTTTCTTAATCTAAAAACAAAGAGAACCATTTCAAATTACACATTAAATAAAATCATTAAAAAATTGTGAGTACAATATCCTGTCTACGCAGTTATGATTTCTCGAATATAAAAAAACTCCTTTGATCAGATTCGTTAATTATTTTGACTAAATTGATAGAATAGACTACATTTTGTAATTATTGTAACGGTATAAAAGTAAACCATATGCAAACCTATTCGCTAGATATAACGTTGTCGCGGCAACCAGTAACAACAACAAAAATACGCAATATTCAGGAACAGAATTTTGTAGCAGACGGAAAATTTTGAACGATTTTTAAGCCTCAGCTGTAATTTGTCAAATTTGTAGGAGAGCTGGCACCAATTTTTGGGTAGGTATTTGAGGCAAGCTGAAAACTTGTCACATACCTCTCCTATTATATCCCAACACGGAATTGCAGACCTGGCTGGTGAGTAGCGGGGCTAAATCAACCCCTACATTTTTAAAAATATTAATTTTTTTTCCCCAAAAATTTATTCGAGGCAATACGCAATTTATGTATGTTGCAGTGTAATACTTAATGAATACGAAAAAAAATAAGCCAGACAATTTAATCGGAGTTTTAAAATTGCCAGACGCGTGCAAAAATTTTTTGCAAAAAATTATAAAAAATGTTTTTGAGGCAGCTTGAAATTTTAATGGAGTGTTATTTATAACTAAAAAATAAGATTCCCAAAAAGACAGATCATTTCGGTGGGGCTTTCTACCTGCCAGGTGATCAAACAAATAATGGATGGGTACGAGCCTGTAGTGCTATAGACAAGCTGTAGTGTGAGAGAGAGCGCATATCGACAGTTGTCTTCGTTCTTGCTTGCCGCGTTACTATTGGCTCAGGCGAGGCCACGTGCCTTACAATAACTCATGAGGTTTCTAGTCGGAATTTCGGAGTAAAAAATATAAAATTTTCTGAATTTGTACTAAAAACATTTTGCATAAATGTGATTGTATTGATTTATGGACGTTAAAAGGACATATTTTTTGTGATTTCTTTTTTATCTTAAAAAATTAGTTATTTTGCCAATTTTAATGCGAATTTGAACGTAATGAATTGTTTAAATAGTTGATATTTCCGCAGAAATATTTATTTTTTGAAGAGAATTTAAAAAAAAAAATTAATTTTTCAACAATTTTTGTTCCAAAAATTTTTGTACAGGATTCATATTGTTGCCCCTACATTCAAAACTAAAAATTGTTTTTTTTTTCTCTGGCAGTATTCTAAGTCAAAATTTATACGGAAATTTAAAATTTTTTCATCTTAAAATTAATAAGGGTTACATATTAAAAAAAGCAATGATTAAAATATAAAATCGCAAAAAAGGAATAAGGTTAGGAATCACTGGCAAAACAATATCATTATATTTTAACCCATGATGTTTACGGATCTCTAACACCTCCTGACTTTTTTGAGAGTTTTCTCCACAAAAGCAATCACTTTAGCCCCATTTTTTTACAAATAACACAAACTAACTTTTCACTAGACATTTTCTAATTATTTAAGTTTTAAAACGTGTAACACCATTAGTAGAATAATACGACTGAAAATAACGACTCCGAAATTCCGACTAGAAACCTCATGAGTTATTGTAAGTCACGTGGCCTCGCCAGAGCCAATAGTAACGCGGCCAGCAAGAACGAAGACAGCTGTCGATATGCGCTCTCTCTCACACTACAGCTTGTCTATAGCACTACAGGCTCGTCCCATCCATTATTTGATTGATCACCTGGCAGGTAGAAAGCCCCACCGAAATGATCTGTCTTTTTGGGAATCTTATTTTTTAGTTATAAATAACACTCCATTAAAATTTCAAGCTGCCTCAAAAACATTTTTTATAATTTTTTGCAAAAAATTTTTGCACGCGTCTGGCAATTTTAAAACTCCGATTAAATTGTCTGGCTTATTTTTTTTCGTATTCATTAAGTATTACACTGCAACATATATAAATTGCGTATTGCCTCGAATATATTTTTGGGGAAAAAAAATTAATATTTTTAAAAATGTAGGGGTTGATTTAGCCCCGCTACTCACCAGCCAGGTCTGCAATTCCGTGTTGGGATATAATAGGAGAGGTATGTGACAAGTTTTCAGCTTGCCTCAAATACCTACTCAAAAATTGGTGCCAGCTCTCGGACTAAATAGTTAAGGTAATATCCTTATGAGAGCAATTTCAAAATAAACTTATGAAAATTTAGTATAATGTAAATCTAATCTAGAGAACGGTAGTGCGCAAGGCCGAGTTTAAGGGACACAATCTTTTGAACGAAAAGAGCTACAGTGTTGATATTTCGAATATTAAAAAGTTATTTCACTTCAAAAACGCAAAATTCGCGATTATAACGCTTTAAAAAGCTTAATTATGGTATATCATAATACGCTACTTCCAGATATCCTGTAAAGTTGATATTTGGCATATAGGTAGATCTAGTACCCAAACTGACGGGAAAATTGCGAAAACTGGAAATTTGTATCGGAAAAAGGAAATTTTTACAATTTTCGCATAATTCTTGGCGACTAAATCATCATAATTCTACGCTACTTCCAGATATCCTGTAAAGTTGATATTTGGCATATAGGTAGATCTAGTACCCAAACCGACGGGAAAATTGCGGAAACTGGAAATTTGTATCGAAAAAAGGAAAATATTTACAATTTTCATTTTAGTTAAATTTACATTATACACCATATATGCGTTTGATTCGTTGATATTTGTGAGACTACTTTCTGACTGGATGAAATATTTAAGACTATATAATCAGTAAACTACCATGTAGAAAACATAAATAGTTATTATTAAATAATAGGATAGTGGTCACAGATTTCATTTCATCGGAATTAAATTTGGTATTTGAGGTGCTTTTGGTATTTGAAAGGTCAAGTTCGTTAATGGGTAAAATCGAACAAGGGGAAAAGGGGGTTTGTAGGAAGGGGTAAACACAAAATTTGACATATCTCCCTTAATATTCGAATAATCGAAAAATTTATAAGAATTAAAGTTGTAGATACTAAGTCTCACTATAATTTTGTTTCTCATCATTTTTTCTGTTACACTAATATTTACAGAAAAAATGACAGTTTAAGATTGAAAATTAAATTCCTTAATATCTCTGTACACATTAGAGTAAAAATGATAAGGTGATGAATTGTAGCAAATTTTTTCCTACAACTTTATTCCTTACGTATTTTTCGATTGTTCTAATATTAAGAGAGATATTTTATATTTTGTGTTCGTATATTTATTAAGTGTTATGACATACATATATTAAAATCGATTTTACATGATATATGAACGTTGCCCGCTCATTGGTCTATGACATTTCTATTATACTATTGGTCAATACCTTACATATATGAGATTCTATACAATAAACATACAATTGTTACACATTTAATTGTTTTATTAATAAAAAAACAAAAATTGCAGGACAATTTTTAATGTGTGTTACCTCAGAACTCCGTCATTTATGAACCGATTTTGAATTTTTTGTTTTAAAGGGTTTGATTTCCCATTATCACCATTATTATATAACAACCATACTATATTGATGTTTTAGCCTTTCAAAAAGCGAACAGAGCCAGTTGACGTTATATAACGCGAAGCGGTCTCCTTTGTATATGTGAATCTAAAAAGAGTAAAGTATCGCGAAGCGTAAAGAAACGCAAAGCATACGCGAAGAGTAACAAAACGCGTAGCGTTTTGTGCGAAGCCCTCGGCTTCGTATATTTAAGCCTTTCAAAAAGGATTGATATCCGAACAAAAACATAAATGTAAGAAAGGGCCGAGTTTTCGGGAAAATCCTTAATGTAATAGTTCCTTCTTAAAAAGTGATGATATGAGAGTAAGGACCGAGCTATTTACAAAGTAAATAGCTCTAGACTTCATATAATAGTTGCTCTTTAAAAAGTGATGATATCCCATTATAGAGCCGAGCTATTTCCCAAGTAAATAGCTCGGTAAACTATTAACTAAAAAAATTAATGAGGGGTAAATTAATTAAATGTAAGAAAAAATATGGTTGAAATTTATTTCGTAAGTTTTCCCTTAGTATGTTTTTAAAATTTTATAACGCGGCTAGTTTTAAACTATTTGAAATCATCAGAAAAAATAACTAAGGGAAAACTTACGAAATAAATTTCAACCAAATTTTTTCATACATTTTATCAATTTACCCCTCATTAATTTTTTTAGTTAATAGTTTCCGAGCTATTTACTTTGTAAATAGCTCGGCTCTTTAATGGGATATCATCACTTTTTAAAGAGCAACTATTATATGAAGTCTGGAGCTATTTACTTTGTAAATAGCTCGGTCCTTTCTTCCATATCATCACTTTTTAAGAAACAACTATTATATGAAGTCTAGAGCTATTTACTTTGTAAATAGCTCGGTCCTTACTCTCATATCATCACTTTTTAAGAAGGAACTATTACATTTAGGATGTTCCCGAAAACTCGGTCCTTTCTTACATTTATGTTTTTGGTCGGATATACTATACAGCTAGACTTGAAGCTGACACACTCACTGATCTATACAAAAACTAAACCACTTCTAGACATGTAAGAAAGATGTGGGTTTTTGCATTCGACGCGAAATTGCTTGAAACCGACGAGAAAAATCGGAAAACTTCAATTTCAGTGCAACCCCCCGGAAAATTGGAAAAATTACGTTTTCCTGTTCTATACATGCTAGAAAGATGGAATATTCACCAAACGACCCGACATAGTCAAATTAACAGAAAACTTTGAAAAATTTCATTACCTACACGCAACCCCCCGAAAATGGGAATAACACCCCTAAAACTGCCCTTTTCACTTGTATTCATGTTAGAAAGATCGGGTTTTTTCCATTCGACGTGGAACAAGTTCAAAATAACAGAGTTATTTGAAAAAAGTAAACTTTCCATCACAACCCTTCGGAATTGGGAAAAACACCTCTAAAACCAACCCTTTTCTTCTATACATGCTAGAAAGATGCGGTTTTTGCATTCGACGCTAAATAGCTACATATTAAGAAGGATTTTCGAAAAACTTCAATTTTTTCATTGCAACCCCCGTAAAATTGGAAAAATTACGTTTTTCTGTTCTATACATGTTAGAAAGATGGAATATTCACCAATCGACCCGAAATAAAGTCAAATAAACACAATACCTCGAAAATTTCATCACATACATAGCAATCCCCAAAAAGAGGAAAAACACCCCTAAAACTGCCTTTTTCACTTCTATTCATGTTGGAAAGATCGGGTTTTTATTAACAGGAACGTGGAACAGGATTATAAAAACAGGATTATTTTATAATAGTAAACTTTCCCATCGCAACCATTCGTAAATGGGAAAAACAACCCTAAAACCACTCTTTTTGTTCTATACACGCTAGAAAGATGCGGTTTTTTGTATTCGACGCTAAATAGCTACAAATTAAGGTTTTTAGAAAAACTTAGAATTTTTCATCGCCACCCCTTAAAAAAATGGGAACAACCCCCTAAACTACTCTTTTAACTTCTATTCAAGGTAGAAAGATGGGGTTTTTTGCATTTGGTGGAGAATTTCTTCAAACTAATGGGGTTATTCAATAAACTTTAATTTTTTCATGGCCACCTCCTTGAAAATTGGAAAAAACACCCCCAAAAATTAGCCATTTAATACTTTACATGCTTTGCATTCAACGCAGAATAACTGCAAATTAATCGGTTAATTCGTAAAACCTAAGTTTTTTCATCGCTACCCCATGAAAATGGTAATGTGAGACCTATCTATGCGCAGTCCCCCCAAACCCGCATCTAAACTCACCTCGCCAAAAAAAATTATTATGATATTCAATGATATTTCATTAATGATATTCAATGAAAAATACAAATGGCAATTGAATTAAACACTGAAAGAAACGGTATCCATTTACGTTGATAGGGGTAAAGTTTAAAAAATTACAAAATTTTAAATAAAATAATAAGTATCGAACTGTAATTATGGCATAAAATTTCAAACTGAGACTAATGAAGAATTATGTTTTTTTACTAATGAAGAATTTTCATGTTTTTCATTTAAAAAAAAGTCGTTTTTTTTTAAGATACAAATTCAAATTTCTCTCCAGGCATGTTTATTTTTTCACAAATTTAAAAGTGAGAAAAGCGGGTTTCAAAATCCTTAAAGTAGTTAAATTAAATTTTTTTTAAACATTTTTTACCTTATACTTTGTATTTCCTCCACAGAATATCGTGATGTATAGTGATGTAATTCATGTATTAACACCTTTTTAAAATGTTCTTTTAAACTCTGAAATGATCTTCCAATACACTGGAAATTAAAAATTATAAATTCTTATCTCAACTATTATAAAACTGAAATTTTCTGTTTGTTTGTTCGAGCGTCAGGCAAAAACTACTAGACCGATTGTCTTAATCATCTAATCAACTTTTTTTAATAGGTAAAACGGTTTTAGTATGTATGTTCTAAGAATAATTTCTAATCCTAATAATAATAATAAACCTAATGAATGTTCTAATAAACCAACATTTATTAGAAATTCTGAACAATTTAATTGCACCAAAAGCTCTGAAACTCCACCAATTCGACCCGTAGAACTGAGAATTATCAACTATCAAAAACCTCAGAACCTACACAAGACATGACCAACTTCCAACAGCTCGACCCGTAGAACTATAATTTATATATTGGTTCATGGAGAAGGTGGTATTTCTGGAACTGTAAACTATTTTCGTTATAATCCGTAGTTCTGCGGTTCGAGTTGGGAGGGATTGGCTTGCCTGGTGATGGTTCTGAGGTTTTTGGTAGTTAGTGGCATTAAATTTTGGTACACCCTATATCTCTTCTCTACTATTAAAAAATTGTAAAAGTATGCATATTTGCTTGTTCGAGCATCACGCAAAAGTTACTGGACTGATTTTGATGAGCTTTCAAACCTTTTGTGTTTAAAAGCTTATGATTAGACTTAAAAACTGGTATGTATTTCATATTGCTACGATGACATTAGCGGGATATAATGAGTGTATTCCGTAATGATAGCATCAATAAGTTTTAAGTTGGCATTACTTAAAAAGTAGAGATGGATGGAGCTGTGTGCCACCATCATAAACATCATCAAAAGTCGTAGAGGAATCATTTTTATTATTTATTTATAAATTATACTTAGTTAAAGCTTATGTTATTAAACAAAATCTTATTAAATCAATCGCTATATTTTATTAAAATATAATTTTTTGTTTTTATTCAATTTTATTTAATTTTTTGTTTCTCAGTCATTGCATGATTCTTACAGCAGAAGATTTATGATTGATGATGTTTATGATGGTGGAACACAGCTCCATCCATCCCTACCCCTCCTTTTTAAGTGACGCCAACTTAAAACTTATTGATGATATCATTACGGAATACACTCAATATATAACTGTAAGGCCGGTATTCACAGTCCGGTCTTAAATGTAAGATCATCTTAAGCATGATCTTAAGACAGCGTTTAGATTCATAAACGCAATCTTGAGGCTTGCTTAAAAGTATGAACTTAGCTAAGATTGTGTAGTTGGATAAATATTCACAGACATTGCTTAAGACGATCTTAAGAATTGAAAACTATTTATGTATTCACAGTCAAATAAGGCCATCTTATAATTGAAGTTAAGCTTATTTTTTATTAAAAAAAGAGGTTTTTATTTAAGTCAACATGTTAGTAGACTTAAGACGATCTTAAATAGTTTTGTTGTAAAAAAAGTAGTGAAGATAATGGATTTTTTGGTTAACATAATATCATTATTTATGATAATATTGATATCGATTTTGATTCGAGATATACATAATTATTTTGATTTTTATTCAGACATCGAATATAAAAAAAGATGTAGATTCGAGGAAATCAGTATTAAATTTGTAATATTACCACTAATAGAACAGAATCTAGCTAAAGTCAACCGTCGTGGATTATCTATTCCACCAGTGTTTCAATTATTAATATGTTTGCGATTCTATTCAACTGGTTGTTTTCAGGTAATTATAAATAATTATTATAACTATAAATTTATTTTTAATAATAAACTTTCATTACTTTTAAATAATCTCGTTTATCTGCAGTACATATATTTTTTAATAAAAAGAAAAAAATATTTTTACAGCTTATTTTCGGTGATACTATGATATTATCACAACAAACAGTTTCTAGAATTGTTTTCGTGTAAGCGTTTTACTTGCAAGTTTGCTTAATGGTTTAACCTCAAGAAGTTAGATCAGCAAATCAGAGGCTTTTTGGAATACCTGGTGTTGATAGGCAATTGATTGTACTCATATCCTATTAGTTCACACAAGGTTTCAAAATGTCGACAAAAGTTAATAACAAATATTCATCAGAGTCGTATCAAAATCTTGACTTTTTAAATCTAAAAAAACCAAAAGATGATTTAAAACAGGTATTGCTCATATTTTATATAAATTTACGAAAGATTTCCTTTTGTATGAAATAAAATATTCATATAATATGCTTATTAAGTATTTTACGAAAATTTCAAATTTTTGTTTTATATTTATAGAATTTGAAAAACCACAAGAAGACAGATATTGTTGAAATTAATATAAGAAATTATTTTCATACATCTTTAAATTATTTATTTTTCTTTCATCTAAAAAGTCATTTCATTATTTTATATGTGTTTCTAATAATACACTCTTTAATTTAAAAAAAAAAATTATATTGATAACTTTTTTAATCTTTTTAAGGTTTTGCCTTACAGCAGGCTTCTTTATAGGGGTGGAAAACTCGCAAGGAGTTCCTCAAACCTGAAGCGAAGTTGAGAGATCTATGTCGCAGCGAGTTGGTGAATTAAAGCGAACTAATGAGCAAAATATTCAATAAGCAAAAAAATAATCAGCAATAATTATTAAAAGAAACAGAATATTAGAAAAATTTAAAATATTATGTAATTCGTTATGAAAATTAGGTTTTTTTGAATTGAAAATTTAGAACTATGAAAAATACTTTTTTTTTAATGAATTACCTATTCCGATATATAGCTGACCATATATGATTAGAGATGGTTATATATAATGAGATACAATTAGACCTGGTTAATTTTTGGATCTGATAATGTATAAACATATCTGTTTATGTATGATCAGATCTAATTATGTATGACTAGGCTTGGCCAATTTTTGGATCTGTTTATATATAAACATATCTGTTCATGTATGATCAGATCTAATTATGTATGACTAGACCTGGCCAATTTTTGGATCTGATTATATATAGATGATTATGCATAATCATATATAATTAGACAAATCTTTTTTCATCGGGTACGGTGTTTGGAAACGAAGATTTCTTTGTTTATCAAGAGGACTGACAACTAAACTTCTTTACTCAACCACAATTGTTGTAGCCTGTGCTGTATTACATAATATGTCCTTGATATTCAATGATAATCTATCAAGATGAAGAAATGCCTGTACTTCAACCAAATTGGCAACCTGATGGTTTTGCCTATCGTGAAGCATTAATTGAACGTATATTTAATGCATAAGGCTATATAAATTTTTTCATATTTAATACACATGATGGAAAATTGTTAATTGAAATGGTTAATTTGTCTCTAATGAATTTATAAATATAATGTATTTAAAAAAAATGAATTGACCTTCTTAAACAAATTTAGTTTCAAGTGATTTGGAATTGTAAATTAATAAATAAAAAAATTGTATAAACAATTTTTTATCTCAAGACAATTTTTTGAATTCCCTCCTTTTTTGTTTTATGAAGTATGATTGTTTATTTATGACTGACAAGAATATGATTCATTTCTTAGCCAATCATATCATCGGTTACATGTGAATTATTACGAAAATAGACTAACACAATTTAAGACGATCTCAAGATTCGTCTTACGTAAGCTGATCATAAACCATATAAGATCATGCTTGAAACCATCGTCTTACGAAAGATAATCTTAAGTTATATCTATGAAACCATCGTGTTTTAAAACAAATAAGACGGTCTTCATGAAGATGATCTTAAGCAATTGCTCAAGACAGAACTATGAATACGCGCCTAAGATGCCAATATTTGAAATTTCTTTAAGAAAATCACTAATAGATATCATATTTACCAATTTTTGTTCCATGATTTTCCACATTTCAATTCCTGCAGTTTTTTCATATAGTTGGTTTTTAACAATGTAATCTATGATTTTTTCCTTTTCCGATTGTCTATATGGTCTGCTAATAAGGAAAAAAAATTGTTAAATTTATCGCTAATATAATAAAAACTACGATGTGTGTGTAACACCATAATTCGATAATAAAAAGCTCTAGCACATTCACAGTTATATATCACTAGGAGCTTGTAAAAATAAACTGTTGGGTGAAATCCCGACACCGGGATAGAGACTGAACTTGAATTGATTTATAATTATTCAAAATTGTCTCGAAAGAAGCCTGCTGCTTTTTATACTCGATATATAAAATATATACAAGGATATAAACTGTAATATAATAAAAACTACAATGTGTGGGTAACACCATAATTCGATAATAAAAAGCTCTAGCACATTCACAGTTATATATCACTAGGAGCTTGTAAAAATAAACTGTTGGGTGAAATCCCGACACCGGGATAGAGACTGAACTTGAATTGATTTATAATTATTCAAAATTGTCTCGAAAGAAGCTGCTGCTTTTTATACTCGATATAAAATATATACAAGGATATATTAAGTTTAGTCTCGACTTTGTAGCGGTTAAAAACATTGGTCGCAGAAATAAATGTTTGGTATAGGCATTCATGAAATAGCTTTATTAGTCCAAAGTCAGGTTTATGAATGGACAAGATCAGACCGGACTCCCCGCCAGGGTAGAAAATGTGGGGGGAGGTATCTGTTTTAGAAACCGTACGAGATAGAAAAAACATTTAAAACACAATAAATGTTTCTTTTTTTAAATAATTAATCAACTTTTGTTTGAAATTTTTTTCATAAGCACAGTATATATCGGGTAAGTATATATCGGGTAAGTAAATAACTCAGTTGTAATTTTCACTTGTTTAATTCATTCGATTTGTCGGTTTAAATCCTTAATTTTGATTTACATATAAATCCTCTATTTATTTTTTTTGTAAAAGGAGGTGGAAATCTTAAAAATCTGAAAAAAGGCAATAAAAAAGGGGCTCTCTTAATTTTAAGACTTTGGCCAAAACCTTAATGTTGCATTCTATATTAACGTAAAAGTTGAATATTAAATTGCTATATAGATAGCTGTTTCCGTTCCTAAAATATTTGAGTTTTCGAATTCCAAATAATTTTGTTTAGTTAAAGCTAGTTGATTATTTTTATTTATAAGCCGCAAAAGCAATTGTAAAATATTTTGAGACTTAAATACTTTCTGAATATGGTTGGCAACTACTTCAAAATGTAATCTATACATATAGTATACAAGAAAGTCGCCCTCCGCGTCTGTCTGCCTGTTTATCCGCTAACTCCTTCTAAACCACGCAACGGATTTTGAAACGGTTTTCACCATCATGTAGATAATTTTTTCCGGAAGGTTTATATGTATAGTACATCCTAATTAAAATCCGTGCGAAGCCGGCCTGGGTCACTAGTTGTTTATAAAGAAACGATTGACAGAAATATGGAGAGTATTTGCGGATATACTTATTTGTTTTTTGTTTAAAAGTTTTATCAATTGTATAAACAAAGGTTTTAAATTTTGGAAATTTGTTATTTAAATAAAAGGAACATGGTAAATGAAACATTTTCGTAAATATTTATAGTTTCAGTTTTTTCACAATTATAGAAACTTTTAATAGTAAGGGGTAACATATAATTTTTGTGTAGAGTTGGGTCGTTCCGGACCTGTATAGTTCCATGAACTATTTCTTTTATCGGATACGTATCTGATCGTTCCTCGAAATTCATTTTAGTATACTCATATCGATCTTTTTTCCAATGAACTCTGCTGAATAAAGTATGTGAATACGCCACTAGTATGCGCATTTCGGGAACTAGTTCTTCTGAGCTCTGGAATCGTTACAATTTCAATCTGAAATTAGCCGGAACTACCCAACTGTATTTTTGTGTATACTTAAAACGTCGCAATACTATGACTATGTCAATCTCCAGTACGGTTGCAAAAACAAACGTATAATGTATCAGTTGAATGTCCATAAAAGTAAATGTTCAGTAATGAGCAAAACAAGTGTGACTGCTAATGTATTCTAAATGAGATACTAAATTTGCGAAACTAAAAATGTTGAAAACTAAGGGCCAACACACACCAAAAGAGCAAAACTGCTTTAAACAGTGTTAGTCAGCCTAACACTGCTTTGTTATAACAGAACATAGGAAATTACATTGCATACGCACACTGATAAAAAACGTTTTGTTTTGACTAATGTAATTTCCTATATTATATTTTTAACAAAACATTGTTAGGCTGATTAACACTGTTTAAAGCAGTTTTGCTCTTTTGGTGTGCGTTGGCACTAACAATACGTGACTTACGAGTTTTTTAAACAAAAACAAACTAAAATAGTATAGTTTCATTTTTATATTGACTCAATATTAAATGTGAGTTACGATCCTTTACCTCTCGGCTACAGAGAATTTATTAATTCACATTAGTAGTAAGCGGTATTTAAAGTCTTTTTTACCCTTATATCATTATGCAAAGGTAATAAGTATAATACTCGGTACATACTGAGTTCATTATCCATGCGTGAACTGTTTATTTTAGATTCTGGGCTGAAATCCTTGCAAAACTTTCAGTTTATGAAAAAAGTTGTTTACTTTAAAAAAGACAAATTTTTTGTCTTTAAACTTTTTTTAAGCCTTTTTATGAACACCGATACCAAAATTTTTTTTCTGCGATCAATATTATGCGTTTCAAATCTGGTACAGTTTTTATAGTAGTTTTGAAAAATTTTGGAAAAAAAATTTACTATTTTTTATTCCGAACAATCTGATTAACTAAATTATTCAGTATTTATTTTTAAAATTAAAAATTATTATTATTTTAACTCCAATAATTGTCTAGGTGCTATGGATCCCTAGCACCTAGACAATTTGCGTTAATCCTCTTATTATTATTTTTAATTCCAATAATTATTAAAACAATTTTTCAGTAAAAACAACTCAAAAAAATTAAATAATTTGGGTGAAAAAGTTTCAGTGTAGACCAAAAATTGATAAACATTTATTTAATGAAATTTCATCGTAAGAAATCCAATAAAAATTGAATAATTCAGTTAACTAGATTTTTGGGAAAAAAAAAGGAAAATCTTTTATCAAAAATTTTTCAAAACTCTACTATAAAAACTGTACCGGATTTGAAACGCATAAGATTGACTGGCTCTACGTTAGTGATGGGGAAAACTCGTTCCCCTCACGTATCTCTGCTGTCGCTGCGTTTATTCCCCAGCATTTCTTATTCCGTTAACGCGCGTCTCTAATTGGTTACATTATTTACTTAATATCTAATTAACGGTGGGTCAGGTGCAAAATGTCCAAGAACTTTTCATCTTAGAATTTCATCCCCATGACGTTTGACTTACCCTGTATATATATATATATATATATATATATATATATATATATATATATATATATATATATATATATATATATATATTGGGTATAAAAATCGTTACCATTTTTCAACCAAGTTCAATTTAGTTTTTCTTAAATTTCAGAATTCTTTAAAAAATTTATATTTTTTAAACATTTTGTGTTTGTTTTATCTCTCAAGGATGGTATTCAATTGATTTACTGCGATAAGAATTTAGCATCGCAATAACGCACTTTGAGCTTAAATATCTTAAAAATTATTATTTCTACCGGGTTCAATGTCAAGAAATCACTTGTAGTTATTAAAATTTCGAACTAAATGGTTTTTTAAGCGACTTTTGTTGTTGTAATTTCGACTAAGCTAGCGAGCTGACCAAAAAACCATTTTGAAGGTTTCTTAAGGTTGTTGTGAAAAAAATTCAATTTAATGACACATTCTTCAAAATTTGACAGCTTATTTCAATAATAAAGAATATCCTGGCAAAATTTGAAGTTGATCCTATTTTTAGTTTTTGAATAAAAAATGTTAGAAAGCAACTTTTGAATAAAAGTTGCGATTTTTAATAGATTTTTACATAGGTTAAATGGACTCGTCGGTAAAAACATGAATACAAAAATCTATATCTCGACAACCAGAAATGCCAGTGTTATGAAAAACTGTCATAATAATTATAATAAGTCTTATACCTGGACCAAATTTCAAAAATCCTGTTTTTGGTATCTGAGATAATTAAATTTGTAGATCGATAAATGGTCTAAATCGAGTTTTATATATTTTTATCTAATTTTATTTTTAGTTATATTTATTTTTATCTAGTTTTATTTTTAGTTATATTTATTTTAATCTAGTATTATCACCATGCAATTTTTTTGAAATACATAAAAACAGTATTCAATATATGATAAAAACATATTTATAAACAATATATTTTTTTACAAATATATATTTTTTTTACAAAAATTCAATTATTTGAATCAATTTAATTGCAAAATTTTTACTTATTTAGAGTTGGGAATGGATGAGATATCAATGCATTTAGTATAGGACAAACTCCTCACCCTTACTTAACCCTTCCAGTTTCACAACAACCTTACCATACTTCAAGTAATGTTCTGAGTTTTTCTAAATAAGTTTCAATTTTTCCATTATTAAACAAATAAAGTTTGCATACTGAATTTCGGGAAATAGAGGTATATTTCGTGCACCATAAATCGGTAAATATTGCTCCAACAGTAAATATTGTGGAGTCATTTAGATTGTGATTATGTTAACTAGCGAAAGAAGCCCCCAGTGGAAGTTCCCCCACCAACATGTTTCTGATTTCAAATAATATATACAATCAAATTTCATTGACTCGGCTATAATTTTGATTTTAAAAATTAAAAAAATTATATGCCAGTAGAATTGTCAACACAATATAAAAATATAGTTACCTTCGGTGCATAATGGTGTGTTACAAAGCACGTTAAATAAAGTAATAAAATAATAAATGTAAATCAAATATGTGCAAATATATTCAGGTTATAGCGGTACACGAACATCGATTAATATTTTTTCATGACAGAAACTTTCTGTCAGAAACAAATGTGCTACCCATGAACATGAAGAATAGATATATTAGGAGATCGAACGTAATGTTAAATAAACGTCCATGAATTGGTGTAACTATCTTTTATCAGTAGGGGTCACTGGTGTCAGTGGTGTACGGAATTTAAATGTTTAAATGTAGGCGCCAAGAAATCACTTTCACATTCTGTTTATAAGAAATCATAATTTTATAGATAATAAAAAATTGTATTCGATTATCAAGTAATAATTAAATAAATATTAATAATAGAGAATTCTTAATAATCTGCAATAAATTAAAAGATGAAGAATCATAGTGATAATTTTGCAATTAATAATATACAAATATATGTTTACCATAACTGACATATATTAGATAAAGAAAGAAGATGACAAAACCAGTAATTACAGACCATATTCCTTTCGTAAATGCAGACACGCATTCCTAACCTTAAACAACCTTTCACTCATAGGTATATAAGAGTATATCTATGCTTTCACTGTACAACATCGTCCCATTTTTTCACATTTATAAAATTCAACAATTTTTATACTTACAATTTTTATTTGTAAGATGTGATAACCGTTGATTTTAATATGTAATAATAATAATTCCGTACGCGTAGATTCGCACTGCCGCTAGTGGCAAAAATAATAACTTTGATCTGTACACGTTTTTGAGGACACAAAAACAGACGAATTGCCTATGTCGTTCGATCTCCTATTTATCTATGTGTGTGTTCGGCCGAACTCAGAAGTAAGAAATCTTAGTAAGATGTTCTGAGCATCTGAGTCAGCCAGTTTCGGCCAGGACACACTTTCTTTTTTTTCTTAATCAGTGTTGCCAGATATTTCGTTTAACAGTAGATCTACTGCTTTGTTAGTATATCTACCTTTTTTTTTGAATAAATAAAAAAATTTTTGAATTTGTGTCATTTTTTTCAATTTTTTATAATAATAATAAATTTAAAACTCCCCAGTCGTGCAAATACAAAATCAGTCATTACAGAACATATTCCATTATTTGAAATAATAGAATATGGTTCTGTAATTACTTTAAGGTATTATTTTATAATGGGATTTTAAACAATAAGTAATGCAATATATGACAAATAAATAGAATTAATATTATTTAATATTTGAAGAAAAAAAATTCTATAATATATTAAATACTAATGTAATATAATTTTAATTATTCTGAATAAAAGTATTTATTTCAAACTATTTAAATTGGAATTTTCACTTTTTGAATCTACCGCTGTATTTTGGTAGATCTACCGTTTTTCAAGAAATCGGACTGGCGACACTGATCGATCATAACCTATTTGTTTATGTATCAAATTCAGAACATTTCTCATGTGTTGAAATTTTTTATTATTGTAATAAGTGAGATAAAAATTTAATAAAATGGATAATTTTATAAGGAGTATTTTAATGGAGGGACTTCTATATGACCCAGCCGATTTCTTAAAAAGCGGAAGATTAAAAAAAAAGCGGTAGATTCAAAAAGTGAAAATTCCAATTTAAATAGTTTGAAATAAATACTTTTATTCAGAATAATTAAAATTATATTACATTAGTATTTAATATATTATAGAATTTTTTTTCTTCAAATATTAAATAATATTAATTCTTTTTATTTGTCATATATTGCATTACTTATTGTTTAAAATCCCATTATAAAATAATACCTTAAAGTAATTACAGAACCATATTCTATTATTTCAAATAATGGAATATGTTCTGTAATGACTGATTTTGTATTTGCACGACTGGGGAGTTTTAAATTTATTATTATTATAAAAAATTGAAAAAAATGACACAAATTCAAAAATTTTTTTATTTATTCAAAAAAAAAGGTAGATATACTAACAAAGCAGTAGATCTACTGTTAAACGAAATATCTGGCAACCCTGATTAAGAAATAAAAGAAAGTGTGTCCTGGCCGAAACTGGCTGACTCAGATGCTCAGAATATCTTACTAAGATTACTTCGGCGGAACACGGCCTATTCTTCATGCCCATGAAGAATATATAAATATATCTATTCTTCATGGTGCTACCAAAGAATACATATATACATAGAAGCTCATAACGCGACTTTTTGCGTCCTCACATAATGGTAGTTAGTATCGGGACTATCCAGAGGGCAATAATTTGTACTTAATTTGGTAACACCACAATTCCGTCGTAGTCGCTGGCAAGCTGAATCATATCGAAGTGGGGATGCAGCTAATTGTTTTCTTTTTTTAGATATAATTTATTATTTAAAAAAAAAAGATTATAGGTACACTCCCGTTCAATAAAATTGAACAGACCTGAAATGTTAATTTTCTTACATTTCATAAAACTCCTCCCAGTAAACAATATGACGTCTTTATAAGTTCTTTAAGTGCTCTTATTAAAGATTCGGACGTCTTAAATTTTTCGTCAAATGGGGTCTTCAGGACTTCTTGATGATGTCCAATGCGCTACCTCAAGAACTACTGAAGACTTCATTAATAAGTCTTTATGAACTTTTTTTCTGACTTCGAAAAAAAGAGATCTTAAGAGTTCTTGATTCTGACCTCTTCAAGAGCTTCTTTTGAAGAGATCTTAACAGTAGTGTCATTGATTATATAATCATGTCAGAGGAGTTATATCAATATGTTGACAAGATGAAAGTGGGTGAAGAATCTCTTTCTTATCATTTTCCACTAGAACTTACAATTATAAGCAATGGTAATGTAAGGAAAAATTTGGATTGTGGAGTAAGCTTATTTTCGACTAAAAAATATAAATGGTCAATGGAGAGTGAAAAGTTTGTTGAAAATAGACTTTCTACAACAGAATCCGAATTGTACACAATTGGAATTGAATACTTTATGGAACAAAACGAATTGGATTTGGCTGTTGAGGTGTTTGATTTGTGGGTAGAATATCTGTTATCCGACTGCAGAAAAGGTAATACGGCGTTCCATAAACAAATTGGCAAAAGTGAATGGTTTGATAATGATTGCTTAGTTAATAGAAAGGTTATGAAAAAAAGCTTAAGAGAAATGAGATGGGTGAAATCTCAAAATAATGTTCAATCCTTTTTAAATAGTAAGCGAGAATACAAATTACTTTGTAGCCACAAAAAAAAAATACTTTGAAGGAGTGGAAAATTGAAAATATAAAGTGTGCTCTGGAGACAAAAGATACAAAACTATTATGGCAACTAATAAAAACGCGGAATATACATGACAGCAAGCAAATATCAATAATTAATTGGATTAAGCATTACAAAGATTTATTTAATGTTGCTGATACAGCTGTAAATAATGTAAATACGAACAACAGAACAATTCATGGTTTAGAATGGAGTGCAGAGGATATAGAGTGGTCTCTTAGGAATGTTAAAATGGGCAAAGCACCTGGAAAAGATGGCATGTTGAACGAATTCATTTTATGTCTTAGTGGTCACCATATCTTTGTAAGTGTTTTAACAGGACTTTTTCAGAAAATGGGGCAAAATGCATACTTTCCATCAACATGGTCGACAGGTGTCATATGTAACCTTTTAAAGGAAAGGGCAAAAAAAATGATGCTAACAATTATAGAGGTTTGACATTGTTACCTAACATAAGTAAAGTCTACACGGGAATGCTTGCGAAAAAAATCTCGAAATGGGCTGAGGATAACAATATTATAACGGAATATCAAGCTGGTTTTAGACAAGGCTATGGAGTGCAAGACAATATTATTGTTCTTAAAGCTATAATTGATAAAAGCATCCGTCTGAAACGGAGCAAACTATATTGCTGTTTTCTTGATTTTAGCTAGGCCTTCGACTCTGTCAACAGAAAAATGCTTTGGGACAAATTATATAGTATGGGCATGCCAATTGAATTGATGCAGTTAAGTCGATTTACTTTAATGCATCGTGGTGCATAAAATATGATAATAATACAGTTACGGAGATCTTTAATAGTGAAAGAGGTGTTCGTCAAGTATGCCAGTTATCCGCTCTTCTTTTTATTTTATTTATAAATGATTTGCCCAAACACTTGAATTCTGTAGACACTGTAGGCCCTTGTTTTGGATCACTAGAGGTGAAGCTACTTATGTATGCGGATGACGTGGTTCTACTATCACAAGGAATAGGAGGAATGAAACGAGCTTTGGCTAATGTGAGTGAGTATTGCAGTACCTGGCAATTAAATCTTAATATAGATAAAACAAAAATTCTTATAATCAGTAAAGGTTCTAAGCTTAGTGCGAAGAAAGAATGGTCGATAAATGGCAAAGAAATCGAGATTGTGAAAGTGTTTAAATATCTAGGTACTTACATCAACTATTATGGCCAGTGGAGGGTACATCATGAAAAAATGATTGCCAAAGCTAGGGGTGTATGGATGTCGATTAGAAGACAGATGTATGGGCACAATAGATTTCCTTTTAAGGTGATAATCCAAATGGTTAAAGCCCTTGTAGTACCATTGCTTACGTTTGCTTGCCAAGTATGGGGTTTAGAGCATTCTGAGAAACCGACAAAATTCTTAACTTTAATCTATAAAGAAATTCTAGGCGTGGCTAAATGTACACCGAGTGATGCGGTATTGTTGGAAATTGGTGAATTACCGTTGGAAGCTTACACAACTCTACAATCTCTCTCGTACATGTTTAGACAACTAAACAGTGAGAATAGGCTAGTGCAAAAGGAAAGCGCTAAAAATTGTATTAGCTACTTGCCATTGAATGACTGTGCTAGAGAGTTGGTGGGTGAAGGTATGCTAGACAATGCGGATAATTTTGAATATTCTCAATGGAAAAAATGCATCAAAGCGAATGTGGAAGATTTTTATAGAAAGAATATGCTGGAAAGTGTTGCAAACAAACGGTCTCTACAAACTTTTAATATGATCGGAAAATTTGAGAATGGAGCCCCATACTTAGAACTATTTGAAGACAGGAGTATTAGAAGAACATTTACCAACTTTAGGCTCGGAAGGTTTGTTTGGGAAAACAGGAAGAAAAGCGATGGTGAACGTAGGTGTGTTTTGTGTAATGGGTGCGAATCTGGCCATCATCTTCTCCTAAATTGTGCGGGAGTTGATTTAATAATGAGAGGCGAGATAATAAGTGAATTGGGTGATTCGATTGATAGTATTTTGAATGTGAGGGATGGGTTTATGTGTATCAAAGTTTGTCGGTTTATAAGTGATTTTTTAGAAAGACGAAAAAATTTGCTTTCGTAATTTCCTTTTCTTTTCTTTTTTTGGTTTTCTATTCTATATGCATTTGATTTCATTTGTTAATCTTTTATTTTATTTAATATTTTTATTAATATTATTATTTTTGTTATTATTACTATTGCTATTATTATTATTATTGTTATCGCTGCTTTATTTTTAATTTTCTATTTCGTCGGAGTATGCAATTTAATTTTAGTCTTTGTTTGATTCAAATTGTAAATTTATATCAATAAAGCTTACATATATATATATATATATATATATATATATATATATATATATATATATATATATATATATATATATATATATATATATAGAATTATAGATCTTTCCTTCTCCTCTTGTGGCTAGGATGCGTCTATCAGACAGATAGTTTCCCACTATTGTCTTGATGTATAGGGGATATTATATGTATATATGTATATATGTTATATTATATGTATATATGTATATTTATTATATTATATATATATATTATATTTATAGGTAGGTATATATATATATATATATATATATATATATATATATATATATATATATATATATATATATATATATATATATTTATATATATGTTAACGCTTTGCGTTTACCAACGCTATGCGTTGATTTACTAGCGCTTCGCGTTGTATAACTTACGCGTGCTTTCGCTTCGCGATAACTATCGCTACGATTTAACTAACTTTTCACGTTTGCTTTAAGCATTAACCATTCGCGTGAAATCACGCTTCGCGTTGAATTACAATCGATTCGCATTGAGTAACTATCGCTTCTCATTGACCAACGATTCGCGTTGGCTGAGTTACGGTTCGCTTTAGCTTACGTTTCGCGTTGGTTAACGCTTTGCTTTGGTTAACGATTCGCTTGAAATCACTGACGCTTCGCTTTGCATAACTAACGCTTCTCATTTACCAACGCTTCGCGGTAGCTGTCTTACGGTTCCCTTTAGCTTTCGTTTCGCGTTAACCTAACACTTCCTATTGACTAACGCTTCTCATTGACCATTGCGCTTACGGTTCGCGTTGGTTAACGCTTTGTGTTAATTAAAGATTCGCGTGAATCTCGCTTCGCGAATCTTCAACGTTTCGCTTTGAAAAACTAACGCTTCTCATTAACCAACGCTTCGCGTTGGCTGACTTGTGGTTTGCCTCAGCTTACGGTTCGCGTTAGTTAACGCTTTGCATTTAACAACGCTATGCGTTGATTTACTAGCGCTTAACTTGCAAGTTAACTCGCGTTAACTTCCTCTCGTTAAGTAGTGCTGTGTATCGACTGACGCTTCGCGTCAGCTAACTCTTCACGTTGCATAACTTACGCGTGCTGTCATTTCGCATTAACTATCGCTACGATTTAACTAACTTTCCACGTTTTCTTTAAGCATTAACGATTCGCGTGAAATCACGCTTCACGTTGAATCACGAACGATTCGCTTTGAATAACTATCGCTTCTCATTGCTTCTCATGCGGTTCGCTTTAGCTAACGTTTCGCGTTGTTTAACGCTTTGCGTTGGTTGAAGATTCGCTTAAAATCTCGCTTCGCGAATCACTGACGCTTCGCTTTGCATAAATAACGCATCTCATTGCTGCCTTGAGGTTCGCTTTAGACTACGTTACGCGTTGACTTAACAGTTCCTATTGACTAACGCTTCTCATTGACTAACGCTTCGCGTTGGCTGACTTACGGCTCGCTTGAGCTTACGGTTCGCGTTGATTAACGCTTCGCGTTAATTAACGATCCGCGTGAAATCACGCTTCGTGAATCATCAACGCTTTGCTTTGAATAACTAACGCTTTTCATTAACCAACGCTTCGCGTTGGCTGACTTACGATTCGCTTTCGTAAACGTTTCGCGTTGCTAAACGCTTTGCGTTTACCAACGCTTCGCGTTGACTTAACACTTCTAATTGACTAACGCTTCTCATTGACCAATGCTTCGTGTTTGCTAACTTATGCATCGCTTCAGCTTACGTTTCGCGTTGGTAAACGTAAAGCGTTTAGCAACGCTTTGCGTTGATTTACTAACGCTTCACGTTGACCTTACGCTTTCTATTGACCTACGATTCGCGTTGGGTGATTTACGGTTAGCTTTAGCTTACGTTTCGCGTTGGTTAACGCTTTGCGTTGGTTAACGATTCGTGTGAAATCACGCTCCGCAAATCACTGACGCTTCGCTGTAAATAACTAACGCTTCGCATTGGCAGACTTACGGTTCGCTTTAGCTTACGTTTCCCGTTGGTTATCGCTTTGCGTTTACCAATGTTACTAACGCTTCGCGTTAACTTGCTTCCGCTCCGCGTTAATTTTCTCGCGTTAGCTAATGCGTCGTATCGAATGACGCTTCGCGTCGGCTAACTATTCGCGTTGTATAACTTACGCTTGCTAACGCTTCGCGGTAACTAACGCTACGATTTGACTAACTTTTCACGCTTACTTTAAGCGTTAACGATTCGCGTGAAATCGAGCTTCGCGTTGAATCACTGACGATTCTCTTTGAATAACTAACGCTTCTCATTGGCCAACGCTTCGCGTTGGCTGACATACAGTTCGCTTTAGCTTACGTTTCGCGTTGGTTAACGCTTTGCAACTACTAACGCTTTCCGTCTGTTGATTTACTAAAGCTTCGCGTTGACTAACTTTTCGCGTCGCCTAACGGCTCGCGTTGACCAAGCGTTAACGATTCGCGTGAAATCGAGCTTCGCGTTCAATCACTGTCGATTCTCTTTGAATAACTAACGCTTCGCGTTGGCTGACATAC
This sequence comes from Nineta flava, assembly GCA_963920215.1. NCBI lineage: Eukaryota > Metazoa > Arthropoda > Insecta > Neuroptera > Chrysopidae > Nineta > Nineta flava. The sequence continues at coordinate 37,121,415 of OY986043.1, read as the reverse complement.
AGTTCGCTTTAGCTTACGTTTCGCGTTGGTTAACGCTTTGCGTTTACTAACGCTTTCCGTTGATTTACTAAAGCTTCGCGTTGACTAACTTTTCGCGTCGCCTAACGGCTCGCGTTGACCAATGCTTTGCGTTAACAGTCGCTTCGCGTTGATTAACTCAATTATATAACTCAATATTTAAATATATATAAATCGCAAGAACATTAATATAATTTTTTTTAAATGCAACATTTTTACTGTTTCAATATTAATTATTAACACAAAGCAAACATTTACAAATAATTCATATTCTATAAACATTGAATAGGCAGAAATTTTAACAATTCAAACATTGATATACAACTCAGTATATACTGGGTATTCAAACAATTAACTCAGATAGTTGTTACATTACTTGTTTTAGTTACAAAATAACCACGAGGAAAATATTTGCAAACGGAACCATATCGAAATATTCATTATATCAAATAATAATTTAATAAATTACAATGATGTTCCAAATAAAAGTAGAAAAATTTACTCACATTTATGATGACAAAAATATTGATGTAAATACTTACATTAATATTACATATCAAATTCCTACCAATTATATTATATTATGGATAAAGCCATTTGTAAAATAAATAAAAAATATTTTGAGAAAATGGAAACCCGACTGCAAAAATAACAATAAATGTACATTATATTATCCTAATAATTTGATTGTCTTTTAAGCAGTCTACACATATATTTAAAAATTTTTGCTTAGGGGAACTAAAATTCACACAAGAATACGCAATTATTTTTTTACTTTTTAGTGTATTTTTTGTTTTAGAATATTTGATTGTTGAAGTCGGGTTTCCATTTTGTCAAAATATTTTTTATTTCTCGCTTTTTAGTGAATTTGAAGTTCTATAACTGATTTTATTTATCTGAATATGGGTAGACTTAGTAAACGCGCTGCTCATATGAGACAGCGCCGTTTAAATGAGACAAACGAAGAAAGGGAGAAACGCCTATCTTAAAATAGCAAATCTACCTTCAGGGCCATTTCAAAAGAGACTTGTGAAGAGCGCAAAAATAGGCTTTTGAAAATGCGGGCTTACAATATAAAAGTTTTGAACACGGAGAATATCGAAAAACGTACTCACCGTCTCGACTTGATCCACGATCTCCTATCGAATGAGACGGAAGAGCAACATGCCCACCGCCTCGACTTGATCCACTATCGTCTATCGAATCAGACGAAAGAGCACCGTGTCCATCTTCTTGACTTGATCCATGATCGCCTATCCAATGAGACCGATGAGCAACGTGTCCACCATCTTGGCTTGATCCATGATCGCCTATTGAATGAGACGGAAGAGCAACATGTCCACCGCCTCGACTGGATCCACGATCGTCTATTGAATGACACGGAAGAGCACCGTGTCCACCGCCTCGACTTGATCCACGATCGTCTATCGAATGAGACTGAGGAACAACGTTTCCACCGTCTTGGCTTGATCCACGATCGCCTATCCAATGAGACCGAGGAGCAACGTGTCGACCTTCTTGGTTTGACCCATGATCGCCTATCTAGGATCATTTAATCAAGGTGATTTACGATTCAATTTATCGGGGTAAGCAATATACTGGGATAGCGGCTGTTGTTTGTGCAGCATTTAGTGTATTAGTCATTCAGTACTTGAGGAAACCAATTGTAATGGTCACATTGACAATGACAACACTTCCGATGGATTCCCTAACTTAAAAAATGCACTAGTAGGTTTTTTCAGAGAACACTCCAACGGGATATTTACAGCAAACGACATCTCGATAGCAGTACATTGCAGAACTTTACCCGATAATGAAACTTACTTTTTGTTTTTTCCCATTCGCGTGGTCCCAAGGGGGCTTCCGTTGGGGCAAAAATAAATAGTACCGCTTATTGTATGCGATTCAGTGAACTGGACGATTTGCATGCCATTTTACGTTTCAATTTATTTGTGTCGCCAAATAAAGTGCCAGAAGGAAACTTTCAGGATAATCTTAATGTGTTTTCATTAACAGCATTAGTTATAACTCTAGACACCCAAATACAATCGGCCATATTGGAACAATCAACAATAGTAAGGATAGAGAGTCCAACGTTTACACCAAACGATTCCCTCCAATCAATAATACAAACTAGTATTCCCCTCCAAACAACAACACAACTACCATTACCAGTCCATAATTCCTTGGGCAACATCTATATCGAATCTACAAGTATGCTCCAAAACATAGACGATAATATACCTATAAATAATATTAAAGAGAACTCCAGGATTTTTCGAAATAACTTTCGATTTTTGCCCCAATTTCCCAGATCAAAATTTTTTGTATTTTATAAATACGTATTTCGACTACAAAGTAGTCATCATCAGTATGAATTAGCTAATTGTAATTATTCTCCGAGGAGATGTTACTTGTTGCTAATGTGCAGACCGTCACCAAATTAGCAACAAGTAACATCTCCTCGGAGAATAATTAAAATTAGCTAATTCATACTGATGATGACTACTTTGTAGTCGAAATACGTATTTATAAAATACAAAAAATTTTGATCTAGGAAATTGGGGCAAAAATTGATAATATACCTAATTTAGAAAGTGTTGTTAATATGAATAGCTCTTCAACCGATGACATAATGAGATGGCCGCAATCACAAGGAAAACTGCACCGCCGTTGAATTTGGAGCGGGAACGCCGTATGGAGGAGTTGTGTTGGTATTTTCTTTTTCCAATTGCAAGAATGGCTTTGGCAAGGAAAGAGAAAATGCGTGTACCCCCCTTGATTACTTCCAAAACCGGGTAATGAGTGTTGACAAGAGGTTCAACAGAAATGATTATTTATTTTATGCTATATCCATTGTTGAATACTTTCGTGCGAAATCAAGCGTATCTGTATCATGTAGGATGCGACAAGGTCATGGAGGGCAAACACCACAGATACTTGTGGATAATATGCATCTCACTATGAGAAATATTCGAGGATCGGCATCATATTGGCGGAAATGTTGCTCTGAATTGATTGCAATGGTTCGAACTTTGGGGCCTCCCACATGGTTTTTTTACATTTTCATGCAATGATTTAAATTGGTCAGGCATGATAAAAGCCTTGCTAATCGCCGATGGACGTGACATCGATGACGTCGATCGCCCGTCATTTCCGGAGCGCTTGAATCTAGTGCAAAAACATTCGGTAGTGTTAGCACGACAGTTCACAGTACGTGTTAACGCTCTCATGCGTTTCTTAAAGACAAATAAAGATTGCTTGGGTGGTCCTATTGAAGACTTTTGGTACCGAGTGGAGTTTCAAAACCGCGGAAGCCCACATTTGCATATGTTAGTTTGGTGTAGTAATGTTCTGGATTTCTCTACTCCAGAAGGAATTGCCATAATTGAAAGGGTGGTTTCATGTTCATTAATTCCTAATGATCCTATGTTGCGCAAATTAGTCAAGGATTTGCAGATTCATAAACACACTGCGACATGCAAAAAAAATCGCCAATCTGATGGTTGTCGATTTGATTTTCCAAAGCCAGAAAGTGTTAACACCGTTTGTCTCGGACCAGATGAAGCACTTGCTAATAATGGACGATTCTGTTTACTGAAACGATCGTCAAATGGAACCATGGTAAACAATGACAATGCAGTTCTTTTAAGTCTATGGAAGGGAAATATTGACGTGCAACCGTGTGGTAATGTCACCGTTGTGGCCTACTACGTCGCAAAATATGCGAGTAAATGCGAATCACATGATACAGGTGATGTAATTCGAGAAGCTATTTCGAATGCTAAGAGACAAGGTGGTGATGTTTGGAAACAACTGTTTTCAGTGACAATGACTATTTTAAATCAATGCTTGGTGAGTGCGCCCGAATGCGCAAACAGATTATGTCATTTGCGAAAGACTGTTTCGCGAAAGACTGTTTTTGTAAATAGTTGCAGACCGGAGGAACGTTTCAGACTTCTGAGATTTGACAATGATGAAACCGGTATTTACAATAATATTTTTGATCGATATGAATTACTACTCTAACGCGACATGGTCAGAGGACAATGGGGATGCTGAACTGAGAGACGAATATATCTCGCCGAGTATATCAGATTGCAGGACAATACGAGAATGCGCGTAAGATAAGATCGGCAGTATTACGTACCCGCTATTATACAATTAATAGTGACAAAGAAGCATAAAATTACGGTTTAATAGTATGCCACATACCATTTCGTAATGAAGGGGAGCTACATCGCCCGTTGCAGGGTAACATCGGCGTAGAACAATTTGCTCATGCTGAGCTAATTATTCAACAGGCTATTGCGCAAGCTACCGCACTTAATGCTGCGCGTGAAACCGATGGTGGCAATGCTCCCGTGTTATATGTTGGTAAACAAATTGTACATGGCGATGATAACTTTTGTGAAGACGAAATGAAATGTTCAGATGAAATGTTCCTAGGAAGCATTCGAGGATTAAATATCCAACAGAGGGATTTATTTCAGAAAGTTTCAACGGTAATCGAAAACGATTTGCATAGAGAAGAAAGTAAGCTGTTACTTTTTATCAGGGGCGGTGCAGGTAGTGGGAAATCATTTCTGCTGAAATTAATCGTGGAGCATATTAAGCGTTGTTACGCACCAACAATTGATATACTACTGAAGCCTAGCTTTGTGGAAGTTGGTTCGTTAACCGGGGTTGCCGCTCGGCAAATTTTTGGCTGATCGCTACATAGTATTTTTTTGCTTCCGATTGAAAAAAAATATACTATGACTTACAAAAAAATTACAGGTCAAAGACTCGAGAATGAAAAGCGTAAGTGGCGCTATATAAATTGGCTAATCATAGACGACATTTCTATGGTCTCCTATGAGAACTTAAGAATAATTCACCTAAGACTTCAAGAATACAAAAATAACGAGAAGTTATTCGGTGGAGTCAACATTTTGGCATTTGGTGATATATTTCAGCTTCCTCCGGTAAAAGGGAATTGGTGTTTTCTGCAGCCGTCGCGGTTATCAGTGGAAGTCAATTTGTGGCATCAGTTTTCCTTCTGTGAACTGACCATATACATGCGTCAACGCAATGATACCGAATTCATCGATTTATTGAATAGCTTACGGGTAGGTGAATTGACGACGGCTCAGCTGGAATTACTATGCGAGCGCCGGCACTTGCCTTTAAATGGTCAGGCAAGTCGACGATTACAACGACAGAATGAGCAAGAAAAATGCAAAGCTGCACCGAACTTATCAAATCAACGCAGTGGGTCAGTCTCGCGAAGTACCGACATATGGTAGAAAACCGCCAGAGAGCGTAATTCCTAAAGACGTCAATAACTGTGGTGGTCTTCTGCCATCGATAAAAATTGGCGTCGAATCCCGAGTGATGTTGAGACGCAACATCGCCGTCTCTGACGGGCTAGTGAATGGAGCTATGGGTGTAATAAAAAAAATCAAATGGCCGGCCTTGAGGAGAGATTAACTGGAGGATGGAGAGCTATGAGAAGTCGTGTACATTAAATTTGATGACGAAACTATTGGTCTTAGGCTAAAAGGTAGTAATGGTTGCATAGCTCCCTCAAGTACTACGTTTCAGGCAATAAAGGGTTAGGGAGATGTAGAGTGCCGTATGCTGCCTCTAATATTAAGCTGGGTGGTTACAGTCCACAAACTACACGGTACCACCCTCGAAAGAGCTGTGATCGACCTTGGTAAAAAAAAATTTGCAAAAGGGCAAATATATGTTGCTCTAAGTCGTGTCAAAAGTTTGGAAGGCATAGCTTTATCTGATTTGGACGCCAACAAATTATTAAATAAACCACACGACGACAAATCGTTGACCGAAATGACGAGGCTACGAAATCTGTCTTCCGACAATGTTGACCACACATAATACACCTCAAGTAGCGCAATTGGAACGCGGGATATACCGTTCAAATCTTTTTGGCCATAGTACATCTCATGCATCTCAATTTCAAATACGGCTAGGATGCTATGTTTTATTCCGGAGTTCCGGTGCCTAATAGCTTTATCGTCAGATCAAACGTGGTATTATAGAAAAAACTATCTTATACTCGCACGCTTCGCTGACTCTAAGCACAATTTAATTAAGAAATATTCTATTCTATTTCTAAATATTCTATTTCTTTCGCTTTTAAAGTTAGATATCTCGTATTGTTCTTCTATTTCTTACGCTTTTAAAGTTAGATATTTCTGCGCCACCTGGTGCACAAATTTTTTTACTTGAAGATACTTGAAATAGTATCTTCAAATAAACGTGGATTTAGGCCTACGGGGGGCACAGAGGACCCCTTGGTCTAGGTGCTAGGGACCCGTATGCGGTACCCCTCTTTCTTATTATTAGGCCTACGGGGGAAACCACGAAAAAAAACGCGCCAATGTACTCTACTTCAGTGGGTGGTGTGGAAATGAGTACTAAATATCGTTTATTTTATAAGAAATTATTGAAAAGAAGGTTTCATCGATCTAAGCAGCCTTTTTGAAAAAGGCCGCGAACATTTGTTTAAATAAGAGTAATAATTTTTATATCAAAATATATATATACAACAATTTTTTTTTACTTAAAATAAATAAACTTTCACATAATTTTTGTTTAAATTTTTATAGCATTTTTTCATAGCAGATTTTCAGTTTTTTTTACATGCAATTTGTTTATTTTTTGTAAAATTTTTTTTTTTTTAAGTGAATTTTTATTTTTTTATTTTTAGTGCATTTTTTTATAACACATTTTTTTTTATCCGTTTTTTTTTTTTTTTTTTAATTTTTAGTGCATTTTTTCATAGTAGATTTTCAATTTTTTTTACATGCAATTTGTTTATTTTTTGTAAAAACTTTTTTTTTTAAGTGAATTTTTAAATTTTTAGTGCATTTTTTCATAGCAGATTTTCAGTCTTTTTTTACATGCATTTGTTTATTTTTTTGTAAAAATATTTTTGTTTGAAGTGAATTTTTATTTTTAAATTTTTAGTGCATTTTTTTATAACACATTTTTTTTTATCCGTTTTTTTTTTTTTTTTTTAATTTTTAGTGCATTTTTTCATAGTAGATTTTCAGTTTTTTTTACATGCAATTTGTTTATTATTTGTAAAAACTTTTTTTTTGAAGTGAATTTTTAAATTTTTAGTGCATTTTTTCATAGCAGATTTTCAGTTTTTTTATACCCAGTATATTTGTAAATATACAAGGTATATTAAGTTTAGTCCCGACTTTGTAACGCTTGAAAATATTAATCCTTGACAAAAATGCTTCAAAAAGGTATTCATAAAATGGCCTAATTCGGCCATTTTCACATGTCCGTCCGTCCGTCCGTCTGTGAAGCCGATAACTCAAGAACGAAAACAGATAACGAGCTGAAAATTTTTGTGTGTGTTCTAGAGCAAAAAAGTAAGGTCAAGTTCGTTAATGAGCAAAATCGGAACATGTTTCCCCCCGCTATGGTGGAAATATCTGTCTTTGAAACCGTAAGAGATAGAAAAATAATTTTGAGACAAAAAATCTTATTCTTTTTAAAATAATCATCTTTTGTTTGAAAAATTTTTCCATAAACTCAATAGTTTTCTCATAATTTGTGCAGAAAGAGCAAATAAAAGGGGGGGATAAATTACACATCTTTGACACCGTAAGAGTCAGAAAAAAAATTTGTTAACAAAAAATCTTCTTCTCTTTATAATAAACAACTTTTGTTTGAAACACTTTTTCATAAACTCAATAGTTTTCTCAAAATCTGTCCTCAAAGTTGAAAAAAATGATAAATACAATTGATAAGCGAATGAAGGCATGGTCTCCATGTACAAACGGGCACATGACAAACATAACATACATCAAATAGTATTGTTTTTATGTTTATTTCAGTTTTTTAAACCATAAGGTCAAGGTTTAAGTGATTTTCCTTTTCAAAGAAGTAGTTGGTCTCGTACAGATGTCAAAATTTTGCAAAAATTTTATTCAAAGGCCCATCGATCCTATCAAAAATCATCAAAAAAATTTATATACATATATATATATATATCTATATATATATATAAATATATATATATATGTATATATATATATATATATATATACATATAAATATAAATATATATATATAAGTATATATATATATATATATATATATATATATATATATATATATATATATATATGTATTAAAATATATATATATATAAATATATGTATATATATATAAATATACATATATATATATATATATTTATATATATATATATTTATATATATTTACATATATTTATATATATATACATATATATATATATATATATATATATATATATATATATATATATATATATATATATATATTAGCGTTGAATAACTAACATCGCTTAGCTTAACAACTCGCTAAGCTTAACAACACTTAGCGTTGAGTTGCCTACGCTTCGCGTTAACTAGTGCTTCGTGTTGATTGTCGCTACGCGTGAAATCACGCTTCGCGTTGAATCACTGACGCTTCGCGTTCATTAACTAACGCTTCGTGTTGACCTAACGCTTCCTATTGACCAACGCTTCGCGTTGGGTGACAAACGGTTCGCTTTAGCTTGCGTGATGCGATGGTTAACGATTTGTGTTTACCAAGGCAATGGTAGGCAAGGCAATTTACTAACGCTTTGCGTTGGCTGACTTATAGTTCGCTTTAGCTTACGTTTCGAGTTGGTTCACGCTTTTCGTTGGTTACCGATTCGAGTTAAATCACGCTTCGCGATATCACTGGCGCTTCACTTTGCATAACTATCGCTTTTCATTGGCCAACGCTTCGCGTTGGCTGACTATCTGTCCCCTTTTGCTTACGTTTCGCGTTAGTAAACGCTAAGCGTTTACCACCACTTTGCGTTTAATACAAACGCTTCCCGTTGACAAAACGCTTCCAATTGAAAAGCGCTTCTCATAGACCAACGCTTCACATTGGCTGACTAACGGTTTGCTTTAGCTTGCGTTTCGCGTGGGTTAACGCCTTACGTTTACTAATGCTTCGCGTTGACCTTACACTTCCTATTGACTAACGCTTCTCATTGACCAACGCTTCGCGTTGGCTGACATACGGCTCGCTTAAGCTTACAGTTCACGTTGGTTTACGCTTTCGTTGTTTAACGATTCGCGTGAAATCACGCTTCGCGAATCACTGACGCTTCGCTTTGAATAACTAACGCTTCTCATTAACCAACGCTTCGCGTTGGCTGACTTACGGTTCGCTTTAGCTTTCGTTTCGCGTTGTTAAACGCTTTGTCTTTAACAAGCTCACGGTTCCCGTTGATTAACGCATTGCGTTGTTTAACGATTCGCGTGAAATGACGCTAATCATCCACACTTCGCTTTGATTAACTAACGCTTCGCATTAACCAACGCTTCGCGTTGGCTGACTTACGGTTTGTTTTAGCTTACATCTCGTGTTTGAAAACGCTTTGCGTTGTTTAGCTAGTGCTTTGCGTTGACATAACGCTTCCTATTGACTAGCGCTTCTCATTGACCAACGCTTCGCGTTGGCTGACATACGCCTCGCTTAATCTTACGGGTCACATTGGTAAACGCCTTGCGTTAACCAACGCTATGCTAACGCTTCGCGTTGGCTATTTACTAACGCTTCGCGTTGGCTAACTTTTGGCTAGCTTAAGATTACGTTTTGCGTTGGTTCAAGCTTTTCGTTTATTAACGATTCCGAACACTGACGCTTAGCTTTGGATAACTAACGCTTCTCATTGGCCAACGCTTTGCGTTGGCTGACTTACGGTTCACTTTAGCTTACGTTTCGAGTTAACCTAACACTTCCTATAGACTAACGCTTTTCATTGACCAACGCTTCGCGTTGGCTGACTTACGGTTCGCTTTAGCTTTCGTTTCGCGTCGGTAAACGCTTTGCGTTGATTAACATAGCCGCTTCGCGAATCGCCGGCGCTTCGCTTTGACAACTAACGCTTCTCATTAACCAACGCTTTGCGTTGGCTGACTTACAGTTCACTTTAGCTTACGTTTCATGTTGGTTAGCTCTTTGCGTTTAACAACGCTTCGCGTTGACCTTACACTTCCTATTGACTAACGCTTCTAATTGACCAACGCTTCGCGTTGGCTAACTTAAGACACGCTTAAGGTTACGCTTTCCGTTGGTTAACGCTTTGCGTTGTTTAATGATTCGCGTGAAATCACGCTTCGCGAATCATGGACGCTTCGGATTTGAATAACTAACGCTTCTCATTAACCAACGCTTCGCGTTGGCTGACTAACAGTTTATTTTAGCTTACGTTTCGCGTCGGCTAACTCTTCACGTTGTATAACTCACGCGTGCGTTCGCTTCGCGTTAACTATCGTTACGATTTGACTAACTTTTCACGCTTACTTTAATCATTAACGATTCGCGTGAAATCACGCTTCGCGTTGAATCAGCGACGATTCGTTATCACGTAGTTCACGGCTTTTTTGTTGACCTAACGCTTCCTTTTGACAATCGCTTCTCATTGACCAACACTTCGCGTTGGCTGACTTACGGCTCGCTTAATCTTACGGTTCGCGTTGGTTAACGCTTTGCGTTAATTAACGATTCGCGTGAAATCACGCTTCGCGGATCACCGATGCTTTGCTTTGAATAACTAACGCTTTTCATTGACCAACGCTTCGCGTTATCTGACAAACGGCTAGCTTAAGCTTACGGTTCGCATTGGTAAACGCTTTGCGTTGTTTAACGATTTGAATGAATTCACGCTTCGCGAATCACCAACGCTTCGCTTTGAATAACTTACGCTTCTCATTAACCACTGGCTGACTTACGTTTCGCTTTAGCTTTCGTTTCGCGTCGGTAAACGCTTTGCGTTTACCAACGCTTTGCGTTGACCTAACGCTTCCTATTGACTAACGCTTCCCATTGCGCCAACGCGTCGCGTTGGTTGATTTACGGGTCGCTTAAGCTTACGGTTCGCCTTGGTTAACGCTTTGCGTTGTTTAATGATTCGCGTGAAATCACGCTTCGCAAATCACGGACGCTTCGCTTCGAATAACTAATGCTTCTCATTAACCAACGCTTCGCGTTGGCAGATTTACAGTTTGTTTTAGCCTACGTTTGGCGTTTGTAAACGCTTTGCGTTGATTAACTAACACTTTGCGTTGACCTAATGCTTCCTATTGACTAGCGCTTCTCATTGACCAACGCTTCGCGTTGGCTGATTTACGGCTCGCTTAATCTGACGGTCTGCGTTGGTTAACGCTTTGCGTTGATTAACGTTTCGCGTGACGTCAAGCTTCGCGAATCACCGATGCTTCGCTTTGAATAACTAACGCTTTTCATTAACCAACGCTACGCGTTGACTGACTTACGGATCGCTTTAGCTTACGTTTCGCGGTTAGCGCTTTGCGTTTACCAACGCTTTACGTTTACCAACGCTTTCCGTTGATTTACTAAAGCTTCGCGTTGACTAACTTTTCGCGTCGCCTGACGGCTCGTTTTAAACAACGCTTTGCGTTAACAGCCACTTCGCGTTGATTTACTCAATTATATAACTCAATATTTAAATATATAAAAATCGCAAGAACATTAAAATAAATTTTTTTAAATGCAAGAACATTTTTACTGTTTCAAGAAAAATTATTAGCACAAAACAAATATTTACAAATAATTCATATTTTATAAACATTGAATAGGCAGAAATATTCACAATTCAAACATTGATATACAACTCAGTATATACTGGGTATTCAAACAATTAACTCAGTTAGTTGTTACATTACTTGTTTTACATGCATTTGTTTATTTTTTTGTAAAAATATTTTTGTTTGAAGTGAATTTTTATTTTTAAATTTTTAGTGCATTTTTTTATAACACATTTTACCGTTTTTTTTTTTTTTAATTTTTAGTGCATTTTTTCATAACAGATTTTCAATTTTATTTACGTGCATTTCATTTCTATTTTGTAAAAATTTTTTTTTTTTGGAGTCGGTTTTTAAAAAAAGTTTCTTATTTGTCCATTATGAATGTGTATACCCTTTAAAAAAAAAAAAAAAAAATTTTGCAGAAATCGGTTATCAAATATAAAAAATGAGGATTTTCCTCGATTTCCAGGGGATCCCCTCATCAGAATGCGATTTGGTGACAATGGGACCAATCTGAAATCAAACCCTTTAAAACAAAAAAAAAATTCCAAATCGGTTCATAAATGACGGAGTTCTGAGGTATCACACATTAAAAATAAAAAAAACAAAAAAATAAAAATAAATACAGACGAATTGAGAACCATCCTCCTTTTTGAAGTCGGGTTAATAACCATAAATTATAAAATGTGATAAACCCATCTCAATATTTTCAATATAAAAATTCCATCAACTTAAGTAGCAAAAGCCATCTTTAATAATAAATCAGCCATGCGGTTTAACGCAACAATATAAGTGTTTTTGTGCTCCCAAATTTTAACCATTCGTAATGAATACCAAAACCATAAGAGAGCGACGTCATTTTAGTTCATCCCTTTTATAGGCAACATGACGTCACATAATTCATATATTGAAAAACATCAAGTGTGAACACCAGATAATCAAGTTATCTGCAAATTATATGCTATAAGAATATCCTCGTTAGTGATAAAGTGATTGAAATGGTTTAATAAACAGTAAGGTGTGAATGTGTTTTTAGATTGTAAAGTCGTTAAGTGTGAAACAGTCTTTATAAGTTAGTTAGAAATAAATGTAACAACTTAGTGTAAAAATGTAGATATTCGTATTAGAATATTTAAGTAATAAAGAATAGAATGTAATTAAAGTATTGAAATAAAGTTCGTTATACAAAGTGTAACTTTTGACTACAACTAAAAGAACTTATTAGGTTAAGGAATTAACTTTATCAGGTTATGGGTCTACAGCCACGCGGTCTATAAAATTATTGATTTTTCTTAATAAAAACATAAACAAGAATAAAGCATTTGCGTGTAATTGGATCTCCTTTTTATGCGCATGTTCCAGATCGAAAGCGCAAGAAAATGGATCCCAAAGCTGTCAAGGGTTATCTGGTAGGGTACGACGAAGATGAAAGATATAGAATCTTTATTAAAACTAGCAATAAGGAACTATTTTATCAAGAGATGTTAAATTTGATGAAAATTACGGTAGTTGCCAAAGTAGCAGGCAAACACCAATTTTAGAAAAACCGAACGAGTATGAAGTTACATTAGGTTCAAATAGTGATATCTCCGATTCCGAAGTTGAAGCAGAAACGGAAGTTTCCAATGTACCACCACAGCAACAAAATGAAGTCGAATATGATATAAATAGTGACAGTACCGATATCGATTCGGACGTTGAAGAGAGAATGGAAGTTCTAGATGAACTCCCACAGCAACAACTAAGAGATCGTAGGACGTTACGGAAGCCAAAACATCTTCAAAATTATATATTAGTTGTAGAAGATTTAGACATGTCAGAAAATCCAGAAGATTTTGAAGAAGCTACTAGTCCTAACAATAAGCAATGTGCACAGTGGCAAAAAGCAATGGATGCAGAAATAAATTCATTACAACAAAACAAGACTTTGACGTTGACGCAATTGCCAAAAGGTGCAACTGCAATACCAAGTAAGTGAGTATTTCGTTTGAAGAAAAATCCAGACGGTAGCATAGAACGATTCAAATCTAGACTCGTCGTGAAGGGATTTAAGCAACGTAAAGGTGTTGATTACAATCAAACGTTCAGTCCAGTAGCAAAGTTAGGCACCATCAGATCAATTTTAAGTATAGCAGCAATGGAGAAGATGCATTTGGCCCAATTCGATGTATCAACAGCATTTTTATATGGTGAACTAAAAGAAATCATATATATACAACAACCCCAAGGATACAGCGATGGTACAAGTCAAGTTTGCAAATTAAATAAAAGTTTGTATGGCCTAAAGCAAGCACCAAGATGCTGGAAAATACGATTTGGGAGTTTTCTCTCAAATTTGGGCTTTCAAGTAAGTGAAGCCGATCCATGTTTATATACTATAGAAAGAAATGGGAAGAAACTGATCTCGTAGTATATGTGGATGATGGTTTAGTAGCAGCGTCTAATTTAGACGAATTGGATAGTTTCCTGGAAGAACTTAAACATGAATTTAAGATTATTTCCAAAAACGCTGATTATTTTTTTGGATTGGAAATCCAACAGACAGAAAATGGATTAAAAATAAGTCAAAAAGCGCACATTTGTAAAATTCTCGAGAGATTTAATTTTGCAGAATGTAAACCAGTCTCAACGGCAATTTTAAAAACACCAGAGATTCAAATAACAGGGAAAGAAAATATCAAGGAGCATAAATTTCCATATAGACAAGCAGTGGGCACACTGATGTATTTGATGCTTGGAACACGACCGGATTTGGCATACAGTGTAGGATTTATGTCAAGATCATAGGAAATCCGACATTAGAGGATGCAGCAAGAGTTAATAGAGTGTTCCGTTATACTTCCGGCACTAAGGACCTCGGTATTGAATACCGATCTGGGGTAAGTAGAGGTGTTTTGGAATGTTTCTGTGACGCTGATTTTGGAGGCTGCACCAAAACTGGAAGATCCACTTCTGGAGTTTTGGTCAAGTACGTTGGAGGAGCAATATCGTGGTTGAGTAACCGTCAAGCTATGGTGGCGACTTTCACAACTAAGGCAGAAATCGTAGTTGCAAATGAAGCTACTAAAGAAATTATTTGGCTAAGCAGACTATTCAGAGGAATTGGCGATGGAGAAGATTCCGACTTTAATGGTAGACAATACAGCAGCAGTCAGATTAGCAAATAATCCAGAATTTCATCTTCGCACCAAACATATTGCTATCAAGTATTTGCGAAAAAGTGACCGAGGCTGAACTAGCGATTGAACAAATTCCTACCGAGGAACAGTTAGCCGATATAATGACAAAGCCTCTACCAAGGGCTCGGCTTGTGATTCTGTCACAAAAGGACTTAATTGAGAATTATATAAGTTATTTTTTGTGTGCTTTTTATTAAATACATTTTATTAGGGAAAGTGTTAAAGTGACTGAAATGGTTTAATAAACAGCAAGGTGTGAATGTGTTTTTAGATTTTAAAGTCAGTATGTGTGAAACAGTCTTTATAAGTTAGTTAGAAATAAATGTAACTAACTTAGTGTAAAAATGTAGATATGCGTTTTGGAATATTTTAGTAATAAAGAATGGAATGTAATTAAAATATTGAAATAAAGTTCGTTAAACAAAGTGTATCTTTTGACTACAACTAAAAGAACTTATTAGGTTAAGGAATTAACTTTATCAGTTAGAACATTCACTAAATAATAATGTAACAAAAAGTCCCTAACAAATATGACAATATTACTAAAAAACAGATTGTCATACGACGAATGGGCCGAAAAAGAGCTAATTACACCGTAGCCTGTGGGATCCTCTGGTACCATAGTCAACAGATGATACAAGAAGTGCAAGTGGTTCCTGAAGAATGCCGACTTTGGTTTTTAAGAAGATACAACGACAGCGACAAAGCAGCACACCTTGGTTGGAGAGAAACGTATGGTCAAATCCGCAACCACGTTAACTAGTATGGGATGCAAGACGACATACGTAGATAAGTAAAAGGGTGTGATACGTGTGCTAGAGTGAAGCCACTGAACCAGAAGCCTATTCAAGCAATGAGAAGTCGAAGACCTACTTCACCATGAGAGGTAGTGAGCATCGACTGGATGGGTCCATACCCACGCACATCACGTGGCAAGACGAATATTTTGGTAGTGACTGATCTTTTCACTAGATGGATCGAACATTTCCATTGGGGGCCACGTGGACCTCGAAGATAAGCCAAGTACTCTAGGATGAAGTATTCAGTCGTTATAGGTATCCTAGAGCAGTACTGAGTGATAATGAACCCCAGTTTAGATCACGAGAATGGAAAGCAGTGAATAGAGAATGGAACACAGAAATATGGACCACTCCAATTTACCCTCTTAGAGTCAACCCCACGGAACGTCAGATTCAAGAGTTGAAAAAGTTGCGTTTGCATCTGTTGGAGCAAGAACACAAAAACTAGGATCAACAACTGAGAAAGTCATTGTTCGCGATACAGGGTTACAGGGGCAGTGATGAAGAACCCTGGAGATTGGCAGATAAAAATTGATGAAGAACCTCAAGATATTCAAGAATGGGTTGATGAGCGAGGTCAAGAACGCAAAGAAACTGGAGAGATAGCTCGGCAAATAATGTTGGCCATGTCGAAGAGAACGACCAAGTGGAGACGGTACTCGTTTATCAACCTGGAGAGTCCGCTTGGATGCGCTGCCAAGTGCTCAGCAGTAAGGTGGAAGGTGTTCATGCTGGATTGACACCGAAGTGGAAAGGCCCTTACAGGGTGCTGAGATGTTTACCAGCTGGTGTTTATATACTGGATACAAATCGGCCCGTGCAAGGACCGCCACCAATGGGAATCTGGGAAGATTGAGTGTAGGGAACGAGGTGTTCTCCAACTACTTCCGGATCAATTGGGGGGTCAGGTCTCTCTTAAACTATCTCTAACGATTTGCATGAAAGAAAGTTTTGAGAATTGCTATGGGGCCAAATGGGGACCACCTTCATACAAAACCTTGAAATAATTTTTACGTAAAAAATATTAGGTCTTAAATAATTATTATTCTTTCTCAAACACTCTCTAACAATTTGCATTAAAAAAAATTTTGAGCTATGCAATAGGGCCAAATAAAGGCTTCACTCATAAAATTAAGGAGGGGGCCAGCTTTAAATATTCACTGACCTCCATATAACATTTTTTAGCACTTATCATAACGTTATACCAGAGATCAGTAGAGAGATCGCTCACGCAATGCTAACAGATGGGGCCATTTTCGAGCGCTGAAAAAGAGCGGCCAAAATTGGAAGCATGTTTTACATAAGAGCTTCTCCTTCTACTAGCAACCAATCAAAGCGCTTATTGTCGGTAGTTCTGTTACTCTAATATATTGTACGCATAAGAGAGCTCTTGTCATTCTTACCATGTGTGGGAAAGAAGCTATTGGCGATAGTCTTATTTTCAATATGTTGCCAAATGTCATGTAATATTTGGCATAAGTGTGTCTTTTTTCCGCAATGGTAATATATAGGAAATATATATAAGAGAAAAAGAGACATTCTTCTACGATATTTTCTATATGTTGTTAACAATTTCAATTTCATAACTATTTTTTAACCAATTTTTTTAATTTAATTATTTCATTAGTAATTTTTTTTTTTTATAAACGATTTTTTTTTAAATACAATTTTTTTAATTCATGTAATTGTAATAATATATTTAATTTTCTTTTTATACCCAGTATATTTGTAAATATACAAGGTATATTAAGTTTACCCGTAATCCAGTGAATAATGATAGTAAAGAAGACTCATCGAATTTTCCGATATTATTAGCAGAAGTAGAAACAGCAATCAAAGAAATTGGTGATGGTGGTGAGGATGGAATCTTTGCAGAGTCTCTAAAAAATCTAAATGCGTATGGGATAAATAAATTATGGAAATTATGCAATAAAATATATACAGAGGAAAAAATTCCGATCATTTTAAGTCGACCTTTATCCTGCTTCCAAAAAAAGTAAGCTCCAGTGAATGTACGGATTACAGATCGATCAGTTTAATGAGTCATATTATAAAAATTTTCTTAAAAATCATACGAAGAAGAATCCAGACGGCTATACAGAATGAGATAGGGCCTGCCCAAATGGGTTTCAGGAAAGGAATGGGCACACGGGAAGCAATTATCAGTCTAAACCTCCTAATTGAACGGGCAATAGAAAATCATTTGCGTGTGTACTGTTGTTTCATTGATTATGAAAAGGCGTTCGATAGTATCTCACATAATAAACTGTTCGATATACTGGAATGTTTAGATATTGAGAAGAAAATAATAAGAATTTAAAAAAATCTGTATTGGAATCAAGAGGCAACGGTTAAGGCCACAACGGAAATACATCTAATATAACCATGGAGAAGGGTGTAAGACAAGGATGTGTTTTGTCTACACTATTGTTCAACATTTATGCCGAAAAAGTGATAGAAGAAGCTTTAAGTGAACATAACATTGGTGTGAAAATTAATGGAAAAATAATAAATAATCTAAAATATGCAGACGATACAGTACTGCTAGCATCAAGTGAAAGTGATTTACAAACTATCGTGGACAAAATAACCATAGTAAGTGAACAATATGGATTAAAAATCAATATCAAAAAACCGGTGTGCATGATATTCAGTAAAGAGTCTGTTCAACCTACACTTAATATAAAATGTAATGGCATAAAATTAAAGCAAGTTAACCAAATGAACTACTTAGGAAAACTATTCACCTGTAATAATGACCAAATTAGTGAAATTAAACAAGTAATGTAACAACTAACTGAGTTAATTGTTTGAATACCCAGTATATACTGAGTTGTATATCAATGTTTGAATTGTGAATATTTCTGCCTATTCAATGTTTATAAAATATGAATTATTTGTAAATATTTGTTTTGTGCTAATAATTTTTCTTGAAACAGTAAAAATGTTCTTGCATTTAAAAAAATTTATTTTAATGTTCTTGCGATTTTTATATATTTAAATATTGAGTTATATAATTGAGTAAATCAACGCGAAGTGGCTGTTAACGCAAAGCGTTGTTTAAAACGAGCCGTCAGGCGACGCGAAAAGTTAGTCAACGCGAAGCTTTAGTAAATCAACGGAAAGCGTTGGTAAACGTAAAGCGTTGGTAAACGCAAAGCGCTAACCGCGAAACGTAAGCTAAAGCGATCCGTAAGTCAGTCAACGCGTAGCGTTGGTTAATGAGAAGCGTTAGTTATTCAAAGCGAAGCATCGGTGATTCGCGAAGCTTGACGTCACGCGAAACGTTAATCAACGCAAAGCGTTAACCAACGCAGACCGTCAGATTAAGCGAGCCGTAAATCAGCCAACGCGAAGCGTTGGTCAATGAGAAGCGCTAGTCAATAGGAAGCATTAGGTCAACGCAAAGTGTTAGTTAATCAACGCAAAGCGTTTACAAACGCCAAACGTAGGCTAAAACAAACTGTAAATCTGCCAACGCGAAGCGTTGGTTAATGAGAAGCATTAGTTATTCGAAGCGAAGCGTCCGTGATTTGCGAAGCGTGATTTCACGCGAATCATTAAACAACGCAAAGCGTTAACCAAGGCGAACCGTAAGCTTAAGCGACCCGTAAATCAACCAACGCGACGCGTTGGCGCAATGGGAAGCGTTAGTCAATAGGAAGCGTTAGGTCAACGCAAAGCGTTGGTAAACGCAAAGCGTTTACCGACGCGAAACGAAAGCTAAAGCGAAACGTAAGTCAGCCAGTGGTTAATGAGAAGCGTAAGTTATTCAAAGCGAAGCGTTGGTGATTCGCGAAGCGTGAATTCATTCAAATCGTTAAACAACGCAAAGCGTTTACCAATGCGAACCGTAAGCTTAAGCTAGCCGTTTGTCAGATAACGCGAAGCGTTGGTCAATGAAAAGCGTTAGTTATTCAAAGCAAAGCATCGGTGATCCGCGAAGCGTGATTTCACGCGAATCGTTAATTAACGCAAAGCGTTAACCAACGCGAACCGTAAGATTAAGCGAGCCGTAAGTCAGCCAACGCGAAGTGTTGGTCAATGAGAAGCGATTGTCAAAAGGAAGCGTTAGGTCAACAAAAAAGCCGTGAACTACGTGATAACGAATCGTCGCTGATTCAACGCGAAGCGTGATTTCACGGGAATCGTTAATGATTAAAGTAAGCGTGAAAAGTTAGTCAAATCGTAACGATAGTTAACGCGAAGCGAACGCACGCGTGAGTTATACAACGTGAAGAGTTAGCCGACGCGAAACGTAAGCTAAAATAAACTGTTAGTCAGCCAACGCGAAGCGTTGGTTAATGAGAAGCGTTAGTTATTCAAATCCGAAGCGTCCATGATTCGTGAAGCGTGATTTCACGCGAATCATTAAACAACGCAAAGCGTTAACCAACGGAAAGCGTAACCTTAAGCGTGTCTTAAGTTAGCCAACGCGAAGCGTTGGTCAATTAGAAGCGTTAGTCAATAGGAAGTGTAAGGTCAACGCGAAGCGTTGTTAAACGCAAAGAGCTAACCAACATGAAACGTAAGCTAAAGTGAACTGTAAGTCAGCCAACGCAAAGCGTTGGTTAATGAGAAGCGTTAGTTGTCAAAGCGAAGCGCCGGCGATTCGCGAAGCGGCTATGTTAATCAACGCAAAGCGTTTACCGACGCGAAACGAAAGCTAAAGCGAACCGTAAGTCAGCCAACGCGAAGCGTTGGTCAATGAAAAGCGTTAGTCTATAGGAAGTGTTAGGTTAACTCGAAACGTAAGCTAAAGTGAACCGTAAGTCAGCCAACGCAAAGCGTTGGCCAATGAGAAGCGTTAGTTATCCAAAGCTAAGCGTCAGTGTTCGGAATCGTTAATAAACGAAAAGCTTGAACCAACGCAAAACGTAATCTTAAGCTAGCCAAAAGTTAGCCAACGCGAAGCGTTAGTAAATAGCCAACGCGAAGCGTTAGCATAGCGTTGGTTAACGCAAGGCGTTTACCAATGTGACCCGTAAGATTAAGCGAGGCGTATGTCAGCCAACGCGAAGCGTTGGTCAATGAGAAGCGCTAGTCAATAGGAAGCGTTATGTCAACGCAAAGCACTAGCTAAACAACGCAAAGCGTTTTCAAATACGAGATGTAAGCTAAAACAAACCGTAAGTCAGCCAACGCGAAGCGTTGGTTAATGCGAAGCGTTAGTTAATCAAAGCGAAGTGTGGGTGATTAACGTCATTTCACGCGAATCGTTAAACAACGCAATGCGTTAATCAACGGGAACCGTGAGCTTGTTAAAGACAAAGCGTTTAACAACGCGAAACGAAAGCTAAAGCGAACCGTAAGTCAGCCAACGCGAAGCGTTGGTTAATGAGAAGCGTTAGTTATTCAAAGCGAAGCGTCGGTGATTCGCGAAGCGTGATTTCACGCGAATCGTTAAACAACGAAAGCGTAAACCAACGCGAACTGTAAGCTTAAGCGAGCCGTATGACAGCCAACGCGAAGCGTTGGTCAATGAGAAGCGTTAGTCAATAGGAAGTGTAAGGTCAACGCGAAGCGTTAGTAAACGTAAGGCGTTAACCCACGCGCAATGTGAAGCGTTGGTCTATGAGAAGCGCTATTCAATTGGAAGCGTTTTGTCAACGGGAAGCGTTTGTATTAAACGCAAAGTGGTGGTAAACGCTTAGCGTTTACTAACGCGAAACGTAAGCAAAAGGGGACAGATAGTCAGCCAACGCGAAGCGTTGGCCAATGAAAAGCGATAGTTATGCAAAGTGAAGCGCCAGTGATATCGCGAAGCGTGATTTAACTCGAATCGGTAGCCAACGAAAAGTGTGAACCAACTCGAAACGTAAGCTAAAGCGAACTATAAGTCAGCCAACGCAAAGCGTTAGTAAATCAACCCATTGCCTTGGTAAACACAAAGCGTTAACCATCGCATCACGCAAGCTAAAGCGAACCGTTTGTCACCCAACGCGAAGCGTTGGTCAATAGGAAGCGTTAGGTCAACACGAAGCGTTAGTTAATGAACGCGAAGCGTCAGTGATTCAACGCGAAGCGTGATTTCACGCGTAGCGACAATCAACACGAAGCACTAGTTAACGCGAAGCGTAGGCAACTCAACGCTAAGCGTTGTTAAGCTTAGCGAGTTGTTAAGCTAAGCGATGTTAGTTATTCAACGCTAATATATATATATATATATATATATATATATGTATATATATGTATATATATAAATATTTGTAAATATATATAAATATACATATATATATATATATATATATGTATATTTATATATATATATATATATACTTATATATATATATATATATATACATATATATATATATATATATATATATATATACTTATATATATATATTTATATTTATATGTATATATATATATTTATATATATATAGATATATATATATATGTATATAAATTTTTTTGATAGGATCGATGGGCCTTTGAATAAAATTTTTGCAAAATTTTGACATCTGTACGAGACCTTTGACCAACTACTTCTTTGAAAAGGAAAATCACTTAAACCTTGACCTTATGGTTTAAAAAACTGAAATAAACATAAAAACAATACTATTTGATGTATGTTATGTTTGTCATGTGCCCGTTTGTACATGGAGACCATGCCTTCATTCGCTTATCAATTGTATTTATCATTTTTTTCAACTTTGAGGACAGATTTTGAGAAAACTATTGAGTTTATGAAAAAGTGTTTCAAACAAAAGTTGTTTATTATAAAGAGAAGAAGATTTTTTGTTAACAAATTTTTTTTCTGACTCTTACGGTGTCAAAGATGTGTAATTCCCCCCTTTTATTTGCTCTTTCTGCACAAATTATGAGAAAACTATTGAGTTTATGGAAAAATTTTTCAAACAAAAGATGATTATTTTAAAAAGAATAAGATTTTTTGTCTCAAAATTATTTTTCTATCTCTTACGGTTTCAAAGACGGATATTTCCACCCCTCATAGCGGGGGAAAACATGTTCCGATTTTGCTCATTAACGAACTTGACCTTACTTTTTTGCTCTAGAATACACACAAAAATTTTCAGCTCGTTATCTGTTTTCGTTCTTGAGTTATCGGCTTCACAGACGGACGGACGGACGGACATGTGAAAATGGCCGAATTAGGCCATTTTATGAATACCTTTTTGAAGCATTTTTGTCAAGGATTAATATTTTCAAGCGTTACAAAGTCGGGACTAAACTTAATATACCTTGTATATTTACAAATATACTGAGTATAAAAACGTATAGCTGTCGCTAAAAATAATTTTGTAAAACTTAAGGCTTATTTAACTAACAGAAAATTGTGTTTTAATTATCGGATTAAAATGTTAAGGTGCTATGTGTGGTTGGACATTAAAAAGTGTATGTGAAGCCAGACTGAATGCATTTGAAACGTGGTGCATCAGAAGAATGCTAAAATTAAAGTGGACGGAGAAATTAAGTAACGTTGAAGTATTTCGTAAAGTTAAATATGAAAGATGTTTAGTTAAATTAATTAAAAAGATAATTTTGGGATACTTCGGACATATATACAGAGGAAATAGATACGAACTTCAGAGACTAATTATGTGCGGTAAAATGGATGGCTTTGCATCAAGAGGCAGAAAGCGGATCACGTGGATCTCGAATATTAAAAAATATTCAAACTTTAAATCGTTCTACAATTTAAAGTCGGCCGCAATGGACAGAATTCGATGGGATCGAGTGGTCTCCAAAATCCTGTAATAGGATATGGAACTTCATGATGATATTAAGTTTAGTCCCGACTTTGTAACGCTTGAAAATATTACTCTTTGACAAAAGTGCTTCACAATGATATACATAAATTGGCCTAATTCGGCCATTTTCACATGTCCGTCCGTCCAACTGTCTGTGAAGCCGATAGCTCAAAAACGAAAAGAGATAACGAGCTGAAAATTTTTTTGTGTGTTCTAGACCAAAAAAGTAAGGTCAAGTTCGTTAATGGGCAAAATCGGAATATATTGTTGAAACCGTAAGAGATAGAAAAAAAATTTGTCAACAAAAAATCTTCTTCTCTTTAAATCTTTAAAATAAACAACTTTTGTTTGAAAACTTTTTTCATAAACTTAAGATATATCTATCATATATAAAAATCATATATAAAATTTTTGTACAAATATATATATATATATATATATATATATATATATATATATATATATATATATATCGCTACTTACGCGACTTTCTAACGCAGTATCGGCTATTGTGCTACGTCGCCTTATTTTAACGCTTAGCGTCAAAAAACGATCGCGTTGAATAACTAACGCTGCCAAACCAACGCTTCAAGTTGAGTAATCACCACTTCGCGGTGACTAACGTCGCCTAACTTTTCCCATGCACTAACGTTTCGCATTGACCAACGATTCGCGTTTACTGACTTACGGTTCGGTTAAGCTTACGCTACGCTTTGAGTTTATTAACTTTCTCTTCGCGTTAACTAGTGCTTCGTGTTGATTGTCGCTACGCGTGAAATCACGCATCGCGTTGAATCACTGACGCTTCGCTATAATTAACTAACGCTTCGCGTTGACCTAAGGCTTCCTATTGACTAACGCTTCTGATTGACCAACGCTTCGCGTTGGATGACTAACGGTTCGCTTTAGCTTGCGTTTGGCGTTGGTTAACGCTTTGCGTTTACCAACGCTATGCGTGGATTTACTAACGCTTCGTGTTGGCTGACTTACGGTTTGCTTTAGCTTACGTTTCTCGTTGACAAACGCTTTGCATTTACCAACGCTTTGCGTTGATTAACAACCGCCTAGCCTTGATTAACTAACGCTTCGCATTGATTAACTAAAGCTTCGCGTTGACCTGACGCTTCCAATTGACTAACGCTTCTCATTGACCAACGCTTCGCGTTGCCTCACTAACGGTTCGCTTTAGCTTACGTTTCGCATCGCGTTGAATGACTTACGGTTTGCGTTATCACACTTTATGCTTTGCGTTGATTTATTAACGCTT
Source organism: Nineta flava (assembly GCA_963920215.1). NCBI lineage: Eukaryota > Metazoa > Arthropoda > Insecta > Neuroptera > Chrysopidae > Nineta > Nineta flava. The sequence continues at coordinate 37,096,830 of OY986043.1, read as the reverse complement.
CGCGTTGACCTGACGCTTCCTATTGACTAACGCTTCACATAGACCAACGCTTCGCGTTGGCTGCTTTACGGTTCGCTTAAGCTTACTTTAGCGTTGGTTAACGATTCGCGTGAAATCACGCTTCGCGAAACACTGGCGCTTCGCTTTGCATAACAAACGTTTCTCATTGGCCAACGCTTCGCGTTGGCTGACTGACGGTTCGCTTTAGCTTGCGTCTCGCGTTGGTTAACGCTTTGCGTTTACGAACGCTTCACGTTGATTTACTAACACTTCGCGTTGACCTAACGCTTCCTATTGACCAACGCTTCTCATTGACCTACGCTTCACGTTGGGTGACTTATGGTTCGCTTTAGCTTACGTTTCGCGTTGGTTAACGCTTTGCGTTTGTTAACGATTCGCATGAAATCGCGCTTTGCGAATCACTGACGCTTCGCTTTTAATAACTAACACTTCCAATTGAACAACGCTTCGTGTTGGCAGTCTTACGGTTCGCTTTAGCTTACGTTTCGCGTCGGTTATCGTTTTGCGTTTACTAACTCTTCGTCGGCTTCGTTTTTTGCGTCGGCTAACTCTTCGCGTTGAATAACTTACGCTTGCTAACGCTTCGGGTTTACTAACGCTACGTTTTTACTAACTTTTCACGCTTACTTTAAGCGTCAACGATTCGCGTGAAATCAAGCTTCGCGTTGAATCACTGACGATTCTCTTTGAATAACTAACGCTTCTCATTGGCTGACTCACGGTTCGCTGTAGCTTACGTTTCGCGTTAGTTAACGCTTTTCGTTGATTTACTAAAACTTCGCGTTGACTAACTTTTCGCTTCGCCTATCGGCTCGCGTTAACCAACGCTTTGCGTTAACAGTCGCTTCGCGTTGATTACCTCAATTATATAGCTCAATATTTAAATATATAAAAATCGCAAGAACATTAATATAACTTTTTTTAAATGCAAGAACATTTTTACTGTTTCAATATTAATTATTAACACAAAAAAAAAAAAAAATATTTACAAATAATTCATTTTTTATAAAGATGGAATAGGCAGAAATATTAACAATTCAAACATTATATACAACTCAGTATATACTGGGTATTCAAACAATTAATTCAGTTAGTTGTTACATTACTCATTTTCAAATAAAATCAAAAACAAAATACTAAATTTAAAGAAATTTTAACTTTTGCTATAATGTATTTTTTTAATTTTTAGCGAATTTGTTCCAAAGGAACATTTTCAATATGTTGCCAAACATCATGTAATATGTGGCATAAGCGTGACTTTTTCCCGCAATGGTAACATATAGGAAATGAACATAAGAGAAAAAGAGACATTCTTATACGATATTTTCTATATGTTGTTAACAATTTTTTTCATAACTTTTTATTTTTTTTTGTTCATGTAATTGTAATAATATATTCAATTGCCTTTTTTTTCAAATAAAATAAAAAACAAAATACTAAATTTAAAGAAATTTTAACTTTTGCCTTAATGTATTTTTTCAATTTTTAGCGAAATTGCTCCAAAGGAATTCAGCTTTTGTTTTTGTACCAAAGTTGTGGAAAATCATGTTTGCTACAATTAATTACCTTATTATTTTTCTCAAACCCTAATGTGTACGGGGAGATTTACAATTTTAACTTTCAATATTAAATTGTAAATATTTCTATAAATATTAGTGTAACAGAAAAAATGATAAGAAACAAAATTACATTAAAACTTAGTACCTACAACTTTACTCCTTATAAATTTTTCGATTTTTCAAAAATTACGGGAGATACGCCAAATTTTGTTTTTCCCTTCCCTCTAAACCCCCCTTTCCCCTTGTCTGATTTTACCCATTAACGAACTTGACTTTTTGAATTCCAAAAGCTAAATCAATCAATTTAGGAATTGCTTTGTCTACTCTTGGCCAATATAATGAATTATACTGCTCGATGGAAACCAAGGGAAGGTGGTAGGCGTCTTCCATCAGGAGAAGGGCAGGAAAAAGGAATAGGTAGGGAGATGAAATAAGGAGATAGAACGAAAAGGAGAAAGAATTAAAATATCAAAAAATTAAATAAAAAAAATTTTATTCGTTTTCGATTATTATATTTTGTATACATTTTGATAAATTTTCAACATCGGAATATACTTACGTATTTGTGGATATTGCATTATATTTTCTAAATGTTTATCGGTAAGAGAATTTCGCGAATCTGATTTTATATGTTTCATATGTGAAAATTACGATTCACATAGATAAGAAGATGCGAAACAACTACTAAGTTTTTTATTTATTTTTAATAATTCCGGATATTCAAACGAAGGTGGGTTCTCTGCGACGATTTCCCAAATACATTTGTGCTCGTGTTCACGGCTCCTAATAAATTATCCTTTGTTAGGAGGGTAATCATTTCGTTTAATAACGTGTAATCATCGGAATCTGGAAAAAAATTGAGAAAATTTTTTATTAAAGCGGGAATTTTAAATTTTCTATTAAAAGGGGCCACTAAAAAATCACGCATTACATTTATATTTTCGAAATCTTTAAATCGATTATTAAATTGTAAAATTACCGTTTCTAATAAATTTTTAAATTTTAAAAATAATTCACTAAAATCAATATTCACACATGGTTTCGCAATGATCGTAATAGTATGAGAAATGCTAAAGTTGCGGTAAAATCAAAGCCTCTAAGTTCATTTAGTAGTAGGTATAATAACATTGGAAAAACCTAAAAATACTAATATTTAAAAATTATACAAATTTAAAAAATTTTTTTTTTTTTAATTATGAATGAAAGGTAATAAAATTTGAGATAAACCGATAAACTTTAAAGTTTAAATTAAAACTATAAAATTATTTTTGATACAGGTATGAATGGGTTAATTGAGTTGATTTTAGGTTGAACATATCGAATTATTTGTTTACATTTTGCCGACAATTAATATTTTATACAAAGAGATTCAATAAGGGAGTGTTTTTAAAATCCAATTGTAGTTTAGACTTTAGTATTAACAATTCATATTATATTATTTTAAATTAGGGAGCAGCTATTTGGGTAGAAAGATCAGGTAAGTTAATATAATTTTAAATAATTTAATATGAATTGTTAATACTAAAATTGTTAACATATAGAAAATATCGCATAAGAATGTCTCTTTTTCTCTTATATATATTTCCTATATGTTACCATTGCGGGAAAAAGACACGCTTATGCCAAATATTACACGACGTTTGGCAACATATTGAAAATATTGCATAAGACTGTGTCTGTTCCTCTTATGTATATTTCTTATATATTGCCAATAGCTTCTTTCCCACACATGGTAAGAATGACGAGAGCCCTTTTATGTGTACAACATATTAGAGTAACAGAGAACTACTGACAACAAGCGCCTTGATTGGTTGCTAGTAGAAGGAGAACCTCTTATGTAAAATCCTTTCGAGTGCGACTAGCAGTGGCAACATACTTCCAATTTTGGCCGCTCTTTTTCAGCGCTCGAAAATGGTCCCATCTGTTAGCATTGCGTGAGCGATTTCTCTACTAATCTCTGGTTATACCGATATATGATTTCCATTTATGTGTTTTATAGATAAACACATAAGAAACATGGTATCCATAAAAGTGATACATATACTCATGGAGACTATAAAAGGAGATCGAACTCAAACGGGAAAATTGACAAAATGTGGCAACGAAATGGTAGAAATTATATTTACTTTTTATGCCGCTAGAGTCGCTAGTTTGTTGATACGTACTGATCCGTACCGAAGTGAATATAGTATAATAAATAGAAGTGAAGTACGCAAGTAACCAGTTTTATTTCGAAGTGATTATTTTGAAGTATGCAATTTGTTTAAAAAAATTTATTAAATAAAAAATATTTAAAATGGGAAATGTATGTGCAGTAGATAATTGTAAAAGTGGTAGTGCTTGTGACAATAAGCAATGGGATCAATTGAGTTTAAAAAAACCAGGATTTTTTAAAGTACCAAAAGTGAGTATAAATATTCCAAAATATTTACTTAAATTGTATGGCATTATATTAAATAGAGCCCAAGGAAACGTCAGCAATGGGCCATTCGGATTTGACTCCATATCAACTGATTAATGTTGATTATGGAGTCAAATCCGAAACATATGTCACAATAAAGTAAAATATAATTTTATTAAGTGGTTCTTGCAAATTATTTACTGCAAAATTTATTTATTTATATTTTCCACATGAAACATGTCTCCAAATAATTTTTCTTGAATAAACGACAAAATGATTAAATTGGATTAATACAATCAAATCATGTATAATCGATACTGGATGAAAAGTAAAGATTATAACAAATTTTTCTTTTTGCAACTTTCCGAGCGCTTCAAAATTGCTTATATGAGGCTAGAAATACCGGTTTTAACCACTATACCATTAGTAGATATTTAATATTACCTTTGAGTAAATCCCCAATTTAAATATTGCTACTTCTCAGATTAGTTTTGCTTTTAGTCTCTTACAATAACAGACTAAAGTTAAGAGTGGCCAGAACAGGTGCCTCTACCTTATCTTGAATGCTATCCATTGATGCTTTTACTTATTCTGGTAAAAAAAATCTAAAAAATTATAGAACAATAATAATTATCATTTCTTATAGTCATTTACAAACTTTTTTTACCAGAAATAATTTCTTTACTACAGTTTTTATTTTATTTGAATCTACGCTTTCTTCTTTTTTCCTACTATTCAGGCAATTCAAACATTATTAAAATTTGTTTGTTAAAAACATTATTAACATTGTTTTAACAGCATGATTAAGCCTCCTAAAGGGTCCAATGTTACTGGAGTAGAATTACTCCAGGCATTGATGAAAACTAAGGACTCTTTAGAAAGGTCTCGTCAACAGAGAATGGAATGGTTACAGATGCTTGATGGAATGCTAGAACATGCTATACTACCAGAAGAAATTTGGATGGACAATCCGCCAGACAACGATACTAATATTACTGTCAACTTTTTAGATCATGATTACGACGTAGTAAGTACCAGTCGTGAAGTACAGGCCTTATGGCAGGATATGTCGTCAGAAAATTTACACTTAAATGCAAATGCGTTTAATGCATATTTGATTCAATAATTTATTTTCATTTTTACAATTCCAACTTTACAGGTTACTATTTAATTATTCGATGTTTTTTTTATTTTTATGTAATTACTTTGCGAATTTTTAACTATCACTTTCGCCGCCATCTTTCTTAGTTTCGACGTCACGGGCAGTGTTGTCAGATATCCCGTTTAACGGTAGATCTACCGCTTTTTTAGTATTTCTACCGTTCTACCGTTTTTTTCAATTTTTTGAATAAATAAAAAAATTTTGAATTTGTGTCATTTTTTTCAATTTTTTATAATAATAATAAATTTAAAACTCCCCAGTCGTACAAATACAATATCAGTCATTACAGACCATATTTCATTATTTGAAATAATGGAATATGGTTCTGTAATTACTTTAAGGTATTATTTTATAATGGGATTTTAAACAATAAGTAATGCAATATATGACAAATAAAAAGAATTAATATTATTTAATATTTGAAGAAAAAAAATTCTATAATATATTAAATACTAATATAATATAATTTTAATTATTCTGAATAAAAGTATTTATTTCAAACTATTTAAATTGGAATTTTCACTTTTTGAATCTACCGCTGTATTTTGGTAGATCTACCGTTTTTCAAGAAATCGGACTCGCGACACTGATCATAACCTATTTGTTTATGTATCAACGTTTTTTTAAATTATCACATGCCTTCTTTTTCATTACCAAACAAAAAAACAAAAGATAGGAAAGGTTATAGAACATTTCTGGAAGAATGCGATTTTACCTTATATGGTTTTTTGAGAAAACTACGAGGCTTACAGACTTCGCTTTGCTCTTAATTTAAAGTTAATTAAATTGCCTACAAGTTACATTCTACAAGTTCTACTTACAGGACCAATGATTTCGACGCAATTTTGGTCCAAAGAAAGTCTGAAACTAAAACTTTCAATTTTTGGAAAAGCTGGCCTATTTTCAAAGTGTCGTAATTCGGTAACGAATTGACCTACAGAGCTCCAATTGAGCTTAATTTGTCGCAAATTTAATGCTCTTAAAAAACGTATAGAAAAGCTTTCGAAGAAAAATGCATGGATTAGGAGATATATAGCAGAATCTGAAACAAGTTCAAAAATTTCGTGGTTTTTCGCGTGTAAAAATTTTTCCACAACTTTTTGAGAGTTGCAAACTTGGATATACATAGCTCTAATGGGTCCAAACAACATTCTAAAAATCAGAGATACATCATGTTTTGCGAATTTAGCGATTTTTTTGTATTGATTTTGACTGGCGTACTGGTTTTTGATACACAACATATACCCTTGGTAATATAATCATGTAACTTCAAATTTAAACTGAAAACAAATGAAATCTATATTATTAAATATGAAATTAAATGCGAAACTGTAATTACCGCCTAGTCTTAAAATCAAAACCTGATTTTTTATAATGTTTTTTTAATATGTCTTGTATAATTTGGTCAATTTAATTTTTATCTTTATGGTCAATTTAAAATGTAATTAAATACGAATGCTATCGTATTATTAGTTTATTACTATAAACTTATTTATTATTTAATATACTGTTTTGAATGATATTTGATTTCCGTATACACGCATGCAAATTGCTAATTTTTTAGTATACCGTGTTTTAAATTTTAACGGTGATTAGATAAAATTTTGTGTGATAACAAGCATATATAAATCCAATATAAGTATGTATTTATTGTATAATATATGATTATTAATTTATACAATTCTAACAAAAGTGTGGTTAAGTAAAAATAAATTGTTTACAGTAACATCTTATTTAAAATCCGATAGTAAAAAAAACCAAATGAATCACAATCTACACAATTTATAATTGAAATTCTTCAAAATTTAAATTATGCATAAAAAAAACAAATTACCACCTTTCTTTGCTTTGTTTGTAAAAGTTTCGTTTCTTACCTTAGTTTTGTAAATATTTGCCATAAATTATTTGCCTATCATCATCATTTATAAAGACATGTGAAATGTCTGTAATTCTCATTATACCATTTTTAATCGTTAATTTATATTCATAAACAAGTTTTATTCATAAGTAGTTCTAAGTTTATAAATTATTTTTACTACAAGTAAGTTTTAAATAGTTATTTTCTTTTAGTAAAGTAATTGTACAAAATAACAAATTGCTAATTTTATTGTAATGATATAATGATTAATATCCCTTGTAAAAATATTCGAAAACGATAAACAATTATTCAGAAACTGCATAGGAAAGGATAGGAAATTTTTTTTGAATAATACCTTATGGGTTTTTGAATAATCGCTTATGATTTGATAGGAAACTACCAAATCTTTTCTATAAATTTTTGTATAATTTATACGGATTCATTATGAAGATTATTTGAAATCAACGAAAACTTCAAAATAAAATGGAAACAATTATAAAATTTGCACGCCTGCTCGGAGATGTAGAAACGCATGCCATTTGAAATTTTATTTACATGTTTATTTAAAATCTGATTAATTACTGAAATATTTTACTAAACAAGTCACAAATATGAAATACTTAGTTAACAAAACAAGTCACCAATTTCTTTTAAAAAAATTATAGTAAATCTCGAAAATAGACCGAAATTGATGATTTTTTTAAAGTTTTTCGATACTCATCCTTACGAAAAAAATTTTCAAAAATAACATAAGATGAGATGCTACAAAAGTTTTAAGTTTCTATTCTATAGACTTTTTATTTTATACTAGCTGATACCCGCGACTTTGTCGTTCAGTTTTTTAAAACTTTAATAACTTTTTATTGAATGAAGATATCGTGATAATTTAGATAAGGAGTGGACCAAGTATCTAAGGAGTAAAACAAAAAAAATTTGATCAAAATCGATCCAGTAGTTTTTGCGTGTTGCGCGCACAACGTCAAATCTATCATTTTATTTATATAGATACCCGATATATATAATAAATATAAGGGTGTATTAAGTTTAGTCCCGACTTTGTAACGAGTTGTGAATGAGCAAAATCGGACCAGGCTTCCCCCAAAAGTTGGGAAAATATCCATCTTTAAAACGGTAAGAGGTAGAAAAAAAATGTAAATCCAAAAAATGTTTTTTTTTAAATAAACAATTTTTGTTTTTGAAACTTTTTTCATAATCTCAGTATATACCGGGTATTTTGTAATTAGCTCAGTTAGTTGTTATTTTCACTTGGTAACGCTCATTTATTTTAGGGATGCGCAAAAACTTTAATTCTGAGCAGAGCGAAATCTCGACTGAGATAAAATTTGGTGGGTAGGATTTGTTAAACAAAATTTTTCAAAAAAATTTTAATTTCAGTACTTTTCGAGATTTAAATTTAAATTTTTTTTCAACGAATTTGATGTTTCTGGGATGAAAACTTTAACTTTCAGCAATGGCGTAAGAAACGGATCTGTCTATCCTTGACCTTTTAAAATGGTGGCGATTATACTTATAAGTGGATAATCTCGCTGGTAACACTTACGACATTTCGTTATAACGCCGAGTTACACCGGATATTTGACATTGAATGAGCATTATGTTATATATAACCATGTTTGACACCAATAAGTGGATGTCAAACATATGGTTTATAAAATTTGAGCCATGGTCTATAAAATCTATTGTTTGATAGGTTTTTTTTATTGAGTTTTTTATAAGGGATGAAAACGGTTGCATCTTAAAAATGTAGTAGGAACTCACGACACTATGACCACGGACAAAAATCACTAGAATAGAGAAATCAGACTTAATCTAAATTTAACTTTTACTTTGAATATTCAATGAAAATAATAATAGTTTTTTAATTTATAGCTGTTAGCAGCTGTTAGGTACTTATAAAAATTTATACATAAATGCTGTTTTATGAACAAGACATATTTTGGTATCAGAAAACTAAAACCAGTAAACCTACCTCTAGGTGATATTTATATAATTATACTAGCTTATAACCCGGCTTCGCGTTTTTTTAATATCTCCGGCTCCCGCTATCGCGGTGAGATAAAATACATACCAGTTTTAAGTCTAATCATAAGTTTTTAAACAAAAAATGTTTCATCGGTTCAGTAGTTTTTGCGTGATGCTGGAACAAACAAACAGAAAATTACAGTTCTAATAGTAGAGAAGACATCAGCGTCGGGCTTGGACTAAAGGGCCCGGGTGGCATTATGACTAAGGGCCTGCTACCCAATTAGGATCGGAATAGAGGATACTATCAGGTTAACCAACAAACCAAATGGTACTAATAATCAAATAGGCAAAAGTTTTTGGAAGATTTTATTTTCAAAGACGTACCTTTTTATGTAAAAAGATTCCAATTAGTTATAACTGAACCTAGTCAAACAACTTTTTTTTAAAGAGGAGGAAGGCACTATTTAAAACCAAAAGTGGTTTTAATCAAATGCTCCCATTTGTTGCAGGGAGCTAGTTCTTGGCATCCTGAACAAAAGTCTCAATGGGCACGACAAAATCCTATCACAGGATTTTGAGTTATTGACCAATAAAGGTCTCATTTTATGTACAATGTAATATTTGGTTATCATATTAGGTTACGTACACTGGCAAGTTGCCATCAACCGACATGATGAGAATAATAGAGATCCAGCCATTATCAATGAAAACACGCGCCTCAATGCTTTCAAATATGCAGCATTCATATATATATATATATATATATATATATATATATATATATATATATATATATATATATATATATATATATGACATTTTTGTTCAATATGCCGAAAACTAAGTCTCTGAAAAAAATGCCAGCATTTGATTAAAACCACTTTTGCATTTAAATAGTGCGGGGGCCTTTCAGCTAGAATGTCAATAAATCATAACTAAAAGGTGTCATTATGTCCTTATCCTTGATCAGTTCTGATTCTATGTTTATGATGTTTAGGATCATCAACGAGTCCTGCAGTTCTTGCCCCATTAGAGAACGAAGCCTAGCCTTAATGCGCTTCTGCTCGGAAAATCGTCTCTCGCAAGTTACATGCGTAAACAAGATTGTGTACGTATTAATCTTCGTAGATCTATTCCTGCTCTTCTCTTTCCTTCTTCTCTGTGTGACTTTGCGTGTAATAGTGAGCCTGGGGCACACGCAGGCTAGCTAGGGCCCAGATGGCAAACGCCACGCTAACTCTATGGCCAGTCCAACACTGGAAGACAGACTTTACTTTCTGATAATCATTTTCATTTGTACCTTAAGTGCCAACGCACACCAAAAGAGCAAAACTGCTTTAAACAGTGTTAATCAGCCTAACACTGTTAAAAATATAACATAGGAAATTACATTAGTCAAAACAAAACGTTTTTTATCAGTGTGCGTATGCAAAGCAATTTCCTATGTTCTATTTTAACAAAACAGTGTTAGGCTGACTAACACTGTTTAAAGCAGTTTTGCTCTTTTGGTGTGCGTTGGCCCTAACACTACAGAGTCAACCTGGACACAAGTGTGCAAGGGTTTGACCCCCCCCCCTTCCGAAAGATTTGTTAAGATGAGAGTGGTCGCATTATTTGAATAAATCGCATTTTTATAATAAAAATAAGTTTAAAAATTTTGTAGTATATAAATATTTATAAATTTCTATTTATTTAAAAAAAACTGTCTACGGAAAAAAATATATTTAATTTACAATTTGTGTGATAATGTTTACTAGAGAAATAATTTTTGCTATTTATTTTAGTAATTTTTACCAAATGGATAGTAGTTTTTGGAAACTGTGCATTCAAATATAGGCAAAAAATTTCGATGAAACTAATTCGGAGATCTTTACTTGCCGTCAACGTTTGTAGGTATTGCTTTGGTATAACTTAAATTCAAGTTGTTGGCGTCAAAGAGTCATTCAAAGGTCAACTTATATTTTTCATATGGGAACCCCTATGTTGCTTAAATTGAATATTATTACCTTCAGATTTGGTCTTTGACCTGTGGAGGTAATTTTAACCCATGACACGAAAATTTCATGATGAATGTAATACTTTCCTCTCTTTCAGAATCTGAGGTAAAAAATAAGGGCCCCCATTTGAAAAACATAAGTTGTCCTTCAAATGACCTTCACAGCCAAGGCCAAGCACAACTTTTATTCGGGTCATATTTTTAAAAAAAGCTTACTTGAAAAAGTGTATAAATCTAAGCCTACAATAAATGTTATTAATAATTATAATTAATTATTATATTGTTGCGAAACTAAACAGTTTATGGCAAAAACAAAATTGTTTATTTTTAAAAAAGGGGAAAAAATCATTTTTATCTTTACATTTTTTTACCCGATATATATAATGTATGCAAGGGTATTGATAAAAAAATATGTTAAGTATATATTTAATATATTAAAAATGTATTAATATATTAAGTTTAGTCCCGACTTTATAACAGGTGATAATTTTGAACAGTTGAAAATTTTTTGGTATTGCTGTTCATAAAATGGCCAAATTAGACCATTTCCACATATCCTTCCATCTGTCCGTATACACTAGCAAAAAGAGATAACGAGCTGAAATTTTGTGTGTGTGATCTATAGCTTAAAACTGGGGTCAACTTCGTAGGCCAAGTGCACATAGTGAAACTGTTTTGCGGCAAAGGTTGCAAACCAGTTTCACTCTACAACCAGTTTTCAACCAAAATGAAACCTCTGCCCGCACACGGACAAATCTGGTTGCAGATAAGTTAGTGTTACCTATTCGAGAAGTGAAGTTGATTTTTTTAATGTCAAATTCAGATTCAGATGAGGAAGATATCATTAAATATTATCAATTTCGCAGACTACGCAAAGTACAGAAGCAGCATTGTATTAATCCCTACATAAGGACAAATGTTAAATCCTGGCTGTTTGTAGCAGCCATAGTCTGGATAGATAGCCGATAGATAGAAAGTTTATAGCTTTTTACTGAATGTCGAAATAATCTTAAAATTTTTGTCTGCGATCAATATTTTCAACCGTCACAAAGTCGGGACTAAACTTATAATACTTTTGTCAGTATATATTTTATATACCGGGAATAAATACCACTAATTGCATATTACATTAATAATTAAAAAATTAATGTGTATATTAAACTAACATACCAAGAGCTCACTCATCGAACATCATCAATATGAGTAATAAATTAATGTTTACATAATCGCATGGCAATCGGTTGCCCTAAGTTAATCCTGTGCAAATTACTGTAAAGCTAATCTAGTCGAAAAATGAAAAATTGCACTGCGTCATAAAACATCCCAAAGAAATTAAAATGGATTTATAGGGAATTATGTGTAGTTTCATAATATATCGATCGCCCTTACCCTATCTTGTGCAAACTATTCCGGCAACCGATATTGGATAATATAAAAAATCTGAAACTGTAAAAAAACTTAATAATTTAAACTTATGAAAATGATTTTTATTACTCAGCACATTATAATTATAAGTTTTTAGATTCAATTTGTGCCGAATCCATTCCGTTGTTACTTATAAAAACGTTCTGAACAAAAGATTATGTTAATGTTTGTATTATGTTTATTAACTAATCTGATCACATTTCAGTTTATACTTAAAAATTTTGAATACGAAATCTCACTTTATTTCATGATCCGTACTCATTGTACTCTATGCATCCGTACTCATTAACTTTAGTAAAATAATGAAACCTTTATTATTCAAAAACTGATGTACTTTACTAATGTTTGCGATAATTTTCTTAACGATGATGGGTGGCATTTTAAATAGGTATTATAGGTATTTTTCATTTTATATTTTGAAAATAATTTGCATTTTACATAAAAAAAAATACAGACGAATTGAGAACCATCCTCCTTTTTGAAGTCGGGTTGAAAATAGAAGTATTTACGTATTTAGCCATTTTAAAATGATTAAATGGTCTAGATAATTTCACAAATTCACTGCGAGATAACGAATACAATTATTTACTTGTCCAAATTGTTCCGCTAATTAGCAACGGGCACCGTTATTAAGCTTGTATTGTGGATGTACTTCGCAAACTATTAGTTCATATTTTTTAATGCGTGACTGCATCTCAACCTTTTTAATATTTGATATTGTAAAAATTGTAATTCGAGTGGGAATCATGTGTGTGAATCTTTTATGATCTTAAATGAAAACATGTCGGAAAAAACTGAAAACAACGACATTGAAAGTAATATAGTAAGTGCGGATAATAATTCTAAAATAACTATTATTTGATGCACACAATTGGATACAGTTGCTTCTCAAAGCAAAGTCCCAGTGTTTTGCGCTTCAAAATAGACATATACATGGTTACTCGAAAATATATTACTGTAAACTATTTCATGTCAAATTTCCAAGTATCAAACAAATTTAATCTTTGAATATAAAATTTGGTAATTATTTAGAAGTGGGGTTCCAGACAAAACTCGCTCTAAAAAATTGTACACCCCCTGGAGACTATTCTATAGGGTAGAAATAGATGTTTTAAGGTGGGGGAGACACTTTTCTATGGGTTAATTTGAAAAAACACATGTTTTAACTTTTTTTTAAAAACAAAACAAAAGAAATTTTTTTTTAAAACAGCAAATTAATCTATAAATTATATATTATTAATTATTTGTTGTGCATTTGATTTCACATGGAAATCACGAATGGCAATGGCTAAATGGTGTAACCTCTAAATATGGTTTGGAAAACGACGCCAGAACAGGAACTTCCTATGGCATCGTTGACAACACCACAGATACTTAGGTGGAGAAAAGGTCGCGGGATTATCGCACGATGAACATAAAATATTCGCTTCTAGGATTCCATAATCCTGCAAGAACTTTATCTCGATTCTCGCGGCGACGAGAATGTGATTGATGCACGCTGAATACTCCAAGTACAACCTTTGCACACCATGGCTTAGATCAAACTTATGAAAAATATCTATAATACGAATAATTGCGACCTCAACTATATTAAGTCATTCAGAAAAAAATTTTTTGTTTATAAACAATTATTAAAAATGTCTTTAAAAATAAATAAATTTACTATTTTTGTATTGAAATGGTCTCCAGGGGTAGACATTTTTTTAGAGCGAGTTTAGTCTGGAGCGCCACTTCTAAATAATTACCAAAAATTTACAGACTACCATTTTGCATTTTGTAAACCATTTTAAATGTATATTTTCTATTTTATTTTTAAATAGATTCTTATAAACCATTTGCATTTTAAATGTATTTTAAAGAGCATTTAACCATTTCCATTTTAATTGTGTTCAAAAAAGCGATATCCCACAGTTTTTGAGATATTTGGAAAATATAATATCTCCTTACCAAAATATTTTCATATTAAAAATGGCGAAAATCCCTCATTTGGTTATAGGTTAATTTTTATTTTTGACATCTTTAAGAAAATGACGTCAGTATGTTTCATAGCGATTGAAGTAGTTGGAACTTATTAGTGATACACATTTTATTCTCTGACTACATTTTTAAGCAAAGAATTCTATGAAAATGTATGAAATGTTAATCATCAATCAATACATTACATTCAGCAATTATTAGGAATTTATTTTTAAAGTATGGAAATATTTATAAATTAATATACTACTAAGTATAACAAAATTTCTTTATCACATAGGTGATTTACGCAAATATTAATTTCACTAAAATACATCAAACTTTTATGATAATAATTTTTTTTTAAATCTAAATCAGTTATCTATTAAAATTCGTGTTGCAATATTTTTTTTATCTTCTGTTAAAAGTTATATTTAATAAAATTTAAATTTATTATTATCATTTAAATAAATGTATACACATAGTGAATATATCATATAATAATTATTAGCAATTTGTTTTTTATTATTAAAATTGTTAATAATGAATTTAAATAATCAAATTGATTATACTTTAACATCAGTGGATGAAAACGATGAAAAACAACGAAAACGAACAAGTATACATGGTGTCCCAATATATACAGCAATTTTATTATTAGTGTCGTTAATCCTATTGTTAATATGGGCAATTGTTATGGATCGTAAATTACCTACACAAATTACAATTGCTGAAGAGGTAAGTGGCATTTCAAAAATTATTTTATTAATTGTATATTTTACTCATTACAATTAACAGACAATATTGGCCCCCATTCAGTTTGTTTATGATTGTGGCTAGACTTGCCAATCGAGCTCATTTCAGCGAACATTTTTAAGTTTGTATATTATTCACAAAATATGGGCGAAATCTTTGCAGATTATTGGCACGTAACCAAAACACGAGTTTTTTAAATTGTTGTCTGCCTATTTTGCGGTCTAATCTCCGAAACGGCTAAACCGATTTTGACGAGACTTTCATTGGCAGTTCTAGGCTACCTTTTATTTTGGAAATATTTAGGGTTTCTGGGGGGAAGTGGTGAATATCCGTCTTTGAAATAAGAGAACAATTCAAAGACAAAAATGTCCCTTTCTTAAAAATAAACAACTTTTAAAAATAAACAGGGGTTGCGGAAATATAACTTAAAAACCATAAGAGATAAAAGAAAAATTCAAAGACAAAAAATGTTTCTTCTTTAAAAATAAACAATTTCAAATTCGCGCATTGTACCACCCAGGGAGAGGGGAAATATCTAACTTTAAAACCGTAAGAGGTAGAGAAAATATCTAACTTTAAAACCGTAAGAGATAATAGAAAAATTCAAAGACCAAAACTGTTCCTTCCTTAAAAATAGCTTGCAATTTCGATCATTGTACATATTACCACGCTAAGTGGTTGCTGTATCCACAGCCTCTCTTCAAATAAACAAAATGTTTATCTAATAAAAAACGGCTTTAGGAAGCATTTCTTCATACATTCAATAGTTTTGGTATAAATACTGGCGCGATGCATAAGAAAAAATAATATATACAATATTTTTATAAAGCGGGAGCATTTCCAAAAAACCGACAAATTGTGTTTTATACCTATAGATAATATGATATAAAAGCCATGAAATTCGAATAATCATTAAAATCAATAAATTATTACTAATTTTTAAGTTACGTTCAGCGGAGCTGACTAATAATAAGAATAATGTTAACCAAAAATAAGTACTGGTCCTTTAGATTAAAAATACAAAGATAAAATATAATTGATTGAGAATATTTGAATTTATTTTTTATTGTTATCTATTTATGCGTAAAATAATATTATCTAGAGTACGGTAGTGCGACAGGCCAAGTTTAAGGGTTTTTTTGCCTTCGCGCTTACAGTACTATTACTAGCCGAAATATTAGACGATATTTGACCCCGAAATAATTCAATCACCGCTAAGGAATAAACAGTTAAAAAGTTATTTCCGTTCAAAAAACAAAAAAATCATAATTCCAGGGCCTAGACCATAAGTTCTTAAAGGTTGGTATTTGGCATACAGTTAGATATAGTACCCAAACCGAAAGGAAAATTATGAAACCACGATATTTCTATCGGGAAATCGAAATTTTTTGCAAATATTGTTTTGATAAAATTAACATTGTAAAACATATATCTTATACAGTCCATTCTGATTCGTTGATATTTGTTGATAGTCCCTTCTGATTGGATGAAACATATGCTATATATATAGACATAGTATAGAAACATTTACACGTTAATTTTAAAATCATTATTTATGAATAGGGGAAACAAAAAAAAAGAAGATTTGGATCTAATTTATACGTAATTTTGTTTAAAAAAAATTAACTCATTTCTAGATATGCTAGAAGGATGCGGTTTTTTTGCATTCAACCCGGACTAACTTGAAATTTATAGGAAAAATTGGAAAACTTTAATTTTTCAAATGGTACAACTCCGAAAATGGGGAAAAACACCAAAAATTGCATTTTTTTAATCTAATTATAGTGTTTTCATATGTAAGTTTAACATTACTTAGTAAAAGTAAGAGTTTTAGCAAATCGGATATGTGTTTTCGGTTGAACAATTCGAATAAAAATTTTCATCCATTACTTAGATTGAATCAATAAGACTACATTTATTTAAATAATAAGTTTTCAAAAAACAAAAATTTTTGAGATGCATTAATGCATTCGTGAAAAAAATGAAATTTTTCCCTTAGCCTAAAAATTGAAATATCCCGTAAACCAATAGAGATATCGAAAAACAATCGAAAATTTTGATGTGTTAAGTAAACATAGTCCATAGAACTTATATACCACATCCGAATAATAAAATTTTCAGGGCATGTTAATTTTAGGACCATCCCGATTTAATGAGAAATTTTACATAAAAAGTTACATAACTCCGAAACAGTGTGTTTTATCGAAAAAATAAGCAAAAAAAAATTCCCTAACAATATCCACTTATTTCCCAGAGACCCTAATTCTTTAGTTTCATAACTGTAGGGCCACTTTTGCAAAATTTTGTATTTTTTTCAAAAAAAAAGATTTTGTCTGGTGTTAATATATGAACGTAATTTTGTTAAACAAATCTAACCCGATGCTGTTTTTTACATTCGACGCGGAATAACTTGAATCTTATAAGAAAAATCGGAAAACTTTAATTTTCCTAACGCAACATTCCTGAAAATGGGAATAAACGCCAAAAATTACCTTTTTTACTTCTATTCATGCTAGAAGGTAGCGGTTTTTTGTAATCTTTCTTAGACGCAAAGCCAAAGGCCGCCTTGGGGATGGAACCCCCTAGCGAGTTGACGTTATATAACGCGAAGTGGTCTCCTTTGTATATATGAATCTACTTAAAAAGAAAAAAGTTAAGAATCGCGAAGCGTAAAGTAACGCATAGCATAACAAAACGCGTAGCGTTTTGTGCGAAGCCCTCGACTTTGTATATTTAACCCTTACAAAAAGTAGTCATATCCGATCAAATCATAAATGTAAAAAAGGGCCGAGTTTTCTGGGAGATACTTCATATAATAGTTGCTCCTTAAAAAGTTATGATATCCCATTTACCAACCGAGATATTTACCAAGTAAATAGTTCTGTAAACTATTTACCAAGAAAATTAATGAAGGGTAAATTGATTAAATGTAAGAAAAATTTGGTTGAAATTTATTTCGTAAGTTTTCCCTTGGTATGTTTTTAAAATTTTATAACGCGGCAAGTTTTAAAATTTTTGAAACAAAAGAAAGAATAACTTGCCAAGTTATGAAATTTTAAAAACACTAAGAGAAAACTTACGAAATAAATTTCATCCAACTTTTTTCTTACATTTAATCAATTTTACCCTTCATTAATTTTCTTGGTAAATAGTTTACAGAGATATTTTCGTGCTAAATATAGCTCGGCCCTTTAATGGGATATCATCACTTTTTAAGGAGCAACTATTATATGAAGTTTCTCCCCGAAAATTCTATCCTTTTTTACATTTATGTTTTTGATCGGATCGGCGACAGGCCGAGTTTAAGGGGTTTTTTGCCTTCGCGCTTACAGTACTATTACTACACGAAAAATCAGAGCCAATTTGACCCCGAAATATCTTCTGAACGAAAAGAGCTTCAGCCCCGACTTTTCGAATATAAGCTATTTAGGGAATTATAAGAGAACAAGTTTTTGCTTTTCGTTAAGAAATAAACGGTTAAAAAGCTAGTTCGGTTCAAAAACCGTAAAATAGCGGATACGCCCATATTTTTCATTAGACAGGATAAAAACGTAGGGTCTACACCAGATATCCTTTAAAGATGATATTTGGCATATAGTTAGGTCTAGTACCCAAGGCACAGGGAAAATTATGAAATCACGAAATTTATATCGGGAAATGGGAAAACTTTTGCATTTTTGTTTTGATAAAATTAACATAGGAAATATTGCTGGAAATAAAAATAAATAAATAAAATTAACATGGAAAATCAAAAATTAAATTTATGTGTTTAAGTTTAAGATACTTCCAGACATTTGATAAGAATGCGGTTGTTTGCATTCGACGCGAAATATCTCAAAACCTATTTGTAAATCGAAAAAATTCAATTTTCCGAACGCAACATCCGAAAAAATGGGAAAAAACAAAAAAATTTTCTATTTATATACTTAAAATTTAGCAACACACCATTATTGAGAGGTGTGCGCGATTTTTTAAACCTTTGTTGCTCCACTTCCAGAAATGCTAGAAGAATGCGGTTTTTTGCAATCGACGCGAAATTTCCGAAACCTTAAATATGAATCTTTGGGAAAATTTAATTTTCCCAACGGAGTATATTGAAAACCAAAAATTTAATTTTTGTGTTTAAGTTTAAGCCACTTCCAGACATTTGATAAGGATGCGAGTTTTTGCATTCGACGTGGGATATCTCAAAACCAATTTGTAAATCGAAAAAATTCAATTTTCCCTACGCAACATCCGAAAAAAACGGGAAAAAACAAAAAATTTTGGTTATCCATTCTGATTCGTTGATATTTCTTGAGGACTATCTGATTGGATGACACATTCAGTATAGATATAATATTTACTATAAATGTATTTTGCACGTTAGGTTGTAATCATTACTTACGAATACTTCAAAGGGATAACACTAATTGTTAAAATTTTTCAACAAAGTAACTATCAAATTTATAAAAAAAAAAGATTTGGATCTTATTTATATGTAATTTTGTTTCAAAAAATGTATCCCAATTCTAGATAATAAGAATGCAGTTTTTTTGCATTAAACCTGTTTTAACTTGAAATTTATAGGAAAAATTGGAAAACTTTAATTTTTCAAACGAAACAACTCCGAAAATGGGGAAAAACACCAAAAATTACTTTTTTATTCCCAGTATATGTAAATATACATGGTTTATTATATTTAGTCCCGACTGTCTAACGTTTGAAAATATTAATCCTTGATATAAATGCTTGTTCATAAAATGACCCAATTCGGCTATTTCCGCATGTTCGTCCGCCTATCTGTCTGTCTGTGGACGCAATAACCCAAGAACGAAAACAGATAAAGAGCTAATTTTTTTGTGTGTGTTCTAGAACAAAAAAAAAGGTCAAATTCATTAATGGGCAATTTTTACTTTATGGGCAATTTTAACCGAAAATCAGATCCACCCTTCCATTTCGATGGAGATTTTTTGGCGCCGACTCAAAATTATTTAGATATTTACATTAGTGTATGATGTCATCTTATATCGAATATGGCAGCCGCCGCAAAATAACGATTTATAATTTCCATATAAACCTCAATGATATGGGTATCAAATGAAAAGGCTTGATGACCGAAACACAGTATTTAAAGTGACGTCATTCAAAATCCAATATGGCGGCCGCAGCAAATGGAGATTTATAATTTCCTCATAAACCCCCATGATATGGGGATCAAATGAAAGGGCTTGATGAGCGATATATATATATATATATATATATATATATCCGATCTTATATCCGATCGTGATATCCGATCAAAATTATAACCAAATCAAAATTTATTTAAATTAGAACCCACATTACTAAATAATGTATTGACCTCCCGATATCTTCAGGAGAGATCTACATAATATATGTTGATCTCAAGACCTTCCGAAATTTTTGAGGTGACAATCCTAACGTTATGTAGGATTGCCAACTCATTTCAAATTTTTCGTTGATAGGTATTTAGTACCTACCTTTCCTTGGTATCTATTTTTCATTAGTACCTAGTTACTTGATAAGTTTCCTGATTTTTTTAATACGTAATAATAAATAAACTTTCCAAGTTAAATATTAAAGAGCTGCTAAGATAATAGGTTAACCCTCAACTTCGAAAACCACTTTGTAACAACTGCACTCGAATTTTTTACAGGGGTAAAAATTTTTGTTTTTTTGATATCTCCCCAACCGTTCAGATTATTGAAAAAGTTGTTCAGAGCCATTTAGTTGGAAATAAAAATCCTCACATTTTTTGCTTGAACAATATTTTCATAGCGTTAATAGGTTAGGGCAGACAGAAAAATGGCCAATTGGTGATGCATGCCCCATCCTCTCTATTTTTCGCTATTTCTGTCTAAACTATATTGACGCTATGAAAAAATTGTTCAAATAAAAAATGTAAGGAATTTTATTTCCGAAAAAATTGCTTGGAACATACATTTTTCAATAAACTGTAAAAAAATTATGCAGGGTGTGGTTGTCCTAAAATGGTTTTTGCAGTTGAGGGTTAACCCGTCTTACGAACCCGCAAGGTCTGATCGACATTAAAATTTTTTAAAGATTACTTAAATTTTATTCTAAGTATCCTTGTATTAAATGGAAGATTAGAGTTATATAATATATTAAAGGATTAACTTTTGATCAAAATAAAATTTTTACTGCTTTTGTGCAATTTAATCTTTATCATATATTAGACTTTGAGAAATTTTATTTTAATGTTATGTATTAAAAGTATTTGGTAAAAAAATTCAATATTGTCAAAGTGACTAAGAGTTTTACTATCAGTATTGATAATAAAAAATGATTAGTAATTTATTATTTTTATATGATAATAAAATATTTTTTTGTCGATTATCTAGAACACGGTAGAGCGACGGGCCGAGTTTAAGGGGTTTTTGTCTGTGTACGTTTAAATAATAACCATGAAAGAAATCATAGGTAATAAGAAACCATAGCATTGGCAAGAAATAGATTTATATAGAGTGTCATAGTAAAGTAGGCCAATTTATTAAAAATGGATAAATAGTGTTACATGTTCAGCAAAAATTTCCGTGGCTCGATTATCACGTAAACTTTAATAATTCACAAATAGGGAATATGCATGAACATTTTTTTTCACTTCAATTGAAGCATGTTTACTTGACAAATATCAAGGTAAAATTACTGTTTAAATAACTTTAAAAATAAGCGAGATATGAATGATTGAAATTCCGGATTAGACAAAGAGGGTGATAGCCCTCTTGATATGTTATGTGACGTCATATTACACTTTCACCATTTAAAATACACGTAAAACTCCATTTTTAGTTTTTTTGCAAAAAAGAGACCGATAATAATCTTTAAAAGCTTATAGCTTCCTTGATATTTGTCGGATTTTAATTTCGTTTTTAAATATTATTACAGTATTAACAGTATTTCCATATTCTGAAAATAAATGTGAAAAAAAAATTTCATGCATATTCCCTATTAGTCGGATAAAATTCTTATTTACATTCAGTGTAAAAAACACTTTCCTATATTTACATCTAGCTCAATTATCGAAATTTTTCTTATGAAAGTTTTTTGTAAGTAAAAGCTCATTTGTATTAGAAACAGTTTTTCAATTTAGAGGCTTGCTCTATACGCGAAACTTGCTAAGCGTTACGCCTCTGGTGGTCATAAGAAGTAACTATTACAAAAAAATAAAATAAATAAATTTACGTGGCAAATATGCAAATTTTATAATATCTCGATCTTGTTCATTATGCTTTTCATCTTTTCATGCTCTTCATCCAAAGCTAGTTAAAGAAAAAATATTAATTGAAAATAAGTTGGAGTGTACATTTCTAAAACATAGGCACAAAGCGGGGAAATTGAAAATTGATAAACCCATTGAACAAACATATGAAAGTAATATATTTACTAAATTATTAATATTTACTAACTTAAGGACGTCCAGCACTGTGTTATGCAATCACGACAACAAACCGGTTTGAATTTATTATAGCACACATATATACAACACATAAACAAAAACACTGTTCACATATACAAAATAATATTATTTTGAAGAAAATAAATAAATTTAAACTTTTATATTTCGAAAACAAAACGGTAACACATGAATTTTTTTTAAATTCTGTCGAGTATTTTTTCTAACACAACAGATAATAGTTGGGTGGGCATGAAGTTTTACATGCTTCTAATGAGAGAAAGTGAGAGAGAATGATAACTTTGATATTAATTATCTCGCGTTCTAAACAGTCAAAAATTCTGAGATTTATTAGAAAACATTAATTTAGCCTGTGAAAAAAATGAGCAAAATCTGTCGAAAAGTGGTGATATGCTGGAACATCCTTAACCTAAAATGTCGTATCGTATAATTTGTATATAGTTGCAATATAATACTTTTGGTCACAAAACTAAATCCCAAAATTATTTAAAGTATCAAGTACAAAATTTAACTAAAATCGCAAAAAAATAATAAAATATTTATAAAAAAACAAAAGGTTACGTGGCGCTACCATCTTAAGGATGTACGAGCACTGAAGCTTGATTTTTGTTTACATGTAGTTGAAGTGCATATAAATCAATTATAAAAGTTTAAGGGGAAAGGGTGTGTTACGGGGGGTCTGGAATTAATTATTTAATGTTAAAGTTCGAGTTTTATAATGCATTGCTCTTATAGAGAAACCCTTTTTTTTTACACATATTTTGATAATTTTCACTTGAAATAAAATAACGCAATAGAGAATAGAAATTATAATAAAGAAATTGATCCAATAAAATTCCGGTATGACGGGCCTAAAAAAAAAAAATTTAAGAAAACAACTGAGATTTCGGGTAAATTTTATTTCTGTCGGCGGTTTTAGCTTAATTACCCGAATTAGTAGCAACCAGTAGCAACCAATCAAAGCGCTTGTTGTCAGTAGTTCTCTGTTACTATAATAATAATAATATATTCAATTGCCTTTTTTTTTCAAATAAAATAAAAAACATAAAATCTATTTTGACAAAATGGAAACCCGACTTCTAAAATCAAATATTCTATAACAAAAGATGCACTAAAAAGTAAAAAAATAATTGCATATTCTTGTGCCAATTTTAGTTCACCAAAGCAAAAATTTTTAAATATATATGTACAATTATTGTTATTTTTGGAGGCGGTGTCCAAAAGTTATGTGAATTTCTCTATGTTGACACCGCCTCTAAAAATAACAATAATTGTACATATATATTTAAAAATTTTTGCTTTGGTGAACTAAAATTGGCACAAGAATATGCAATTATTTTTTTACTTTTTAGTGCATCTTTTGTTATAGAATATTTGATTTTAGAAGTCGGGTTTCCATTTTGTCAAAATAGGTTTTATTTCTCGCTTTTTAGTGACTTTGAAGTTCTATAACTGATTTTATTTGTCTAAATATGGGTAGACCTACTAAACGACCAACTAATTTTTAGTGAATTTTTTTAACACTTTTTTTTTACCCGTTTTTTTTTTTTATATAATTTTTAGTGCATTTTTTTATAACAGATTTTCAGTTTTTTTTACAAGCATTTTGTTTTTTTTTTGGGGTCGGTTTTTTTTTTGTAAAAAATTTTTTTGAAGTCAGTTATTAAAAAAATTTTCTTATTTTCCCATTATGAATGAGTATACCCTTTCAAAAAAAAAAAAAATTTCGCAGAAATCGGTTATTACATATAAAATGAGGATTTTCCTCAATTTCCTGGAGATCCCCTCATCAGAATGAGATTTGGTGACAATGGGACCAATCGGGAATCAAACCCTTTAAAACAAAAAAAACAAAAAAATCGTAATCGGTTCATAAATGACGGAGTTCTGAGGTAACAAACATAAAAAAAAAATACAGACGAATTGAGAACCGTCCTCCTTTTTTGAAGTCGGGTTAAAAATACTAAATTTAAAGAAATTTTAACTTTTGCTATAATGTATTTTTTCAATTTTTAGCGAATTTGCTCCAAAGGAATTCAGCTATTGTTTTTGTACCAAAGTTGTGGAAAATCATGTTTTCTACAATTAATTACCTTATTATTTTTCTCAAACCCTAATGTGTACGGAGAGATTTACAATTTTAACTTTCAATATTAAATTGTAAATATTTCTGTAAATATTAGTGTAACAGAAAAAATGATAAGAAACAAAATTACATTAAAACTTAGTTCCTACAACTTTACTCCTTATAAATATTTCGATTTTTCAAATATTACGGGAGATATGCCAAATTTTGTGTTTCCCTTCCCTCTAAACCCCCGTTTCCCCTTGTCTGATTTTACCCATTAACGAACTTGACTTTTTGAATTCCAAAAGCCAAATCAATCAATTTAGGAATTGCTTTGCCTACTCTTGGCCAATATAATGAATATTATACTGCTCGATAGAAACCACGGGAAGGTGGTAGGCGTCTTCCATCAGGAGAAGGACAGGAAAAAGGAATAGGTAAGGAGATGAAATAAGGAGATAGAATGAAAAGGAAAAAGAATTAAAATATCAAAAAATTAAAATAAAAAAAAATTTATTCGTTTTCGATTATTATATTTTGCATGCATTTTGATAATTTTCAATATACGGAATATACCTACGTTTTTGTGGATATTCGCATTATATTTTCTAAATGTTTATCGGTAAGAGAATTTCGCGAATCTGATTTTATATGTTTCATATGTGAAAATTACGATTCACATAGATAAAAAGATGCGAAAAAACTACTAAATTTTTTTATTTATTTTTAATAATTCCGGATATTCAAACGAAGGTGAGTTCTCTGCGACGATTTCCTAAGTACATTTTGTTCTCGTGTTCACGGCTCCTAATAAAATATCGTTTGTTAGGAGGGTAATCATTTCGTTTAATAACGTGTAATCATCGGAATCTGGAAAAAAATTGAGAAAAATTTTTATTAAAGCGGGAATTTTAAATTTACTATTAAAAGGGCTAAAAAATCACGCATTACATTTATATTTTCGAAATCGTTAAATCGATTATTAAATTGTAAAATTACCGTTTTTAATAAATTTTTAAATTTTAAAAACAATTCAGTAAAATCAATATTCACACATGGTTTCGCAATGTACTTATTACGTAAAACTATTTATTTATTACATTTTTCCAAAAATTGATAATTTAAAAAAAATGAATTATAAAAAAAATGCACTTTTTGCAACTCCGGTTTCAACCTAGTTTCCTTAATTAATAAATAATTAATTAACGGTAATTAATTTTTTTCTAATAAAAAAATGTCTCAGGAATTTTCGTTCCAAAATCGTGCCCTCTACCTCTTTTATGGAACTCGACTACTTCAGGTGCACCTTGTATAGTCCTTAAACACATATATTTCACATTGTCGACTGGAGGTCAATTAATTTATAATATTTTATATACGAAACATCTTCGCTTGAGCTCACATTGCAAATGAAGTGCACGAGAAACAACAAATTGAACAAATCTAACTAAATCTATGCGAGCCAGGACGTTTTGTTATTTACATATTGTTTTTTAATCAGTCAGATCAAAATAAGCAATGAAAGTCTGTTAAATATTTCCTTTTTTCAACAAAAAAAAAAACTATTTTAAGTTTTAAACGTAAATATTTTTAATATAACGATATTAATTAGGTGCATTGGTAAAATAATCTCAAAAATAAAGTATTTGTTCGATTTTCGAGCAGTGCAAATTGGGAATGTTTTGTTCTCTTTAAAATTGATAATAACTACCAAAGCTTTAAAGCGAATCAAAACCCAGTGAGAAATTGCTCTCAGTGGGTATTGGTACAATGCCATTTTAAAAAGGGTAGGGCTATTTTATTTTACATTCGCAAATTACGCCGAGGGTATGAAATGTGATACGAAACAATTATTTAGACAACAGGGTAGCCACAAACCGGTAATTATCAGCTAATTTTGTGCAACCGGGAAATATCTGGGAGATATTTCCCGGTTGCCCGGTTGAAGTTATTGACAATCAATTTAAAAATCTTCAATATTTTTATCTACCAAATATTAAAGGTTTAATTTGTTCTAGTTCCTACTAGTCATTAGCTTATTTTTATACCCGATATATGTGAATATACAATATATATTGAGTTTAGTCCTGAATTTGTAACGCTTGAAAATATTGATCACAGGCATAAATGTTTGGTATAGGTGTTCATAAAATGGCCTAATTCGGCCATTCCCGAATATCCGCCTGTCCACCCGTGAACACGATAACTCAAAATCGTAAAGAGATAACGAGCTGAAATTTTATGTGTGTTCTAGATCTAAAAAGTAAGATGAAGTTCGTGAATGGGCAATCGGACCATGTTTAGGCAAAGTAAGAAAAACTGCCCATCTTTGAAATCGTAAGAGATAGAACAAAAATATAACGACAAAAATGTTCCTTTTTTAGAATAAACAATTTTTGTTATAAACTTTTTTACATAAATTTAGGATATACCGGGTATTTAAGCAATTAACTCAGTTAGTTGTTATTTTCACTTGTTAATTTTTTTCGTTTTTGTTTAAAGAAAGATTATCCAAATGGTTTCATTGGAGAGAGATCACGCCAACATTTAAAACAACTAACAGATATTGGTCCACGAGTAACTGGTAGCTATGAAAATGAAGAATTAACTGTTAAATTTCTACAACAAGAAATATCATTTATAAAACAATTGGCACATCCAAATCATCAAATTGATGTTGATACTCAAGTGGTGTCTGGTTCATACTTTTTGGCATTCAGTCCATATGGTGTAACGAATGTCTACTCGAATGTTCAAAATGTCATTGTACGTTTAAGCCCAAAAGGAAAAGATATTAACAGTAGTTTATTATTGAATAGTCATTTTGATTCTGTACCAACAAGTTCAGGTAAAATTAAAAGTTCTTCTATAAGTAATATATTACCGTGTAGGCTATGACCGAGGTTGGGTATTCAAAAATCGTTGAATGGAATTTTTTTTGTCGACTAGAGGAATAATCGAAATACACGAAAACGTATTTTCCCGGTTGGGATGTTTGAGAAGTTAGTTAATACAGAAAAAATGATTTTTTTTAAATCATTTCTCCGGGTTGCTTTAAGCTAGAGTACTACTAGAGTAGAGAATTAGATCGAAGCTAGTGAAGTATATCTGCCTAGACCTTTTATGTGAACTCCTGAAATTTACCATCGTTCGTTCAACTCTATTCCCTTCTCTTCTGTTGGGATTCAGACTCGGTGAACAAAACCACCCTCACTTTGGGGTTGGGACCCCGAAAGCCCTCGAGAGACGATTTTCGTAGTGAAATTTTGAATTTTCAAAATAATTTTATCACTGTTTCTATTTGGGGTGCTTTGGGGGGTGGGGGTAATTCATCCAGTCACTGGATGAATAATATATTTTTATTAATCCACTTACCGGATGAATAATATATTTTTACGAAGTGACTATTCATCCGGCTACTAAACGAATAATATAATTTTATTCGTCCGGTTATTGCTTATTAAAAAATTAATTTTTATATTTTTAGTTAACAATGAGGATGAGAGAAAAACTATAGGTATTTACAAATCTACGATCGCCATCTTTAATTTAAGCCTATTAGTGTGGGGGCCCAAAAACACGCAAACCTGACAAACTCGGGATAATACCGATGAAGTGAAAGATGTATTACTCGGTTGGAATAGTTACCTAATTTAATTTCAATAGTCTTTGCTACTATATCTGAAATATATAGAAATCCTTTTGTACGGGCGCCCAAAAACACGTAAACCTGACCAATTCGGGATAATGCCGATGAAGTGAAAGATTGTACTCGGTTGGAATAGTTACCTTATTTAATTTCAATAGTTTTTGCCACAATATCTAAAATATTTAGAACTTTTTTTTCTAACCAAATTTAATATTAACAAGTTCACAATTAATTATTATTAATTTCTATAAATTACATTTAGATTTAATCGTATAATAACATATATCAACAAAATATTAACATAGCAACGTATATCAACATATTAACTACATTTACATTTCTCTTTTTTTCATTTTTGTTTTGTTTTTACAATAAATAAATATCTGATTTAACGATAAGTAATAGTACTGTAAGCGCGAAGGCAAAAATCCCCTTAAACTAGGCCTGTCGCACTACCGTGCTCTAGATAGCCGGACGAATAATTATACATTATTAATCCGGCTAGCCGGATGAATAGTCGCTTCGTATAATTTATGTATGTTCAAGGCGTTTTTATTTTTTTAAATGAATAGTTTTAACGTACGAGCAAAACTGAACGAACTGGCACTCTTCAGAATTCTGCTCGAGATAAGAGTAAATATACTGCACTGTTTGCACGAGTTGTGATACTGTGCATCGGGTGCGACCAAATCATTGACACGCTCAACATTCACTCGAACCCAATCATCATTACGAGCTCTAGCAATTTCTGAAATATTTTTCATCGATAATTTACGCACGCTATACGCAATAATACGATCGCACAAGCGCGTCTGTTTTTGATTCGCTATAAAACTGTTATCTCAGCAACGCACAAAAAAAGTGATCTATTAATGAGAATGTTGGGGTAGTGGATTGTACTTTTGCATGGAAAAGTGCGACATCGCTTCCCTTACGCAAAGATGCATGGATTAATTTCTAATTATTTCTCATTTCTCATCAGTATGATAGAATCAAGGGGGTACATCCTTTTATATATGCGACGGTCCTATAGGCCATAGTAGGCCGATTTTTAAACGCGTAGTGAAATATTTTTCTTTATTATACGAAATACGCGTGTTGGTATAGATGTGTGTTGGTTTGCTGCACTCGTACACTAAAACTATTCATTTTACAAAAAAAAAAAAAAGGTTACTACATAGACTGTAGAAAATTTTCTCCCGTTTAATTTAATACATTACTATTTTTATCGTAAAATGAATCGGAAAAGGTACGAAGTGGCAAAGTGAAAATTCGAAAAGAGCACGTCTAGCAATTTCTGTAATAGCATTTCAGAAATTGTTTTAGCTACGTCTATAAAAATACTAATTTTCAAAACTCCTGGAAAACTTTCCAGGTAACCCCTTTTTTGAGCACCAAATAACTCAGACAGAACATTGAGAAATTTATTTTAATAATTCTCATTTTTAGGTGCAACTGATGATGGAATTAGTGTCACAACTATGTTAGAAACTTTACGTGTGCTCTCTAGTTCGTCGAAAACTTTGCGACACAATGTAATATTTTTATTTAATGGAGCTGAAGAGAATCCCCTTCAAGCAGCACATGGCTTTATTACACAACATAAATGGGCACCAGAAGTGCGTGCGGTTATTAATATGGAAGGTGTAGGTGGTGGTGGTAAAGAGGTTGTTTTTCAAGCAGGACCAGGACACCCTTGGTTAATGCGATATTATGCATCGGTGGCACCTCATCCACGCGCGCAGGTTGTTGCCGAAGAATTATTTCAGAGTAATGTGATACCTAGTGATACTGATTTTCGTATATTTAGAGATTTTGGTAAAGTTCCAGGTAATGTCTTTTATATATTTGCGTCGTTGATAAGGATTTGCTTCATTTACCTCGAAGTAAATTTATCGTGTGAAAAAAACCATTTCAAATCAAAGTTGCACAGTTTAAAGAGGAAATATAATACAACAATTATATTTTTATTCCGTGCGTCCGTGGCCGCGTGGTATACTTATCTTTTAAACAGTGCAAGATAGGGAAAATTTTGAAATACAAAATGTTTATCTCATAAAAACAAACAACTTTTGTTTGATAATAAATTGACATAAATTTTGTATATACGCCAGAAATATTGGATGCATCAAAAAAATCTCAAACAAAAGTTGTTTGTTTTTATGAGATAAACATTTTTTGTATTTAAAGATTTTCCTTATCATGCGTCGTTTAAAAGATAAGTTATACTACGCGGGGTCGGATGCATAGAACAAAAAATAATTATTTTGAAACTTTTTTTCTAAAATGCATATTTAATAAAATATTTAAGTGGCAAGTTTTCAAATGAACATACTGTATGTATACTGAATGAAATAAAAATTGAGAAATGGTTTTAGTAATAATCCTCATAAAACTACTATTTTACTACAAATATGCAAATATATGCTTTGAGTAAAAATGTCCAAAAATAACTACTATTTTAGGATAGATTTTTAGTCGGATTTTAAAAAAAATCGTCGAGTCTTAATTTATGTAACTTATGAAACTACTCCTAGGCCCATCTCCTAATGTTAACAATAATGGAGAAATGGTAAGATTCCCACTTATTGTCTGGCCTGAACTCTTCTACAGTACACTACTTGTCATTCCAAATTCATTAAAATCAATCATTGGAGATCACTTCATTATAACCTCTCTCGTTAAGGGCCGTGGCATGATTCGTTGGTGATCATTCTATTATACCATTCGTTGAGAACCACTCATTGTGACTGTCGAAGACAACTTTTAGCCATTGTATCATTCGTCGGAAACCACTCGTTGAGGTAGTCTTCGTGTACCATTTATCGGGGTTAGTATTGATATCCTCCGTCGTGTTGACGTTCCATAATGGTGTTTCAGATACGTTGTATTTTATACGTTGTATAAATATGGATTAGGAAGACCATCCAGAAAATGAGATCCTTGAAAACTAACACACCGGCTACTTTTCTCAGAGGTAGATATCTATTAAGGTACACATGGCATCAAAAGTTGTGCTCATATTACATAATTTTATAATGGATTTGTACCTTATTCATTCGGTTTTCGAAAACATGATTCGAATAAAAGTTGGTCGTTGTAAATAAAATAAATTTTATTCGAAACATTTTCCCAAAAACCAAATGAATAAGGTACAAATCAACTAAAAACATTTAAAAAATCAGCGCTACTTTTTTGCCCTATAGTATATAATATACGGGAGTATTATGGATACCTTAAATGATGGTATAAACAGGGTCATACTACACCAATGTACAGGATCGCGTCATTTTCAATGGAAACACAAACTATGTATCTGAAAAAAATCCTTCAGTAGCACCTTAACGTCGACTTATGGCAAAAAATCATTAAGCATATTGTAAACAAATTTACTTACTGACTTTTCCCAATAAGCCGTATTTTAGACTTTTATTTATAAATTTATTTCGA
Organism: Nineta flava; assembly: GCA_963920215.1. Lineage (NCBI taxonomy): Eukaryota > Metazoa > Arthropoda > Insecta > Neuroptera > Chrysopidae > Nineta > Nineta flava. The sequence goes on along the minus strand of OY986043.1, from coordinate 37,065,108 downwards.
ATTATAGGAATTGATGTTGCATTTGTAAAACGTGGATACGTTTACCATACAAAATTTGACAATTTTGAAAATGTTGAAAATGGATCATATCAACATATTGGTGATAACGTTTTAGCGTTAACACAAGCTTTAGCAAATTCTTACGAGTTGGAGGATCCTGATAAACACACTACTGGTCATTTAGTTTTTTATGATTTCTTTGGATTGACCCTCATTCTATACAGTTACACATTTGGAATAATATTGAATATATTTATTATTATAATAAGCGTTTACACTTGTTTCTCTTATGTTCGTGGTATAACTAAAGGTAATTTATTGAAATTATTACACTTGGGCATCAGGTGATGGGTTGATACGTAATTTCGTATTAAATGTGCTATTTAATTATAAACATTAAACTGTCTGTTTTTGAAATGCGATTCTAAAACAAATTTTGCGTGAACACGAGATCGATTCGTCTTAGCTACGAAGATTCTTAAAATATGAAACCTCGTATTCAAAAAACATTTTTTTTAATCGTACCAACTAACCATCTGTAGAAATGTGTTCTATCGAACTAACCAATCACTTTGCATTCATAGAAATTAAAACATTGTAAAACTTAAATAGTTTAAATTTGAATATGTTTAAAGTCTTGTGAACGCTTCGAACGTGAAATAGAACAATCAATGTTAAATTTCAGGAAAAATCAACTTTAAAAGATCCGTAAAGGCATAACAATCTCACAAATTTCGAACTTAATATCTCACAAACCTTATTTCACGTTTCCACAGCCTTTAACTTTGTTAATGTTCACAACAAATCTCTCAGTTTTTTAGAAATTTGGGAAAAAGTATCTTCATAACTCACTGCGCTCTACCAAATTAAAAATAATACTTTTCTATTTCAACATTTTTTTTGTGTGTTTATTGCTAGTCCAAGTGTTGAAATTTAGATATAGAAGTGAACCCAAGTATACCCGCTACCATCTTAGAAGGTGACTGAATACACCTCCTGGTATAATTATCCGAAAGGGTGGACTAGCAGACAAGTTTCCTGCGCTAGGGAAAAGTTAAATCTTTGTATCCGGGTGATCTTGGCGAAAACATTCGTGACCATGACCATATGTTTTATTTATATTTATGTGAATTTATTTAAGACGGTGGAGTAGTTGAAATGTTTTAAGTAAAGGGTATAACCTTTTAAGTGTTGATCTTGAGTGACTTTCAAGAAACTACTCGCCATTTTGATATATCCTTTCTTACCCATATAAAATATAGCCCAAAGGGTTGCCAACTGATAGTGAAAGTTTTGATTTTATGTTTTATGGGTAATAACAAAGCTTATATCTAGACCAAAACCTCAAAAAAGATTTTATATTTCTTTAAAACGGTTAGGCCGGTTCACACCTTAAATATAATTCGGATGCCATAATTTAACATTTACCGCAGTAGTGCAGAAAACGTGTCTGCCATTCCATCCTTTCGAATAGTTTCCCAGTAGAAGTATGCATTCACCTACTAAAACGATGACGAGAATACTTAGATACGCCTTTGTGCTATTATTTCAACAAGATCGGACACCGTAACCGCTCGATATTCACATTGACGTCCTCCACTACCTTGTGGATGTTTAGTCTATAAGTATTTTAATTTTTTTGCTCATTTATTTATGCTATTCAAGTTTTTTAATTTGAGTTTTTAAAAAGTGCGATCCCCATAAAATATAAGTTTCAGATAAAATTGTCCTCAAACAATTGGCTTTATCCATGGGTGTACAATTTGCTGGTTGGATAGTTGGCATTTTGTTATGTGTTTTAATTGGTTTATTTTTGGATACCATCAACCAAGCAATGTCATGGTACTCACGACCATGGTTAGTTATTCCATTATTTAGTATACCAACATTGATTGGATGTTCAGTATTTTTGTTATTGTTAAATGAACGGAATAAAAAGGAGGTTAGTTGATATTTAAATAATATGGAAAAGTCTCTATTAAAATTGAGTCATAAAATTTTGTAAATTGTTGTATTATTTGCAGAACGTCTTAGGGCTTAATGTTCAAGTTCATATACATATCTTGGCAACTATTTTGCTTTGGAGTTTTATTTTATTTATTGGAACGTGTGCAGGACTTAGAACTACTCATCTAATTACATTCACATTGATATTTCCCAATATAGCATTTTTAATTATAAGTCACACCAAATTACGACAGTCGGGTAAGTTTTAAATACTTTGCTCTATACTTTTGATTCTTTCTTCAGCATTACCGAGAAAATTATAGTTATTTAAGCTACTGGGTTAACAAAAGTTCATAACTTAGACTTGAAATTTTTTTTCGAGTATCGTTTGAATTCGGTAGATATCAAATACAAAAGGCTGACTAACATTATATATAATTAAATTTTAATTATTGGTCGAAATACGTATTTATAAAATACAAATAATTGATCTAGGAATTGGGGCAAAATTTGAAATTGAATTTCAAAAACCTAGAGCTCATTACCTAGAGTTGATTATTTTAATAATCCTTATATTAAAGGAATTAGTTTTAAATAAATGAACTGAAGAATTTGCCCTTTAAACCTTGTTGCATATGTTTAAAAACACACTGTAAAATTTTTAAAACCTCGTTAAGATGAATCTTGAATAAACTGGATTAAAAAGATAACTATCTATTACATATAAAGAGATAGAGCGACAGACATTTTTCGTTGTTTATTTAACTCACTCTGCTCTCCCAAATTAAAAAAAAAATTTATGTTCAACTTTTTTTTTTCGTGTTTATTGTCTGGACTATGAGAAGATTAATATGTTTAATTGTACAATTTCCAACAGGATTTAAATTTGACTAAATATTAAGATTTAAAAAAAGGGGATCTTCTTCATTTAAAAATGGCCGGTTTTATGCAGACATTTTTCGATGTTTATATCAAAATATGTTCAAAATTACACGTCAGAATACTGTGTTTATATTTTTAACATAATCTACGATTGTTAAAATATAAACTACTTAATTTTTAAAATTTTTGTCTTAGTGGTTATAGTTCAACTTCATGATAAATGTGCTATTAAACAGATAACTATCTACTACGTTTTGAATTTCAATTTTTGAAAACTATTTTCTAAGAAACGGGACCTTAGATCGCTATCAAAAATTAATTTATGTTTATTTACTATTGGTTAATAACACATTAAAAATTCAGCTCGTTTTGTTTACTTCGCCTTAATGTTTTGCACGTATAACCTTAATTATAAAAATCAAAATGTAGCAATAGCTACTCAAAAATTGCAAAGCAGCTTACGACCTTATTTTATAAAATAAATGTAAACTATAAATGATTTTTTTGTATGTTTTATTTGTTTGTTTTTGCACAATAAGCTTTGAACCCGGATCTTTATTACTCCGTAATGACTCTGATTCGAATGGATCTGATTCAAAGATGGTTCCATAGTAATTTTTCTAGTACACAAAATATTTATTACATATATACGGATAATTTTTATTTAACAATTCTTCCAAAAATATACATGTTTTTCATTTATATTAACTAGCTGTATTCTTCCAGTTCATTCTTGGTTGTATTTGTATCTTTTCTGTATACTTATACCAGTGGTATATAATATATATGAAACGTTGACTTTGGTTGAATTTTTCATACCAATTTCTGGAAGAATTGGAGCAAATCAAATTGTCGATATTAAAATAGGTGTTATAACCGCTGTTTCAACAATTCTCGTTACATCTTTAATTGTAAGTATAGGTAACATTACTGGGATATCATCTCTTCCTTTAAGATCACCATTTGTGTAAATTTCATTTTTATTTTTCAGAAAGTTATCATAGAGCATTGGTTGGGGGTCATTACAACGTTGATCTGCATGGAGTAATGACAAATCACCTTGGTTTGACTTCGACATTTTTTATTTACAGTTAGCTTCTTGTTTTTAAGACTGTCTAGAACTGCTCTTGAACGGCATCATATCGGCCGATATGGAATTGCTCTATGCAGGCCTGAATGGCCATTTCGAGTATGTGCGTCATACGTGAATACGCGATGTGACACTGACCAACGCTTCAATGTAACTGATCTGAAAAATAAAATTAATGGCAACTCTCTCGTCAATTCGTTCAGACTCCAGATAAAAATTGATATGTTCTCGGGAGTCACCTGTATAAAGATAATGACATCCCCAATTGACTATATTTTTTTTTTCAGGTACCATTAATCTGTGCAGTTAATTCGGGTTCAAAATTATTAATTGGATTAGTTGTATTCAATTTAATAACCATATTTTCTGTATGGGTGTCTCCTCTTGGTTTTCCATACGATGTATCCCCAGGGCATCATACCCCAGAAAGATACTGGACCTATGTAAGTAACTTTAATATTAGTTAATTGTAAATTGACAATCAATGAATTTAAAAGTTAAACATTAAACATAGATGTCATTGTAGACGATTGTGGAATAAAAATATGAAAAATGTCGTTTCTTCATGTTTTTATGTGATTTTTTACCCTAACTTCAAATTGCTATTACTTCGGATCTGTTCAGTAAAAGTCAATTTAGAAAAAATATTTAAAATACTTTTTCGTAAAATGGATCGTTCCTAAGTTAGGAAAAGAAAATTAAACGATAAATAATTAAATAATTTTTTCCTAAGCATACCGAACGTATTATTCATGACGAACGAGGAAGGGCAATTCTAGAAGATTCTGGATTTTTTATATTAAATATGGATCGAAATTCACCACATATGATAAGTGATTATCTTGATGAAGTGAAGGTTAAAGCATTATCTGTCGGTTCATTTTGTAATGATAAATGGTTATACTGCGGTGTACCTATTTCTAGCCCAAGGATGAATTCAATCACGTACGTATTTAATTTATTTAGCTTTGTTAGCTTTTTCGTTGCTATAAATGTCTCTTTCAGCTTAAGTTTACAACATCTGCTATCAATTGACACAGCATGTACTATTTTATTTTTTAAATTACGTTGTTTATAAAAACAATTTAAATGTTTACTAAATGTTAAATCTTCAGAGTTTTCTACAGATACACTGTTAAGTAGTGTGTCTGTTAGGCGAACATTTAATTTCGATAAACTTCAAAACACGAGTATAATAATTTAATTTGAAGAGTAAATTATCAAATTTCACATCGATAGGATAATATTCAAATTAACCCCTCTTTTTGTCCTATTAGAGGGTTAATTTCGAAATATTTCGAATCACGTCTCGATTAATTTATTTAATATAGAAAAATTTTTCTTCACGTATCCTAAATATTCTATCGAAATGAAATCTGATTACTGTCCTCTTCAAACTAAATTAATCATCACGTGTTTTGAAATTTTAAACTAGATTTGTATATAGAAAGAGCTCGCTGTGCTCTCAGGGGGCTCCCCGAGTGGAGTAAAGTTTGGCAGGCTTTTTTGCATTCATTTTTTCTTTTTGCATTTTTTTACTGTTTTTTTCTAAATATTTCGAAAACGATAAATAATTTTGGTACACGGAAAGGGTGGGTTTGCCCTTCTCGTTGAGCTCTGCAACTTTTTTTGAACGTGTATTCGATAGAGATCTCCGTTCAAAAGGTAACCACTCTTTTTGAATTTTAACCTGGATCCGCCCCAAAATATTTTTAACATTTTTTTCTGAATGTTTGTGAACCTTCCGCATCGAATAAAAAATGCAGCCCGATCGGACCACTGGAAGTGCATCATGTGATGACTTGCAATCCGTGTTTGTGGTATTTCAAACTCTGTTGATACCAAAACTGCACTGTTTTCCCTTAAAGGATATCCGAACAGTGTTTATAGTGGAAGGGGTATTCCGGAAATCCTCTGAAGAAAAACTGTGCAGTCGTGATCTTTGAGAAAGTCTACTAGTGTTTGGGGGCCTTAAGATTTACCCTAAATTTTGTCTTCGTCCAAGCAAAAATTAAGGAGTGTCGTAGATGTTACCAATTTAGATTATCATTTCCCTTCAATTTGTTTGTGTTTAAGTGCAATGTATGAAATTTATCTATGCATTTCATTGTAAATATGAATGTCTAAAAATAATCATACAGCTTGATTCGTATTTAATTATCAACTTATTTTTGAACTCTTAAAATCTTATTATCAGATTCAATTATTGTTATTATATAAATTACATTTATAAGGGTGTGTAAAAATTTTATCCAGATATACTGGTATATTAAATCTGAAATCTAAGCTAAAAATGTTTAAATGTTCTTTTAAAAAAAAGACAATTTATTGAATTTTAATAATGAATACAAAGTTTGTTGGTAGTTAGAACGTGTAACCTGGTGACAAATGTATTGTACTAAGGGAACTAGATATTGAAGTCAAAGATTTAGTACGAGTACACTTAGTCCACAATACAGCACGGTTATTGTGTAATGATTAGTAACAGGCTAAATTTTTGTCAGTAGCTTCCTTTCGACGAGACGCCCAACTTTTCTCTCGCGAAAATTCTCGATGATAGTGTCTAACGAAGCGCGTAAGAGTAACTCTTGTTTGTTTGACGATATCAAAAATTTTATCTGTAACATTTAATTTGTTAGTTAAATTGAGAGATAATGTAATAAAGACTTCAAAAAAACTTGTGTCCTACAAAATGGATGGTGTGACAAGCAGGTCCTCCACCCCAAACATGTTCAAATAACGGGGTATACATAGTTATTAGTAGCAAGCTGATTTTTATGCTGTTAATTAATAATGGTTTGTATAATTTGATGGCCACCTTGTCCTACAAATCCAGTGGTTCAATTTCCCAGTCCTACGCTCTGAACTGTTAGTCTCTTACGCGCTTCGTTAGTCACTATCATCGGAGAACCGAGCGATCAGAGGCGTGATGGAGGAAGGGCAAATAGAGAGGATTGGGCCACGGCAAAACTCATCGTAAGCATTACAAAAGTGAGATAAGCTGTGGCAGGATTTTCTCCTTATAAGTCTACGGGTACAGACGGCATCTTCCCAGCACTGCTACAACAGTGCTTAGGTATAATTGTTGGAAGATTCAATGAGATTTTAAAAATATGCATAGCTTTGGGCTACATACCCAGGAAATCGGAAGAATCCTGCGCGGTATTCATACCTAAACCTGGACGCCCAAGCTACGGCGACGCAAAAGACTTCAGGCCGATAAGCCTGATGTTATTCTTGCTCAAAACTCTTGAGCGGTTAATAGACAAGCATATTCGAGATACGTGTCTTGTAGAGAGGCCGCTATCAGAGTGCCAGTTTGCTTACCAAGCCGGCCTTTCAGTGGATGCTGCACTTCATCGACTAGTAGGCTCGATAGAAATGGTGCTCTCAGAAATGGCAATGGCCTTAAGGGTCTTCCTTGATATCGAGGGAGCCTTCAATAACCCAACGGTTGGGGCGATGCGCATCGCATTAATTGAGCGCGGGGTAGAAGACATCTTGGTAAGGTGGATATGCAACATACTCGAAGTGAGGTGCATTCAACAACATTAGGGGGAAAATCAGAGGCTTTGTGTGTAGAGGGTGTCCGCAGGGTGGAGTTATTTCGCAATTACTGTGGTGTCTCGTCATGGATAGCTTACTAACCGGTATCAAGGAATCAGGGATATTTGATCGAGGCGACGCTGATGACATATCCATACTTGTCAAAGGCAGGGACGAGGGCACTATCTATGATTTGATGCAACAAGTGCTCTGTTGTGTGGAGCGTTGGTGCATTGACAAAGAACACTCTGCCAAACCGGAAAAAAAACGGGCTGTGTACTGTTTACAAGGAGACGAAGAGTTGCTCAACGGATGATCAGCATATCTGGCATTCAAATTACACAAACCAGAACGGTTAAGCATCTGGGAGTCATCCTGGATGCAAAATTGAACTGGGGTGATCATTTGGATTGGAGACTAACTAAGGCACATAGTGTCTTCTGGATGTGCAGGAGATCATTTGGACAGTCTTTGGACAGTTGGAGTCTTGGGGACTCCAACCTCACATGGTGTACTGGTTATTTACAATGATCGTAAAGCTAATGCTCACATTTGGCTGTGTATGGTGGACAAGAATCTCTCTGGCTGTAGTCAGGAAAAAATTGGACCACCTGCTCAGGGTTGGATGCCTTGGAGCCATGCGATCAACTCTTATTGTTGCGCTGGGTGCGCTTCTAGGTATTCCGCCGATTCATTTAATGATTGAAGCGGAGGCCATGACAGCTGTAGGACAAACACAGGTCATGTGAGTATAATGAGTAGGTTGGAGACTGTGACCCCACTTTTGGAAATGGCACTTCCCCTGTTCCGATTTACCATTTTGACTGCAAATTTAGGGTAGTCGTTCCTTCCCGTGAGGAATGGGATCGAGATGTACCTAACTTTTTACCCCCTCCCGGACCTTATCTTTATACGGATGGGTCAAGAAATCTTCACCATGCTGAGAGGTGCCCAGATCTGTAACACGAAAGGTTACAGTAGGGAAAATATCAGCATCTTCTCATATAGTCAGGCTACACTTCGGACTCTTGAGGCGTCAAGATTCCAATCGAGGATAGTTATAGTATGAATGCTTCGAGGAACTGAGCCGCCTGGCACTGAATAACACAGTCAGACTGATCTGGTTACCGTGTCATTCTGGCGTTAAAGGGAACGAAGCAGCGACTCTTTGGCACGAGAGGGGTCATCTCAAACGCCCCTTTCACCTGAGCCTGTCATGCCCATAGTAAGATCCTCCTAATTTACCGAATCTAGGAGTGGCTACGACAAGCTCATCTCGATTACTGGGACTTTGCGCAGGGCATGCGACAGGCCAAGCTGTGCATAACCACAGCTAGGCCATTCGACTGTGCTCGGTTGAAACTCAATAGTACACAGTTGAGAAGAGTGGTGGTGCTCGTGACAGGACACTGTCGATTGAACTACCACCTTTATAACTTGGGGATCTCTGATGATTCCACTTGTAGGGCCTGTATGGAGGACGATGAAACCTCCATACATGTCATTTGCACCTGCAGAAACCTGCAGGGTGTCAGGCATAGAATGCTTGAATAATCTTATAGCTTCATCTACTTAAAATAGTACCTCTTACCCGGAGACGTCTCGCCTTCGGGTGACAGGTTTTTCTCAAGGAGGGCACATAGGACCCCTTGGTCTAGGTGCTAGGGACCCATTTGCGGTACCCCTCTTGCTAATTATTATTATTATTCTTAAAATGTTATTAGTTATTTAGATTAAATTATTATTATATAAACTATATTTATAAGGGTACGTTTTCAAGGGCGTACATTATACTTAGACAATAGTATTGATCATAACAATACTTTAAAATTAAATAATAATTTCTTATAAAATCTATTATTTGGACACGTTATATACCAGGTATTAAAGCGTTATCACTCTGTTAGGAACTATGCTGATATTCATCTGGAGTTCGTGAAGGAAACTGCAGAAAGCTTGACAAGCATAGCCGGTTACTTCGTTCTTGTCCATACGCCGACAGTGTAGTCAATAAACTGCCCCTTTTTTTTTTAAATAATTGACAAACTGCTGATGTCGGGATTGAACCCATAACTTCCGAGATCCAAGTACCCACAACGCCTTTACAAGCGCGGCTACTTGGCTGATGGCACTAATGAAATGTACCTGTTTTTGGGCGTAACTTGTATACGCATCTTTTAATTAAACCCACGAGTAACAACTAATAGGCAGTACACACACGACGAGACATAACGAGTACGAGAGTGTACTCACAACGCTCGGTCTGCCTTGGGTCGACTCGCCTCGCCTCGTCCACGCTCCATTAAAAGTAGACACGAGTCAAAGAAAGTGACTAGTGAATACATTTGACACGAGCACGAAGAACACTCTTGTCTACACTTTCACGCTACACGAATGTCTCGCCGCATTCGTAAAGCGAGGAGCCGCGAGTGGAGCTGTGTACACACTCGCCGAGTGTTCAGCCGGCAGTACAGTTCTCGTCAATTAGTCAACACGACTTGAACAGAAATTATGTTGATATACCTGAAAAATGACATTTTTAAATTAAAAATTACGTAGTAATTTTTTGATTAAACTATTAAAAATAATTGTTATTCAAATGAGTAATGACACTATAAGAATAAAAAAGGTATTCATAAATTTATACAGTGTTTATTTATTTTCGTGTTACATTATTAAAAATAGTGGGTACCATTCATTCAAGTGGTTGATAGTGGTTGAAAGTGTAGACGAGAGTTTAATGGAGGGTGGACGAGGCGAGGCGAGTCGACCCATGGCAGACCGAGCGTTGTGAGTACACTCTTGTACTCGTTATGTCTCGTCGAGTGTGTACTGCCAGCATAACAATTACAGTTTATTACAACAATGAAGTTAATAACAATCTAGTAATGGTAACAATCAATATTTACAATAATGAACAATATTTGAACTAAAACACTTCACTTCATTCGCATCTTTGAATGGCTTGTTATCTTTATAGTATCACATATATAATGCAAGTTGTTGTTACTCAGCCGTTCAATTCCCTTGCATACCCAATACAACTTTCTAGAGCATCATTCTCAAATTAACAAATATACTCTTTAGACTACCAGAATAATCTACAAAAACTATTGGCGGAGTTTACGCACATTCGTTACAAAATATTGCTTCTGTTATTATAGCTCCCTTTTAAAAGCGTATGAAACAATTTTTTGTAGAATAGTTAGATAAAAATTCGTAATGCTTTATTATAAATTCTATTTCATGGCAGTAGTTAGAAAATGCTCTATTTTTGGTATATTAGGTGTGTTTTATCTACAAGTGAAACGATACATAAATTAAATTTTAAATCAAAATGAAAATTTAAAAAGAACTCCTAAAATGGTTTTTTTATTTAACCGCTACGACTAGTAAGAAAATAAAATTATTAAAGATCATGGCGGATATTGAAACATAATTAGATTAAAATGTAATTTATTATTAGTAAGATCAATTATAAATATGAAATAACACACAAGTACACAACTGACTTTTACAAGATCATCGGAGGAAGTGATTCATTGCAGTGTTGCCAGACCCGATTTCTTAAAAAGCGGTAGATCCACCAAAATAAAGCGGTAGATTAAGAAAAAAAAGCGGTAGATTCAAAAAATTGTATTTTGTATATAGAATATATATTATTTTACCATTTACATGCATAAAAAACTTAGTCTGAAAACTGTTAACATGTACGTCTGTTACTGTAACGTACGACACGCTCATGACAAAATCAGTAATTACAGACCCATATTCCATTCTAAAATTTAGATACACATTCATGGCAAAATCAGTAATTACAACTATATTCCATTATTTCAAATAATGGAATATGGTCTATAATTACTGATTTTGTACTTGTACGACTGGGAGTTTTTAACTAATCATTATTATAAAAAATTGAAAAATGACACAAATTCAAAAATTTTTTTATTTACTCACAAAATTTCTAAAAAACGGAAGATTAAGAAAAAAAAACGGTAGAGCGGTAGAAATACTAAAAAAGCGGTAGATCTACCGTTAAACGGGAGATCTGGCAACACTGATTCATTGTCTATATGTGTAGAGATAAATCCATAGAGGCATTGTGCATATGTGGTTTGCGCATGTACACAAGGAAGTATGAATCAGTTGAGACATTTAACAAAAGAATTAATTAAAATTATTTTAACACTACCACTAATTAGTGCTTAGGCTCGAATCAAAAAAAAAAAACTTCCACTATTTAAAAAAGGTTTAAGCGTACATAACACATTCATACAAAAAATAATAATTCACATTCATAGTCACATTTTTTAAACTTTACAACACATTCCCATCTGTTCTCGAAGACCGGTGAACTTATCCCTGAGGAGGGCCTACTGTTGTTTTTCACGAATGAAGTGAGCACGGTAGGTTCACCGACCATCTCACCTACATCATGCAGCAGCTGACGAAGCCAGAAGATTTCTTTCGCAGCATGAAAGCTGCTAAATACTCTGCCTCCGTTATTGACAGACTGGCTGTTCCATGTAACAGCTCCATCACACAGTTTGAAAACATAGCCAATAGTGGATCATCTGGTGGATGTATTTCCCGCAAAGTCTGAATCAGAATATCCGGACAGGAGTGTTGGGTCTTCGGAATTGCATAGTATCCCAATGTTTTCTTGCGGATCCGCAGGGATACAATTTTGGATTCTATCGTCAAATCCAAACCACTTCAATAACTGAGTGATGTATTTTGTTTGGTGTATAAAAACTGAACCGTTTTTATCTCACTCAATTTCCAGACCCACAAAATTGGATGCAGCACCGACACATACTTCAAATTTTTATTTAAGATCTTTTAATATTAGATCTAAAGACTTTTGGTAGCTTGAAAACAGTAGTCCATCGTCTACATATATGATTAATAACACTGTCGGCTCCTTGACGATGCCACAGTAGACACATTTGTTGGCCTCACATTGTGTGAAACCAAAATCTTTTAGGAATCCATCAAACTTAAGGTTTCAATTGCGCGACGATTGTTTCAAACCGTATAATGATTTTTGTAATTTGCAGACCATTTTGGGGTTAATGTTTGTGTCTTTAGGTGGTACCATATAGATGTCTTCATCCAATTCGCCGTACAAGAACGCGGTTTTTACGTCGAATTACGACATTTTCAAATTTTATTTTGCTGCTAGGGCTAGGACAACCCTAATCAAGTCTTATCTCGTAGTGGGCGAGAACGCTTAAAAGATTTTGCCATGAATGTGTAATCAATGCCCTCTTTTTGGGAAAAACCTTTAGCACACAGTTTGGCCTTTAAGCGCTCAATATCTCCGTTTGCCTTTGTTTTTATCTTAAACACCCATTTCGAATTGATTAGCTTTCTTCCAGATGGAAGTTCTATAATCTTTCATACGTCGTTTGTTTTGAGAGAATCCAGATCTTCCTGGATTGCGACACACCATTGATCCTTCTCCTTGGATTCTAATTTCTATTGCTTCTTAACTTTCAGGAACACACAGTTCCACAAAATTCAGGGCCACACAGATCACTGTAAATTAGTTCTCCGGGATTTACATCCCGTTTGATATGCGTTTTAAAAGGTAACTTGTGTTGTTTACCCATAACACATGCTTCACAAAAGAAATTGTCTAAATCTAAAGTTAAAAACTAAGTCTTTTATTATTTTAACGTTAATGTGTCCTAATCGATCATGCCATTTTCTTAAACTATTGTCAATCATCACCATCACTTCATTTATAATTGTCCGGAGAAGAAGGTGATAAAGTTTGTTTGATTCCAGCACTGCATGCGCTACAACACTTTTTTTTTATTACCTTCGTACCTTTTTCCGTTATTACGGCTTCCGAAAACAAATTTCGGTTTAATTTTGGAACACACAACACGTCATTCATTAATTATGAAATCGTTCCACCTTCCGACACCTTCAATATTTAAACATTCTTTATTTGCTAACAGTACGCTTCCCGATTTATTATTTAAAACTGGAAAGTATTCTTTTCTAAAAGTCATATGCGTGGATGCGCCACTATCCATGATCCACGCATCTTCTAAGTTTTCCGACAGGTTAGCTTCTATTATATTAAAAGCTGTCGATGTATTGTAGGCCTGTTGATTTTGACGATAATTATTCGAAAAACCACTCTGATTGGTACTAGTACGCCGGAATTCGGCAATTATAGTAAATTGGACCTTTGCCGGAACTTTGTTGTCTATTACTGTTATTATTTTTACGGTAAGTATGCTTTTTATTCGCCTGCTTGGAACTTTCTTGAGATGTTAATAAGGCGTTATCGCTACATTCGGATTCGTTCAAGTTTGCCTCTTCGTCTAAAAGACGTGCAGTGAGATTTGCAATTGTTATTTGCTTTCATCTAGCGAAAGCCAAGCCTGTCTTAAACTCCCATATTTTTGCGGCAAACCATGCAATATTTTCGTCATTATTGTGGTATCAAATATGGTATCTCCTACGTCTTTAATTTGACGAGCTAAGTTTTCAACTTTTGCAATATGCTGAGCAATTGAATCGCTCGGACTTATCTGATACTGATGAAAATGATCGTGAACGTTCACTTACTTGTCTCATTCGTTTGATTGTAAATCATATCCAATTTCGATAAAAATTTCTTGAGACGACTTACAGTTTTCAATTTATGTGATGATGTGCAGATGTAATTGTGCACATAGCGAGGCCATCCTCTCTTATATAATCAGAAAGGGGTTTACCTTCTTCCACAGGCTTACTTATTTCACCAGTGACTATGCCTAGAAGTCCTTTGTGACTAGTGCGCATCGTATCTGGAACCGCCATTATTTTTAGTTATTCCCGCTACATTTGTTTATGGTTATATTGCTCATGCTTGTGTACGCCATTTTGATTGGTTGCACCTTAAACTTTTTTTAAATTCTTTTTTTACACAAATAAAATGGATTTTATGACAATTGATTACACAAATCAAATTTTAATTACACCAGGTTTTATATAATATATTTAAATCACACAGATAATATATGTTATATAACGTATTATATAACGTCGATTACACAAATCAATTCGTTTAATTAAGTTATTTATATAACTATTAAAACCACACAGATTATTATATAATGTCGATTACACAAATCAATTCGCTTAATTAAGATTAACTTTCTCGATATCACACAGATAATTATATTGTTAAAGTCGCTAACGGTTATTCTTAAAAATTTTAAACTAGAAACATTTGTCCGCCATTATTTTTTTCATTACAACAAAATTAAAAAGCACACAACGTTTAATTTATTATTTTTAACGATTTAGAAATTTCGCGTATTCTGGGCCCACAACCTACTAAAGATTATGGCGGATATTAATTATTTTAACAAAAAAAATGTTATTTTGTCAGTCATTGTATAGCGTAAAGCAGAGGTCCCCAACCGTATGCCCACCGACCATAATGCAAATGTTCATCACTGTACGACGCATCAGAATAAAAAAAATGTACGTTTTTAAGAAAATGTTATGTCGATTTTTTCAATAATATTAATTAATTAATTTTTTTATGTTAAAAATATATTTTGAAAATATTAATGGTTGGGAGGGAACATCTGCATAAGGAAATGAACATATATAAAGGAGATAAAAAAAGATTCCTTAGATCAATTTTGGTTGAGTTGAAAAAAAATTGCACCGAAAACGGTTAAAACTTTATAATGATAGGTCAAAAAGTATTTTTGATGACCAAGTTAAAAAAATTAGTTTTTTTTTCTATCGTATCAAAATTTGACCCCAATTTAAAGCAAGGATGCTGTATCTAAGTCTTCTCGATTTCGGAATCTGCAAGAGTTAAACGTTTTGTAATATAAAAATAGATTCTTTGGATCAATTTTAGTACAATTATCAAAAACAAAAAAATTTCATCGGAAACGCTTAAGATATCACTATGATAGGGACCAGAATCGTTTTTGTAGATCTTGATTACGTCATCAAGTTAAAACCATTTAATTTTTGAAAATCATATAGGAATTAAGATACAATTTTCAAAAAAAAATTTTAAATCTACTATTTTTGGTACTAGGATTTAATTTTTGTAAATTGATAAATTCAAATTCTCTAATTATTGCCAATCTTGAGATGCGATATCCATACCACCACGATTTCGGAATTTTAGTTAGGTTGAAACAAAATTTCATCGAAATCGGTTAAAATTTTGTCACCCAACAGATATATTCTAGAATGAAGAGCACATAAAAACGTTGGGACTGTTTTTGTTTTCAAGAAAAACAAAACATTTTAGGAATGCTTCTTTAAATTTTATATCCATCACAGTTTTTGAACTGGAAATTAATTTATGTATCGTTTCGCTCTTAAATATAATAAAATGCAGCATTTTCATTGAAACGGGCATTTATATTGGACAAAAATGAGTAAAAATATAATATGAATATGCTCATAATAAATGTGCTTACTAGCCATCCATTTTCCATATTATATATTTTTGAAGGTAAGTATGAAAATGAGAGTGAATTTAATTATTCTTCTTTAAGTAGCGCCGCTTCCTGGATTCCAACAACAGCACCAATATTCCATCGACAAACAAATCTAATTTTGAAAGATCAACGATTATTGAAAGTCAATGTTCGTAGACTCTCGTTCATTGCAAGAGGTAATCTATTTGTTACTGATTCTGGATAAGTATAACTATAAAAATCATGTCATAGTTCAACTGACATTTAAATGTGACTTTCTAATTAGGTCCTAGTAAAATGGGATTATTTATTTCTGCTAAATCCAATTCAAAACTAATTGGTTGGAGTTTCTTGGATGAAATACCATCTAGCGGTCCTTTGTGGAATGGTCGTCCTACATACTTTGTTATGTATGGTCGAGGAAAAGAAACAACAAATGATGATTGGGTATTTTATTTGGATATTGAAGTGCCACAAGGTACCACAGATCCAGTACTTGATATTGTTTTAACGGGTCATTTAGCACACGATGAGAAACTTCAAACGCCAGCTTACAAATTATTCCTTAGTAAATTCCCAAAGTGGACACAAACAACTCCATGGATTTCCAGTTATAAATCATGGATTTTTTAAATTAATACCCACAGAATCTCTCTACTTATTATATTTTACTTACATAATTTGATGTAGCTAATTTGTTATATTTTGACAATAATCATTTTTTTAATAAATCACTGAAGTTTTATATGAATATAATGGTTCTTTTTTTTCCTTCTTGCGTTCTTACTTATATATAGCTACTTAGTAGAAAATACATTAAAAAGATTATAGAAGAAAATAGTTTCCAGACGTTTTCAAAGATGACACCCGAACCACCACAAGGGATGGTGGGCCAACTTTGGTATCTTTGGATAGTTGACAATCAAATGGATTCTTCAATTAAATGAACTTTATTATTTTTCATTCCTCCGTAGAATTTCTTTAAAAATTACAAAAAAAATTTTGCAATTACTGCGCCGCCGTCTATCGCAAATCGAAAAAAAATGTTTCGAATAAAACTAACATATTTTTGAATGGTGAATTTGAAAGTATTTCACTTCGACCTTATGGTCCTTGGTATCCTTGGATAGCTTATTTAAAAATATTAAACATGTATTTTTTCGTTCTTCATTCAAAAGTGTTATTCTCAAGTTATTCGACCGTTAATACTTCCGTGAATATATATATATATAGGGAAATACGATTTAATATTTTTAAACAAGGTATTAAAAGATACCAAACTTTGCCCCACCCTCACACCCTGAGGTGGATCAACTTTGTAAAAATCTGAAACGGTCGAATAATTCGAGAAAAACACTTTGGAATGAAAAACGGAAACGTACGTGTTCAATATTTTTAAATAAGCCATCCGTAGATTTTAAAGTTGGGCCCCTCCCATACAGCATGGGGTGGGGTGGGGGGGTCAACTTTGAAAACTTAAATTGGAACCCACTTTTTTATCGTAGATTCTAACTTACAAAAATAAGTTAGTTTTATTCGAAACATTTTTTTTTTCGTTTTGCGATAGACGGCGGCGTAGTAATTACAAAATTGTTTTTGTAATTTTTGGAGAAATTATTCTACGGAGGAATGAAAAATAATAAAGTTCATTTAATTGAAGAATCCATTCAATTGTGCTAAATATAATACCCCCTCTACTCCATGAGGTGGGGAAATGAGGACAACTTTGAAATCTTAAATGGAAATTCTCATTTCTTATTTGTGAAAAATTTTCATTATTTTTTTCGGATTCTATTATAGTAACAAGACATACTCCATGAATTACTGAAAAACACATGGGAAAAGGAGAGAATACCAAACGACTGGAAGAAAGGGCTGTTAATAAATATCCCTAAGAAAGAAGATGCCTCTGTATGTTCAAACTAGAGAGGTACTCGTAATACCCCTGCTCTCTGCTGCTAGTAAAATTCTTACTAGAATAATTTTAAACAGGATCAAGGAGACAATAGAGACAAAATTGCGGAGGGAACAAGTAGGCTTTAGGAAAAATTTCTCTTCCATAGATATGATCAACACCCTAAGAATAATAATAGAGCAATGCTCAGAATACCACTCGCCAGTTTATTTGGCCTTTGTGGATTTTGAAAAGGCCTTTGATTCCATCATATGGAAAGCTTTATACAGGTTTGGAGTGACAACTAAAATAACCAATCTTATTAAAGAAACTTACAAAGACTACGGGTGCCAGATAATCCACGAAGGCAAATTATCGGACACGTTAAAAGTAGAAAGGGGAGTTAAACAGGGCTGGTTCTGTTACCCATACTATTCCTCTTGGTTCTCGACGATGTAATGAAGAAAGTTAATAGTAGACCTAGAGGCTTACAGTGGAGTTTGATGGATAGGCTGGAAGACACAGATTTTGCAGACGATCTGTGCCTCATGTCATAAACACTAAAAGACATGAAAGGAAAGCTGGACGATCTTCATAACGAAGGGAAAAAGGTTGGCCTCAAGATAGACTTCGATAAAACAAAAGAAATGAGTATTAAATTATCAAATGATAATTAATGAGAACTCTAGGTTTTTGAAATAAAATTTCAAATTCGCCCGTAGATCCTGATCGAGTGAAACTGTCATCAAATTAGCAACGAATAACATATCCTGAGGCAATATAAGAGTAATATTAACAAGAGTAAACTTGAATGAAAGAAATTCTAAGAGGAGTAATTTCAATAAAATGTATTATATTTTAATTTATTTTGTTTAATTTTTTTTTTTTTTGTCTATTGATTTCGATTTTCTATCTACTAATTGTCAAAGAGTACATTACGACTAGCTAATTTATACTGATGATGACTATTTGTAGTCGAAATACGTATTTATAATAATATAAAAACTTATCTAGGTATAGGGGTGAATTTGAAATTTTAAAAGAAATGAGGATAAATGAAAGAAATTTCCAACAGTTAACTGTGAATAATGTAAATATTGAACAAGTAGATCAATTCCAATACTTAGGAAGCATAGTGTCAAAGGCAGGTGGAACTGATGAAGATGTCACCTGCAGGATAAGGAAGGTCAAAGGAGCGTTTGTGAAGATGAGGTCGTAGGATAATTGGGAAAGAGAGTTCTGTTGTAATTAATTGTATAAAAGTATATTAATAAATTGAAGATAAATTACATAAATGTGTTTTATGTTCACTGTACAATTTGGCGGTTAATCACATATTACACTAAACATAGATAATAGAATATGTACATGACGCTAACTAACAAGAATCATTGTACCAACTGTTCTATAACTAAAAGTCACTGTATCAGATATAATAAAATGCACTATACAATTTAAATAAGGGAATCTTTTCTTTTTAACACTCCCATGAAATATTTCCTTATTTTATTTGTAAACTTATAAACATTTTACTTTAGAAACTTTCAAGTTCATTAATTCAGTTAAATTCTTGAAAACACTGAGGGGTAATGCTTTCGTACAAATGTCTGCCAGTTGCATTTCACTTTGAATATAGTCAATGGCAAGCATTCCGCTTTCATATTTTTCTCGTATGAAATGATATCTTAAGTCTACATGTTTTGTGCGGTGATGAAACACTGGGTTTTTTATAAGTTTTATAGCACTTTGATTATCCACGCACAAATTGATTTTACTGACACTTTCTTTTAGTTCACCAAACAATTGTTTTAACCACACGGCTTCTTTACACGCTTCTGAGGCAGCTACATATTCTGCTTCGGTTGTTGACGTAGTTACGTTTTTCTGTCTTTGTGATTTCCACGTGATTACGCTTCCATTAAGAGTAAATATGTATCCTGTTATGGATCTTCGGCTCTCTAGGTCGCTGGCGAAATCGGAGTCTGAGTAACCTGTAATAGCTAGCGTTTCGGATGAATCATACACGATTCCTAAATCAATTGTTTCTTTAAGATATCTAACTACTCTTTTGGCTGCATTCCAATGAATTTTTCCATAATTATTCATAAATCTACTTAATAAGTTTGTTATGTATGAGATATCTGGTCGACATGTAGTTGCGATGAAGATAAGTGAGCCTACCAGTTCTTTGTAAGGTACTGTTTCTTCACTAGGTTCATGTTGTGGATCTGTCAAACATACATTTGGATCTGCTGGAATCTTCAGTCCATTTGCATCTGTAAGCCCAAAACGTTTAATAACATGTTGAATATACGTACTTACATTTATCGAGATACGTGAATCTTCATTGCTTTTGATTTCTACGCCTACAAAAGTATCTGGTTTATGATGAGTAATTTTAAATTTCATCTCCAGTAATTTCAGTACTTTCTTGAGTATGGATTCACTTTTAGAAAATATGAGTCCATCGTCGACATATAGGACAAGAATAATTCTTTCGTTGTCCATTTCTCCTACATAAATGCATTTGTCGGATTCACATTGTTCAAGACCAATTCCTCTCATATGGTCATTGAATTTGGAATTCCAACAACGTGGACTTTGTTTCAATCCATAAAGGGATTTGTTGAGTTTGCATACGAATCCTTCATTAACTTTTACACCGATTGGGGGATCCATATATATATCTTCTGTTAAATCGCCATAAAGAAAAGCGGTCTTTATGTCGAATTGCGAAATTTTCATTTTGTGATGAGCTGCAAGGGCCAATAGAATTCTAATACTATCGTACCTTGTTGTTGGAGAAAATGTTTCTTTATAGTCTATTCCTTCTAATTGTGCAAAACCTTTAGCACATAGCCTTGCTTTGAATTTCAATGGTTTATCGCTTGATAAAGGTTTAACCTTGAAAACCCATTTGGAGCCAATTGTTCTTTTATTGTTGGGCAAGTATACATACTCCCATGTTTTGTTTGATTCCAAACTTTCCAATTCTTCTTGGATTGCTGTTTTCCATTGTTCCTTTTCCTTACTTTCCATTGCTTCTTCGTATGAATTTGGTATATTAATTTCAGTATAATTTGCTTCTTCTATAACAAATTCGTTTAATTTAGCTGGCTTTTTGATTGTTGATCTTTTTCGTAAATTATATCCATCTGTATTGGACTCATTTTCCACAACCTGTTCATCATTTTCCGTAACATGTTCATCATTTTCCATAACATGTTCATCATTTTCCATATTCTGTAAAACATAATTTTTTCTAAGGTCTATAGTTTTGTTTTCATTGAAAATCACATGCCTTGAAACTTTGATTTTCTTCGTATCGGGGTTATAAAGTCTGTAATTTGTAGAAATTCCTTCATAACCTACGAGGATAAGTTTTTCACTTTTTTTATCCAGTTTTCTTCTTAAATTTTCGTCGATTAACAGATAAGCTTCTGAACCAAAAACTCGTAAATGATTGAGTGTTGGTTTCTTACCTGTCCAGAGTTCAAAAGGAGATTTACCGTCATTGTTGGGTGTTCTATTTCTTAGATAGACTGCTGTATTCACAGCTTCTGCCCATAATTGTTTGGGTAAATCTTTTGTATACATTAGAGCTCTTGCACTTTCCATTATGGTTCTGTTTTGTCTTTCACATTTACCGTTCTGTTGAGGAGTATAAATACCTGTATGTTCAATTACGATTCCTTTGGAGTGAAAATATTCTCTTAATCTACCATTAGTAAATTCGGTTCCATTATCTGTTCGAACTGTCTTAATTTTGTGACCAAATTTCTTTTCACACATGTTTACGTATTCACGAAAACAATCGTAGACGTCAGATTTATGTTTGATAAATCTTACTTCACAAAATCCAGTTTTGTGATCTTTGAACAGAATGAAATACCAAGCTCCACCTATCGATTCTGTACTCATCGGTCCACATACGTCGCTATAGATTTGTTCACCTGGTTTTATGTCACGAACAGTAGTTGGCGTGAACTTTAGTTTATGCTGTTTAGCGTACACGCATGCTTCACAGAAAAAGTCTTGGTTTTTGGTTAATTTCACATTTTCAAATGTATCTTTCGAAAATAACTCCTTTAATGACTTAATGTTTAAGTGTCCAAGTCTCTCATGCCATTCTTTCAATGTTCCAGTTGTCACTGAATTCATTTCGTTGTTTGTTGATTTTATTCGGATCAATAACTTGTATAGATTATTCTCATCGCGGATGGCAAGTCCTACTATTTGTTCATTTTTCGTTATTTTTGCTTTTGAGTCGTTTTTGCTAATTGAAAATCCCTTTTTTGTGATAGCACCCTCTGAGAACAAGTTTCTTCTTAAACCCGGAATGTACCAAACTTCTTCCAAAGAACCACTATACCATTTGCCGTCGATCCACTTGTCGATATGGATAGTCCCAGTTCCTTCAACTTTTAGTATTTCATTATTTCCAAGTTTGACTGTTGCGCCATTTGTTTCTTTAAATGTTGCAAAAAACTCTCGGTTGGGTGTCATGTGACGTGACGCTCCACTGTCTAGAATCCAAGTTGTATCACTATCTGTTATCAGCGCTTCTATTTCTTCAAAATTTTCTGAGATGAAAGCACTTTCTTGAGGATTTTCTCTGTTTTCTGATTTTGGTTTTGCCTTCTTTGGGTCACGACATTCTTTTGCGTAATGTCCTCTTCTGTTACAATTAAAACATCTTACGGCTGAATTTTTCTTGAATGTTTTATTTTTACTTTTGGCGACAAGAGCATTTTCTTGTGTTTCTATGCTCGTCAGACTGTTTTCTTCATCAATTAATCTGGCTGTTAAGTTAGCTAACGTTTGCTTTGAAGTTTCCATTGATAACCAGGCTTGGCGACAAGTACTGTATTTTGTGGGTAATGACGAAAGTATTTTCGTTACGATGGCTGTGTCACTTATGGTATCGCCTAAATTTTTGATTTGTTGCGCTGAACTTTCTACTTTTGAAATAAATTGAGCCACTGAGTCTGTAGGTTCCATTTTGTAAGTATAAAATCTTTCATGAACGAGTATTTTATTTGTTTCTGACTTTTGCTCGTAAATAGTATCAAGTTTGTTAAATACCTCCTTTGAAGTTACACAGTTTTCAATCAGACATATTTGTTTTAAATCCAAGGCTGATGTTATCGAACACATGGCTGAAGCATCATCTTTGTCCCATTTTGCAATTTTTTCAGCATCGGTTGCAGGTTTTGGTGTTTCTCCTGTTGCTATACTGAGCAAACCTTTTGCACGAAGTACACATTTCACTTGAAATTTCCATTGGTTGTAATTTTCACCATTAAATTTATTGATTTGTACTTGTACCACGTTTCCGGTGTTTATATCCGCCATTGTAATTTTTATGCATATACTTTTTAACCGTACTATTAATTTACAATTCACTGAGAACTTTCTGTCTATTCTGTCTACAATTTCAACGTAAAAACTGGGCCGATAACCTGAAGATGAGGTCGTAGGATAATTGGGAAAGAGAGTTCTGTTGTAATTAATTGTATAAAAGTATATTAATAAATTGAAGATAAATTACATAAATGTGTTTTATGTTCACTGTACAATTTGGCGGTTAATCACATATTACACTAAACATAGATAATAGAATATGTACATGACGCTAACTAACAAGAATCATTGTACCAACTGTTCTATAACTAAAAGTCACTGTATCAGATATAATAAAATGCACTATACAATTTAAATAAGGGAATCTTTTCTTTTTAACAGTTTGCACAGCTTGCTCCAGTGTGGAAATCAAACCAAATAAGGAGAAACACAAAACTCAAAATATTCGAGACCAATGAAAAATCAGTCCTTTTGTATGTTGCTAGACGTGGAAAGTGACAAAAACGATCGCAAATAAATTACAGGTACGCACAAACAAATGTCTCAGAACAATCTTCAATATACACTGGCCAGAAAGAATTACGAACGAGAAATTGATGAGGAGAGCAAGCCAAAGCCCTATCAACGAAACAATAAAGAAAATAAAGTTTGGGTGGATAGGCCACACCTTAAGAAGGTCATGTAATACCATCAGCCGACAAGCCCTAGGCTGGAACCCCCAAGGAAGCAGAAAACGTGGAAGACTCAAGATAACCTGGAAGAGGTCAGTCGAGAAAGAGATAGAAGGAAAAACCTGGATAGAAATAAAGCAAAAAGATTAAAATGTCGAAAAGAAACAAAAAGGTTTTTCAGCCACAAAATCTTGTTGTTGAAAACTTGTTCGAGGACAAATTTGATAGCGTGCACGGAAAAACTGAATGAATGAAATAAGGTAACATAATTGTATATATGATCATTGTTTTAAATGTAATATATTTATTTTAAATTATAGGCGTGGCGGACTTCGGCGAAAGGCATTAGAAATGTCCAGTAGAAATTTGCATGAGAAAAACTGGATGAATGAAATAAGGTAACATAATTGTATATATGTTCATTGTTTTAAATGTAATATATTTATTTTAAATTATAGGCATGGCGGACTTCGGCGAAAGGCTTAAGAAATGGCCAGTCAAAATTTGCCTGAGACGAGAACAGACGTTAAGAGAAGCTAAATTAGTACCACTTTCTCTACTTAAACAGCGAATTGTGAATTTCAAAGAGTCTCCTAGCAAAGGTCTCCAGAGGAGTGCGAATATTCGTAAGCCATATTTAACAAATTTTTAAATATTTTTTTTTACTAACGCAGTTAATTGTTAATTATAGGACGCCGATCAAATAATAAAATAGACGCACAATGCAGCATCCAGTGAAAATCGGCGGGTTTATTGAGCACCAAGCAAACGCATTGGAAGAGGCAAACAAAATAAGAAGGGAGATGATAATTTTTAAAAAAAATTGTTAAATCAAACTAAATTTGTGGATAGCTTCGAAAAATTAGTTAATCATTTAATTTCTAAATAAATAATTTATAAATTAATAAGTTGCTACTATTTTATTTCTAACCCCGTGTGCTTCAGCAAATAATTCATCTTTGGTCATCAACATTTTCAAAATGTTGATGTAAATGAAACCTTATTCAATATAAATAGGTGAACAAAATATCGATCGCTCAGATCAAACGGATTCGACTGGTCGCGAAACATTATGTTTCTATTAAATTAATTAAATTTACGAAATCCATCAAATAGTTTGGTAAAAAATAGCTAACCCTATATATTATCTAATAACTAGCCCTAAATATTTAATAACTAATCCTTAATAATATATTTTGAACAAAACTAGAAACTAAATTGATCAAAAAATTTTTAAGTATAATCTAATCTTAAAAACTAATACCTTAATAACTAATTAATATCTAAATTAAAGAAAAAAAATCGATATAAGAAATTTGAATATTACAATGAACAAAAGCGTAATAATTACAACTTCAATGAAGCTGAAATACAAGTGTCCAAAAAAATAACCTAAAATGTATTGTCGCGGTATCTTGGCTCTCTTTTTCGTTCAAAAAGGAGCACTGCCGAATCTATACAGATTCGAATACTCGAAACAAAAAAAATAAACAAAATGTTTAATTTTCATCAACAATTTTTTTATTCATACTCGAACAATACTAATTTTTAACAATGAATAATTCAACAATGGTAAATTCAAACCGTACTACTGTTCCTTTCGGACTGAATTTAAGAACTATTTGAATTGTACTAGTACATTTAGCTAGCTTAACTTAAAGTGTACGTACACATTAGTTCTTCACTCTTCATCAACGGCGTCTGGTGTTGATTGCCGGTCGGGCCGCAAGTTGTACCCTGGCTCTATTGCTCTGGCTCGTCCACACTTGGTACATCCCGTCGTCTTCCATCCCCTCCATGCCTTTGACCCCCAGTCGATCTGGAAATAGTTGGCCGAATACCTCGTTCCCCACACTCAATCTTCCCAGATTCCCATTGGCGGCGGTCCTTGCGCTGGCCGGCTTCAAGAGACCTCCATGTATCTTCGTGGGAGGAACTGAATCCAGTATATAGATTCCAGCTGGTAAACTTCTCAGCACCCTGTAAGGCCCTTTCCACTTTGGTGCCAGTCCACTATGGACACCCTCCACCTTACTGCTGAGCACTTGATTGCGCATCCAGGCGGACTCTCCAGGTTGATAAACGAGTCCCGTCTCCACTTGGTCATTTTCTTCGGCATTGGCCAATATTGTTTGCCGAGTTCTCTCTTCAGTTTCTTTACGTTCTTGGCCTCGTTCATTGGCCCATTCTTGAATCTCTTGAGGTTCTTCTTGACTTTGTATTTGTCAATCCCCAGGCTTCTTCATTTCTGCCCCCAGTAACAATTGGGCAGGCAGAAAACTAGTTGTTCTATTTGCACGATTTCGTATTGCGAACAATGACTTGTGTAGTTGTTGGTCCCAGTGCTTGTGTTCTTGATCCAATAAATGCAGACGCAACAACTTCTTCAACTCTTGGTTCTGTCTTTCCGTGGGGTTGGCTCTTGGGTGGTATAATGGCGTGGTCCATATTTCTGTATGCCAATCTCTATTCACTGCTTTCCATTCTTTTGATCTGAATTGGGGACCATTATCACTAAGTACTACTCTCATCACTGGATCCATGAGCAGTACACCTACAGCTGCCATGGAAGCCATATTGGAGCTGCCTCCGCTAAGCATTGTAATAACAGCTAAAGCGAGATCCAGCGCCTACAGAGTGTCTTGCAATAACAACTGGATTAATAACAATCAGGTTGGACATGCAAGTATCGTGGGAACATCAATTATCTCAGACCCCGACTTTGAAATGGGCACAGATATACTTCCCAAGACATACTCCTTCTCAAAACCTTTCACTGTAGTATGTGATAGGGCCATGTGGTCGGAAGGAGAACCACCCTACCTCAGGAAAGGAATCGTCTGGTATACAGACGGATTTTTTTGCCCATTAGATAATTTATATAAAAATTGTTCGAAAGATTCCAAAGCATTCAAAATTTTGTAAGTTTCAACTTTTTTATCTTTATAGAACAAGTCTCCATATTTTTGGTAAAGTTGAGTAACAGCGCTGGCTGACGGTAAAATTTTGGTCTTAGTATGTACGTAGACATTGAAAATTTTACAATCACAGATACCTACAATTTGTAAAATGTGTGCATTTGCAGCAAACCCGGTGGTTTCGATATCAAAGTATACGACTTTTGTCTTATCTGGTAGTATATTATTATTATTATCATAGTTTTTAGATATGTAATTAATTAATCTGCTCATTCCACAATTACTTTGATAAGTAATACCTTCATGCTTTTCGGTTCTTTTCCTCAATAGTTCTCTTTTTTTTCAGTTCAAGTCGTTAGCTTTAGACTAAGAATTGCTCGCTTCTTACGTTTAGAAAAAAATGTTTGTGGTGGACCATCCTTATTACTTAGAGTTATGAAAAATAGATTACGACTGATTATCAGACTTAACCGAATATACATATAAACTGTTTTAAACGTAAATCCAGCCGTTTCGGAGGAGTATGGCAACTAACATTGTGACACGAGAATCTTAAGTACAATATTACAAACTTACCTAGGACTACGGTTGAGTTGATATCAGAAACTTTATTACTAACCAGCCCAGTGTTAACTAAATTACATTTAGTACAAGTTTCACATATTATTTTGAAGTAAATATGAAGTCCTTTGTTAAAAAGAAAAGATTCCCTTATTTAAATTGTATAGTGCATTTTATTATATCTGATACAGTGACTTTTAGTTATAGAACAGTTGGTACAATGATTCTTGTTAGTTAGCGTCATGTACATATTCTATTATCTATGTTTAGAGTAATATGTGATTAACTGCCAAATTGTACAGTGAACATAAAACACATTTATGTAATTTATCTTCAATTTATTAATATACTTTTATACAATTAATTACAACAGAACTCTCTTTCCCAATTATCCTACGACCTCATCTTCAGGTTATGGGCCCAGTTTTTACGTTGAAATTGTAGACAGAATAGACAGAAAGTTCTCAGTGAATTGTAAATTAATAGTACGGTTAAAAAGTATATGCATAAAAATTACAATGGCGGATATAAACACCGGAAACGTGGTACAAGTACAAATCAATAAATTTAATGGTGAAAATTACAACCAATGGAAATTTCAAGTGAAATGTGTACTTCGTGCAAAAGGTTTGCTCAGTATAGCAACAGGAGAAACACCAAAACCTGCAACCGACGCTGAAAAAATTGCAAAATGGGACAAAGATGATGCTTCAGCCATGTGTTCGATAACATCAGCCTTGGATTTAAAACAAATATGTCTGATTGAAAACTGTGTAACTTCAAAGGAGGTATTTAACAAACTTGATACTATTTACGAGCAAAAGTCAGAAACAAATAAAATACTCGTTCATGAAAGATTTTATACTTACAAAATGGAACCTACAGACTCAGTGGCTCAATTTATTTCAAAAGTAGAAAGTTCAGCGCAACAAATCAAAAATTTAGGCGATACCATAAGTGACACAGCCATCGTAACGAAAATACTTTCGTCATTACCCACAAAATACAGTACTTTTCGCCAAGCCTGGTTATCAATGGAAACTTCAAAGCAAACGTTAGCTAACTTAACAGCCAGATTAATTGATGAAGAAAACAGTCTGACGAGCATAGAAACACAAGAAAATGCTCTTGTCGCCAAAAGTAAAAATAAAACATTCAAGAAAAATTCAGCCGTAAGATGTTTTAATTGTAACAGAAGAGGACATTACGCAAAAGAATGTCGTGACCCAAAGAAGGCAAAACCAAAATCAGAAAACAGAGAAAATCCTCAAGAAAGTGCTTTCATCTCAGAAAATTTTGAAGAAATAGAAGCGCTGATAACAGATAGTGATACAACTTGGATTCTAGACAGTGGAGCGTCACGTCACATGACACCCAACCGAGAGTTTTTTGCAACATTTAAAGAAACAAATGGCGCAACAGTCAAACTTGGAAATAATGAAATACTAAAAGTTGAAGGAGCTGGGACTATCCATATCGACAAGTGGATCGACGGCAAATGGTATAGTGGTTCTTTGGAAGAAGTTTGGTACATTCCGGGTTTAAGAAGAAACTTGTTCTCAGAGGGTGCTATCACAAAAAAGGGATTTTCAATTAGCAAAAACGACTCAAAAGCAAAAATAACGAAAAATGAACAAATAGTAGGACTTGCCATCCGCGATGAGAATAATCTATACAAGTTATTGATCCGAATAAAATCAACAAACAACGAAATGAATTCAGTGACAACTGGAACATTGAAAGAATGGCATGAGAGACTTGGACACTTAAACATTAAGTCATTAAAGGAGTTATTTTCGAAAGATACATTTGAAAATGTGAAATTAACCAAAAACCAAGACTTTTTCTGTGAAGCATGCGTGTACGCTAAACAGCATAAACTAAAGTTCACGCCAACTACTGTTCGTGACATAAAACCAGGTGAACAAATCTATAGCGACGTATGTGGACCGATGAGTACAGAATCGATAGGTGGAGCTTGGTATTTCATTCTGTTCAAAGATCACAAAACTGGATTTTGTGAAGTAAGATTTATCAAACATAAATCTGACGTCTACGATTGTTTTCGTGAATACGTAAACATGTGTGAAAAGAAATTTGGTCACAAAATTAAGACAGTTCGAACAGATAATGGAACCGAATTTACTAATGGTAGATTAAGAGAATATTTTCACTCCAAAGGAATCGTAATTGAACATACAGGTATTTATACTCCTCAACAGAACGGTAAATGTGAAAGACAAAACAGAACCATAATGGAAAGTGCAAGAGCTCTAATGTATACAAAAGATTTACCCAAACAATTATGGGCAGAAGCTGTGAATACAGCAGTCTATCTAAGAAATAGAACACCCAACAATGACGGTAAATCTCCTTTTGAACTCTGGACAGGTAAGAAACCAACACTCAATCATTTACGAGTTTTTGGTTCAGAAGCTTATCTGTTAATCGACGAAAATTTAAGAAGAAAACTGGATAAAAAAAGTGAAAAACTTATCCTCGTAGGTTATGAAGGAATTTCTACAAATTACAGACTTTATAACCCCGATACGAAGAAAATCAAAGTTTCAAGGCATGTGATTTTCAATGAAAACAAAACTATAGACCTTAGAAAAAATTATGTTTTACAGAATATGGAAAATGATGAACATGTTATGGAAAATGATGAACATGTTACGGAAAATGATGAACAGGTTGTGGAAAATGAGTCCAATACAGATGGATATAATTTACGAAAAAGATCAACAATCAAAAAGCCAGCTAAATTAAACGAATTTGTTATAGAAGAAGCAAATTATACTGAAATTAATATACCAAATTCATACGAAGAAGCAATGGAAAGTAAGGAAAAGGAACAATGGAAAACAGCAATCCAAGAAGAATTGGAAAGTTTGGAATCAAACAAAACATGGGAGTATGTATACTTGCCCAACAATAAAAGAACAATTGGCTCCAAATGGGTTTTCAAGGTTAAACCTTTATCAAGCGATAAACCATTGAAATTCAAAGCAAGGCTATGTGCTAAAGGTTTTGCACAATTAGAAGGAATAGACTATAAAGAAACATTTTCTCCAACAACAAGGTACGATAGTATTAGAATTCTATTGGCCCTTGCAGCTCATCACAAAATGAAAATTTCGCAATTCGACATAAAGACCGCTTTTCTTTATGGCGATTTAACAGAAGATATATATATGGATCCCCCAATCGGTGTAAAAGTTAATGAAGGATTCGTATGCAAACTCAACAAATCCCTTTATGGATTGAAA
This sequence comes from Nineta flava, assembly GCA_963920215.1. Lineage (NCBI taxonomy): Eukaryota > Metazoa > Arthropoda > Insecta > Neuroptera > Chrysopidae > Nineta > Nineta flava. The sequence continues at coordinate 37,034,504 of OY986043.1, read as the reverse complement.
CAAAGTCCACGTTGTTGGAATTCCAAATTCAATGACCATATGAGAGGAATTGGTCTTGAACAATGTGAATCCGACAAATGCATTTATGTAGGAGAAATGGACAACGAAAGAATTATTCTTGTCCTATATGTCGACGATGGACTCATATTTTCTAAAAGTGAATCCATACTCAAGAAAGTACTGAAATTACTGGAGATGAAATTTAAAATTACTCATCATAAACCAGATACTTTTGTAGGCGTAGAAATCAAAAGCAATGAAGATTCACGTATCTCGATAAATGTAAGTACGTATATTCAACATGTTATTAAACGTTTTGGGCTTACAGATGCAAATGGACTGAAGATTCCAGCAGATCCAAATGTATGTTTGACAGATCCACAACATGAACCTAGTGAAGAAACAGTACCTTACAAAGAACTGGTAGGCTCACTTATCTTCATCGCAACTACATGTCGACCAGATATCTCATACATAACAAACTTATTAAGTAGATTTATGAATAATTATGGAAAAATTCATTGGAATGCAGCCAAAAGAGTAGTTAGATATCTTAAAGAAACAATTGATTTAGGAATCGTGTATGATTCATCCGAAACGCTAGCTATTACAGGTTACTCAGACTCCGATTTCGCCAGCGACCTAGAGAGCCGAAGATCCATAACAGGATACATATTTACTCTTAATGGAAGTGTAATCACGTGGAAATCACAAAGACAGAAAAACGTAACTACGTCAACAACCGAAGCAGAATATGTAGCTGCCTCAGAAGCGTGTAAAGAAGCCGTGTGGTTAAAACAATTGTTTGGTGAACTAAAAGAAAGTGTCAGTAAAATCAATTTGTGCGTGGATAATCAAAGTGCTATAAAACTTATAAAAAACCCAGTGTTTCATCACCGCACAAAACATGTAGACTTAAGATATCATTTCATACGAGAAAAATATGAAAGCGGAATGCTTGCCATTGACTATATTCAAAGTGAAATGCAACTGGCAGACATTTGTACGAAAGCATTACCCCTCAGTGTTTTCAAGAATTTAACTGAATTAATGAACTTGAAAGTTTTTAAAGTAAAATGTTTATAAGTTTACAAATAAAATAAGGAAATATTTCATGGGAGTGTTAAAAAGAAAAGATTCCCTTATTTAAATTGTATAGTGCATTTTATTATATCTGATACAGTGACTTTTAGTTATAGAACAGTTGGTACAATGATTCTTGTTAGTTAGCGTCATGTACATATTCTATTATCTATGTTTAGAGTAATATGTGATTAACTGCCAAATTGTACAGTGAACATAAAACACATTTATGTAATTTATCTTCAATTTATTAATATACTTTTATACAATTAATTACAACAGAACTCTCTTTCCCAATTATCCTACGACCTCATCTTCATCCTTCTCTCTTAAAATCTTTTAACTTTTCCATGTCTAAAAAACTTTTGCAGCTGGTACATTTGAGGTTCTTTGCTAATTCCCCCAATGTAACTATACAGTTTTCATCGGGAATTTCAGAACTTGTTTCATTGAGTGTAGTTTCATTTTTTTTTTTGCCTCGGACATACGCGCTAGAGCTTTAACTATTTTATTACTGTTTTTTTTTACTAATCTACCATTCTTCAAACGGGAACTCATTATTATTTTATTTGCACTATCCAATATTAAAAAAATAACCTTCAAAAATTTTACAGCATGTCAACGGTATAAAAATAATTTAAGTTAGAATGACATGTTGCCGGATCGGAGAAACCATAGACACTAAACAAGGACACATAACTCCATGTAAACAAATAATTGGCAAAAATAAGATGTCAGTAGTGTTCCTTCGGCACCGGAAACAAAACAGAGAGTATAAGGCGCCAGTTTTAATTGAAAAACATTACGTATTTATAGTATTATAAAAATTATTTCCAGCCAAAGTATTTTTCCAATAAAATATTTTTTTAAATAAATGATAAGTAATTTCAATTTTTCAATAAGGATTTAGTTGAAGTTGAAGTGATAGTTAAAATTCGCAAAATAATTACATAAAAATTAAAAAAAAAAAACATCAAATAATTAAATAGTAACCTGTAATGTTAGAATTGTAAAAATGAAAGAAATTATTGAATGAGATATTAAATTAAACCTTTATTTATTAATAATAATGCTGAAAATTAATATTTAATATAATGTCATACAATTTAATTAATTTTGGAATATTTATACTAGCTTTTGGTACTTTAAAAAGTCCTGGTTTTTTAAACCCAATTGATCCCGTTGCTTATTGTCACAAGCACTACCACTTTTACAATTGTCTACTGCACATACTTTTCCCATTTTAAATGTTTTTTAAACAGTTTTTTATTTAATAAATTTTTTTAACCAAATTGTGTACTTCAAAATGATCACTTCAAAATAAAACTAGTTACTTGGCTTACTTCACTTCTATTTATTATACTATATTCACTTTGGTAAGGAAGAGTTTCTATCAAAAACTAGCGACCCTAGCGGCATAAAAAGTAAATATAAATTCTCCCATTTCGTTGCCATATTTTCAATTCGTTGTCAATTTTCCCGTATGAGTTATATCTCCTTTATATAGCCTCCATGGGAGAAACGACGCAATGAACGTATTTTTGAATTTCTACGTATGCAAGCAGCGGCAAAATATAAGACTGTTTGATCTATTATAGTTTACATAATGGAATTTTTTTTTAATTTGAGCATTTAAACAATATTTATAAGATAACTAATACCGCTTGCTTATGTTATTTTTGTAGAAATATATTTGTTATATCTTCAATTACTTATTCTCAGTTACTATTGACTACTATCAAAATTACTATTGATATTTAATAAAACTTGTGTGACAACATCAATCGGAGTATGTTTTATATGATAAACATACAAATTTTAACTGTCAATATTTACAAATTTAGTACTGTAAGGACCATTAAAAAATATTCTACGTGTGGAAGATAGTTTTAACTACATATATTCAAAATTACAGAAGAATCTGAAGAAAACTGATTTTCTTGGGAATGTCCTTAAGATAACGTGGCATTTTATAATACCTCGAAAAAAAGCATAACGTATGTCGGACTACCAAGTTTTAAAAAAAGTAGTATTATACTGTGTGACGTCATAAAAACACGATATAGCGCTAGCGCTATGATATAATGCATGTCGGTACTTAGGGTCCAGGTTAATTTTGTTAGTATTTATAAGTTAATTTAAATATATTTAGATTTGGTTAGTTTGCGAAATGTCGAAACGAAACAAAAAGGTTTTTCAGCAACAAAAACTTTTTGTTCAAAACTTGTTCGAGGACAGATTTGATGGTGTGCACGGAAAAACTGGATGAATGAAATAAGGTAACATAATTGTATATATGATCATTGTTTTAAATGTAATATATTTATTTTAAATTATAGGCGTGGCGGACTTCGGCGAAAGGCATAAGAAATGGTCAGTCAAAATTTGCATGAGATGAAAACGGACGTTAAGAGAAGCTAAATTAGTACCATTTTCTTTACTTAAACAGCGAATTGTGAATTTCAATATTCGTAAGCCCTATTTAACAAATTTTTACTAACGCAGTGTTAATTATTATTGATAGGACGCCGATCAAATAATAAAATAGACGCACAATGCAGCATCCAGTGAAAACCGGCGGGTTTATTGAGCCCCAAGCAAACGCATTGGAAGAGGCAAACAAAATAAGAATTAATTATATTTCAAATTTTGCCCCTATTCCTAGAACATTTGTTTGTATTTTATAAATACGTATTCCGACTACAATGTAGTCATCATCAGTATGAATTAGCTAATCGTAACTATCTCTGGGATATGGATTCAGAGATATGTTGCTTGTTGCTAATTTGGTGCCTGTGTCACAATGATATTAAAAAATTATGTCCTTTTATACGATTTGGCTGAGGGTATAATCTGACTTGAGGATTATTTAAGTTGTCTGACTACTGGATTAGGTGTGTGGAAAGCCCCACCTATTTATTGGCGGTTTCTTTGGTGACTATGCGGCGTTTGTTTTATCACTAAAGTGAGTGTATCTACGTTAACCTTGACATTCAGGTATTGGATTTTAGCGAATTTCCTGAAAGGAAATAGAGCTATTGGTCCCGTACCGAAGTCAAAATTTCGCAAAAATTTCTTCAAATGTCCATCGATCCTACCTAGTAGATGTCAAAAATCACCATCTGTAAAATTCATATATATATATATATATATATATATATATATTTATATACATATATATATATATATATATATATATATATATATATATGTGTCTGTAATCACTCTAGCGGTCACAGTTTTCATTTTATCGGAATGAGATTTGAGGCGCTTTTAGTATTCAAAAGGTCAAGTTCGTTAATGGGTAAAATCGGATAAGGGGAAAGGGGGGTTTAGAGGAAGGGGAAACACAAAATTTGAGTGCATTTTTTGTTATAGAATATTTGATTTTTGAAGTTGGGTTCCATTTTGTCAAAATAAGGTTTATTGTTTATGCTTAGTGACAATTTGAATTTGCCTATAACAAATGAGCCAGTTTTGGTATTCTTGATCATTCAGATTTTTCGTGATCTTTAGGTGTAAATTGTATGTTTCCAATTCAATTTGGCTGCGTTTAGCATGCAACGCTTTGATTTCTAAATTAATTAGATGCATACGAAAGCAACTACCTCAAGTCAGATTATACCCTCAGCCAAATCGTATAAAAGGACAGAATTTTTTAATATCATTGTGACACAGGCACCAAATTAGCAACATATCTCTGAATCCATATCCCAGAGATAGTTACGATTAGCTAATTCATACTGATGCTGACTACATTGTAGTCGAAATACGTATTTATAAAATACAAACAAATGTTCTAGGAATAGGGGCAAAATTTGAAATATAATTTCAAAAAAACCTAGAGTTCTCTTTGATTATTTTAATAATCTTTACCTTAATAACTAATTGATATCTAATATCTGAAAAAAATCGATATAAGAAATTTGAATGAACAAAATTGAATGAAGACAATGAACAAAAGCGTAATAATTACAACTTCAATGAAGCTGAAATACAAATGTCAAAAAAATAACCTAAAATGTATAAAACAATAATAAACAAGTAATGTAACAACTAACTGAGTTAATTGTTTGAATACCCAGTATGTACTGAGTTGTATATACTTTGTATTGTTAATATTTCTGCCTATTCAATGTTTATAAAATATGAATTATCAAAAAATCAGCACTGTTGCTGGTTTCGTTCAGAAGATATTTCGGGGTCAAATCATCTATGATATTTCCTGTAGTAATAGCACTGTAAGTGAGAAGGCCAAATGTCCCTGACCTTCGTACTACCGTGCTCTAGATTTGTAAATGTTTGTTTTGTGTTAATAATTAATATTGAAACAGTAAAGATGTTCATGCATTTAAAAAAATTGATATTAATGTTCTTGCGATTTTTATATATTTAAATATTGAGTTATATAAATGAGTTAAACAACGCGTAAGTCAGCCAACGCGAAGCGTTGTTCAATGAGAAGCGTAAGTCAATAGAAAGTGTTAGGTCAACGCGAAGCGTTAGTAAATCAAAGCGAAACATAAGCTAAAGCAAACCGCGAGTCAGCCAAATGGTAAATGACAAGCGTAAGTTATTAGGAAGTGTTAGGACAACGCGAAGCGTTGGTAAACGCAAAGCGTAACACGAAACGTAAGCTAAAGCGAACCGTTATTCAGCCAACGCGAAGTGTTGGCCAATGAGAAGCGTTAGTTATCCAAAGTGAAGCGTTAGTGATTCGTAAAGCGTGATTTCACGAAAATCGTTAACCAACGCGAAACGCAAGCTAAAGTGAATCGCAAGTCTGCGAAGCGTTGGTCAATGGAATGCGTTAGTCAATAGGAAGCGTTAGGTCAACGCGAAGCATTAGTTAATCAACGCAAAGCTTTGGTAAACGCAAAGCGTTTACTATGCCGACAAGAAGCGTTAGACGACGAGTTAGCCAACGAGAAGCGTTAATCGATACTCAGTACTAGCAAACGAGAGAAAGTTAACGCGTAGCGTTTGCAATTAAACACAGAGCGTAAGCAGGTTAACGCGAAGCGCTGGTAAATCAACGAATAGCGTTAGCAAACGCAAAGCGTTAACCAACACGAAACGCAAGATAAAGCGTACCGTTAGCCACCCAACGCGAAGCCTTAGTCAATAGGAAGTGTTGGGTCAACGCAAAGCGTTAGTTAATCAACGCTAAGCGATGGTAAACGCAAAGCGTTTACTTACGCGAAAAGTAAGCTAAAGCGAACTGTAAGTCAGCCAACGCGAAGCATTGGTCAATGAGAGGCGTAAGGCAATAGGAAGCGTTAGGTCAACGCGAAGCGTTGGTAAACGCGAAACGTAAACTAAAGCGAACCGTAATTCAGCGCTTCGCGTTGGTCAATGAGAAGCGTTAGTAATCCAAAGCGAAGCGTCAGTTCAATCGTCAGATCAATCGTTAACCAACGTGAAACGTAAGCTAAAGTGAACCATAAATCGGCCAAAGCGAAGCGTTGGTCAATGAGCAGCGTTCGTCAATAGGAAGTGTTAGGTCAACGCGAAGCGTTTGTAAATCAATGCGAGGCGTTGGTATACGCAATGCGTTTACCAACGCAAAACGTAAGCTAAATGGAACCATAAGTAAGCCAACGCGAAGCGTTGGTTAATGAGAAGCGTTAGTTATTCAAAGCAAAGCGTCGGTGATTCGCTTTGTTGATTCGCGAAGCGTGAATTTACGCGAATTGTTAACAAAGCTAGGCGTTAACCAACGTGAAACGTAAGTTAAAGTAAACCGTAAGTCATCCAAGCGTTGGTCAGCGAAGCGTTGGTCATTGAGAAGCGTTAGTCAATACGAAGCGGAAGGTCAACGCGAAGTGTTTGTTAATCAACTCGAAGCGTTAGTTAATCAACGCGAAGCGTTAGTTAACCAACGCGAAGCGTTAGTTAACCAACGCGAAGCGTTTGCTAATCAACGCGAAGCGTTAGTTCAACAACGCGAAGCGTTAGAAAATCAACGCGAAGCGTTAGTTTATTAACGCGAAGCGTTAGTTAATCAACGCGAAGCGTTAGTTAGTCAACGCGAAGCGTAAGTTAATCAACGCCAAGCGTTAGTTAATCAAAGCGAAGCGTTAGTTAATCAACGCGAAGCGTTAGTTAATCAACGCGAAGCGTTAGTTAATCAACGTGAAGCGTTAGTTAATCAATGCGAAGCGTAAGTTAATCAACACAAAGCGAAATGTAAGCTAAAGCGAACCGTAAATCACCCAACGCGAAGCGTAGCTTAATGAGAAGCGTAAGTGAAAAGGAAGTGTTAGGTAAACGCGAAGCGTTAGCAAAACATTTACCAATGCGAAACGTAAGCTGCAGCGAACCATAAGTCAGCCAACGCGAAGAGTTAGTCAATGAGAAGCTTTAGTTATGCAAAGCGAAGCGTCATTGATTCGCGAAGCGTTATGCCAAGCGAATAATTAACCAACGCACAGCGTTAACCAATGCGAAACGTAAGTTAAAGTGAACCGTAAGTCAACCAACGCAAAGCGTTGGTCAATGAGGCGTGTCAGTCAATAGGAAGCGTCAACGCGAAGCGTTTGTTTATCAACGCAAAGCGTTGGTAAACTCAACCAACGCGAATCGTATGCTACAGCGAACCGTAAGTCAGACAACGCAAAGCGTTGTTTAATGCGAAGCATTAGTTATTCAAAGCGAAGCGTCGGTGATTCGCGAAGCGTGATTTCACGCCAACCGTTATACAATTCAAAGCGTTTACCAACGCGAACCGTAAGCATAAGCGAGCCGTGAGTCAGCCAACGCGAAGCGTTGGTCAATGAGAACCGTTAGTCAGTAAGAAGTGTTAGGTCAAGGCTTTGCGTTTACCAACGCGAAACGTAAGCTACAGCGAACCGTATTCAAAGCGAAGCGTCAATGAGAAGTGTTAGTCAATAGGAAGCGGATGGTCAACGCGAAGCGTTAGTTTATCATTGCGAAGCGTTTGTTAATCAACTCGAAGCGTTAGTTAATCAACGCGAAGCTTTAGTTAATCAACGCGAAGCTTTAGTTAATCAACGCGAAGTGTTAGTTAATCAACGCAAAGCGTTTGTTAATCAACGCGAAGTGGTAGTTAATCAAAGCGAAGCGTTACATAATCAACGCAAAGCGTTAGTTAATTAACGCGAAGCGTTAGTTAATCAACGCGAAGCGTTAGTTAGTCAACGCGAAGCGTTAGTTAATCAACGCGAAGCGTTAGTTAATCTGCGCGAAGCGTTAGTTAATCCATGCGAAGCGTTAGTTAATCAACGCGAAGCGTTAGTTTATCAATGCGAAGCGTAAGTGAATCAACGCAAAGCGAAATGTAAGCTAAAGCGAATCGTAAATCACCCAATGCGAAGCGTAGCTTAATGAGAAGCGTAAGTCAATAGTTAGCAAAGAGTTTATCAACGCGAAACGTAAGCTGCAGCGAACCATAAGTCAGCCAACGCGAAGAGTTGGTCAATGAGAAGCGTTAGTTATGCAAAGCGAAGCGTCATTGATTCGCGAAGCGTTATGCCAAGTGAATAATTAACCAACGCAAAGCGTTAACCAATGCGAAACGTAAGTCAACCAACGCGAAGCGTTGGTCAATGAGAAGCGTCAGTCAATAGGAAGCGTTAGGTCAACGCGAAGCGTTTGTTTATCAACGCAATGCGTTGGTTAAGGCAACCAACGCGAATCGTATGCTACAGCGAACCGTAAGTCTGCCAACGCGAAGCGTTGGTCAATAAGAAGCGTTAGTCAAAAGGAAGTGTTAGGCCGACGCGAAGCGTCAGTTAATCAACGCAAAACTTTGGTAAACGTAATGCGTTTACTAACGCGAAACGTAAGCTAAAGCGAACCGTAAGACAGTCAACGCGAAGCGTTGTTTAATGCGAAGCGTTAGTTATTCAAAGCGAAGCGTCGTTGATTCGCGAAGCGTGATTTCACGCGAACCGTTAAACAATTCAAAGCGTTTACCAACGCGAACCGTAAGTCAGCCAACGCGAAGCGTTGGTCAATGAGAAACGTTAGTCAGTAAGAAGTGTTAGGTCAAGGCTTTGCGTTTAAAAACGCGAAACGTAAGCTACAGCGAACCGTATTCAAAGCGAAGCGTCAATGAGAAGTGTTAGTCAATAGGAAGTGTATGGTCAACGCGATGCGTTAGTTAATCAACGCTGAAGTAAATCAATCGCGATCGTTTTTTGACGCTAAGCGTTAAATTAAGGCGACGTGAAGCATTAGTTTATCAACGCGAAGCAATAGCCGATGCTGCGTTTGAATACCAATATATATATATATATATATATATATATATATATATATATATATATATATATATATATATATATATATATAAATATATATATATATATATATACATATATATATATAAATATATATATATATATATACATACATATATATATATATATATAAATATATATATATATATACAGATCTCAAAATTTTGCAAAAAGTTCATCAAAGATCCATCGATCCTATCAAAAATTATCTATAAAATTTATATATATATATATATATTTAATGTATATATATAAATATATATATATATATATATGTATAAATTTTATAAATAATTTTTGATAGGATCGATGGATCTTTGATGAACTTTTTGTAAAATTTTGAGATCTGTATATATATATATATATATATATATATATATATTTATATATATATATATATATATATATATATATATATGTATATATATATATATATGTATATAAATATATATATATCAAATAGTTTTGTTTTTATGTTTATTTCAGTTTTGTAAACCAGGTGTATATATATGGTTTAAGTGATTTTCCTTTTTAAAGAAATAGTTGGTCTCGTACAGATCTCAAAATTTTGCAAAAAGTTCATCAAAGATCCATCGATCCTATCAAAAATTATCTATAAAATTTATATATAAATATATATAAATTTATATATAAATATATATATATATATATATATATATATATAAATTTTATAAATAATTTTTGATAGGATCGATGGATCTTTGATGAACTTTTTGTAAAATTTTGAGATCTGTACGAGACCAACTATTTCTTTAAATAGGAAAATCACTTAAACCTTATATATACACCTGGTTTACAAAACTGAAATAAACATAAAAACAAAACTATTTGATGTATGTTATGTTTGTACATGTGGGGACAAATTTTGAGAAAACTATTGAGTTTATGAAAAAATTTTTCAAACAAAAGTTGATTTTGAGATCTGTACGAGACCAACTATTTCTTTAAATAGGAAAATCACTTAAACCTTATATATACACCTGGTTTACAAAACTGAAATAAACATAAAAACAAAACTATTTGATGTATGTTATGTTTGTACATGTGAGGACAAATTTTGAGAAAACTATTGAGTTTATGAAAAAATTTTTCAAACAAAAGTTGATTATTTATTTATAAAGAAGATTTTTTGTAAACAAATTTTTTTTCTATCTCTTACGGTTTCAAAGACGGATATTTCCTCCCCTCCTAGTGGGGGAAAACACATTCCGATTTTGCCCGTTAACGAACTTGACCTTACTTTTTTGCTTTAGAACACACAAAAAAAATTTCAGCTCGTTATCTCTTTTCGTTCTTGAGTTATCGTGTTCACAGACAGATGGACAGACGAATTAGGCCATTTTATGAATACCTTGGTGAAGCATTTTTGTCAAGGATTAATATTTTCAAGCGTTACAAACACGGGACTAAACATAATATACCTTGTATATTTAAATATACAGGGTATAAAAATAGTATGTACGGTAGTTATGTATACCTACGGGTCCATGGAGACCATGCCTACATTCACCCATCAAATGTATATCTCATTTTTTTCAACTTTGAGGACAAATTTTGAGAAAACTGTTGAGTTAATGAAAAAAGTTTTCAAACAAAAGTTGTTTATTTTAAAGAGAAGATGATTTTTTGTCAACAAATTTTTTTTCAATCTCTTACGGTTTCAAAGATGTCTAATTCCCCCCTCTCATTTGCTCTTTGTGCACAAATTATGAGAAAACTATTGAGTTTATGGAAAAATTTTTCAAACAAAAGTTGATTATTTTATAAAGAAGATTTTTTGTAAACAAATTTTTTTTCTATCTCTTACGGTTTCAAAGACGGATATTTCACCCCCTCCTAGTGGGGGAAAACATGTTCCGATTTTGCCCATTAACGAACTTGACCTTACTTTTTTGCTCTAGAACACACAAAAAAAATTTCAGCTCGTTATCTCTTTTCGTTCTTGAGTTATCGGGTTCAGAGACGGACAGGAGGACAGACGGACATGCCAAAATGGCCGATTTAGGCAATTTTATGAATTCATTTGTGAAGCAGTTTTGTCAAGGACTAATATTTTCAAGCGTTACAAAGTCGGGACTAAACTTAATATACCTTGTATATTTACAAATATACTGGGTATAAAAATAGTATGTACAGTTGTTATGTATACCTACGGGTCCATGGAGCCCATGCCTTCAATCGCCAATCAATTGTATTTCTCATTTTTTTCAACTTTGAGGGCAAATTTTGAGAAAACTGTTGAGTTTATGAAAAAAGTTTTCAAACAAAAGTTGTTTATTTTAAAGAGAAGATTTTTTGTTGATAAAAATTTTTTCTATCTCCTACGGTTTCAAAGATATAACTTTTCCCCCCTGGCGGGGGGAAATACGTTCCGATTTTGCCCGTTAACGAACTTGTCCTTACTTTTTTGCTCTAGAACACACACAAAAATTTTCAGGCCGTTATCTCTTTTCGTTCTTGAGTTATCGGCTTCACAGACGGACGGACATGTGAAAATGGCCGAATTAGGCCATTTTATGAATACCTTGGTGAAGCATTTTTGTCAAGGATTAATATTTTCAAGCGTTACAAAGTCGGGACTAAACTTAATATACCTTGTATATTTACAAATATACTGGGTATAAAAAGGCACTATTTAATTATAACTCCATCTAAATAGCTGGTATTAATAATTTAGCGTTAAGATAACGTGGTATTTTATAATACCTCGAAAAAACATAACGTATGTCGGTACTACCAAGTTTAAAAAAAGTAGTATTATAGTGCGTGACGTCATAAAAACACGATATAGCGCTAGCGCTATGATATAACGCATCTCGGTACTACGGGTCCAGGGGTATTGATAGTCTTTCTACGTGGATTTGGTTTGCATTTTATTGGTATAAAAAATTATCAAGTACATGTAGTGGATCAAGTATTAAATACAATGGTAGTGGATCCTCTTCAACACCCTTGGGCAAATGGCTCATGTAGGTTAAGAATGCAAGAGTTTCTAATATTAGAGAGAAACGCGTTTGATTAAGTTTCCTCCATTTCCACAAACAATTTTAAAGTAAAAATTTTTAAAGAAAACGGTAATTTTTTAATAATTTTATATTAATTATTACTATACAACGAAGTGTTTTAACATAAATAAAATGAAGATTGTTATGGATTAAATAAAAAAACACAGTTTATAATAATCCTTTCATTATCTGCATATTGTTAACAAACAAATCTCCATTGAACAAATTATTACATTATTTTGAACGATTGTAAATTATTAAATTAATTATATTTTACAAAATTTTAAAAAATAATAATAAAACTCAAAAACATTAAAAATTAAAGAAATGAAATTTATAGTTTTCATTGCATTGCCATTGATGGTAGATTCTAGTGATTTCGGATGCAATATAAAACCTAGAAGTCGCTTCTTTATTTTTTCCTGTTTTTTTTTTTTTTTAATATAAAATGTAAGTTACATATTACAGTATTGAATATTTCTCTAGGATTTGTAATTATTATTCCATGACCTCGTGTTCGTAAGGAAACTGCAATAGAAAAGTTTGTTATAATACAAATAAAATAAATTTGTAACTATTTGATTGCTTGATCATTTCAAAATCGCTGCCGATTTTATTATTTTGAATATCTAGCCTTTGTTTCAATTGCAAAGACCTTGTATTACTCTGAAACATGTATTTATTTATTTGTTAGTAATAGGAGTACTAAGGAGATGATTTTCTAAAAACGCTAAGCACGTTTTTTTTATTTTTGACTAATAGACAAGTTTGTGTCTCATTTAAAAAATGAGATCCCCATACAAACTCTCAGCCTCTATTTTAACCCCTTAGGGGTTGATTGTCTAAAAACGCTGAAACACGTATTTCTTTATTTGTTATTTATGGCCTAAATATCAATTATCGCTTATTTCACCTTCTAGGGGTTGATTTTCCAAAAACGCTTAAACACTTATTTCGGGATATCAAAACAAATTTTCAACGCCTATTTTAGCTCCTTATTAGGGGTTGATTTTCCGAAAACGCAAAAGCATTCATTTTCTTTGTTTATTATGAACTATTTCAAGCCGCGCGTGACACTCCATCGTATAGCCCCTGATTTCTGCAATTTTTACGCAGGAACACTAAATATTTCTGGGATAAAAAGTAGTCTAGATTAATCTCTGTCAAGTTCTTTACCTGCCAATGAAAGTCCCATTAAAATAGGTTCAGCCGTTTCGGCGATTAGCTCAAACCAAATTTAAACGAATGTTTGAGTTTTGGTAACCTGCAAATAACCATATGGGCAAAAGTCTATTTCGAAAACATTCTGTGGCTTGATCAAATTATAATCTTTTGATTTAAAAAAAAATAAAAATCTGGCACGCGAGGATGGGAACCTCTATAAAAAAACCTCCCCAATCCTAAGGTCTGGTATTGTGCCGACGGGATGCATGACTAAGGGAAGTTAGTAGTAAGCGATCCCCGCCCTGACACCGGGTCGCCTCAGGGTGTGTATAAGGCCATTTTCATATATTATTTATTTACTCGTGGGTCCAAAATGATGAACGAAATAAATAATCCCAAGTTGGAAGAAACTGGAAACAGTACACCTCCATCAACTGAATCTGAAACGGTAACTCGAACCGCAGGGACGCCGCAAGGCCGACTTGGAGGGGAAGGTGAAGTTTCACCGAGGAACCTAGGGTTCACATTAGTGGACCCAGGTTCCCAAACAGACACCGAGATCTCGGTAAATCTACAAACTTCTGAAACGGTAACTCGACCCGCAGGGACGCCGCAAGGCCGACTTGGAGGGGAAGGTGAAGTTTCACCGAGGAACCTAGGGTTCACATTAGTGGACCCAGGTTCCCAAACAGACACCGAGATCTCGGTGAATCTGCAAGCGCTACAGCTGAAAGCTAAACGTCCTGGAGGCGCAAAGCGAAAGCGTAGCCCAGCAGAGAGCTACGGCTCAACAAGCAGCTGCAGGAAGGGATGAAGTTCAAAGCTCACCCCAAACTGCAGCTGGCAAGACTATGGTGGAGTCGACCCCTGTCCGTCCGCAGAAACGTGGTAGGATAGTAGGGGACACACCACCATCTGTTACACAGGCACAGAAACGGAGCAGGACGGCTGACCATGCCTTCGCTTCGATTGCGAGGAACCTACCTCGTGCCGTCATTCGGGACGAGGCCTCGACGACCGAGTGGACGACAGAACAGGTCGGAATGCTCCGCGGTGTCCTTGAGCGGGCGATAGACGAGTCTCTAGACAGGGACATGACCATCGTTCCCCGCTTTGAAAGCTTCACCTCGGGTCCAAATGGGCTCGAAGTGATAACCACGGACGCTGTTTCCAGGGACTGGCTTATAAAGACAGTACCGGAAATAGTCACTTGGGAGGGTGCGAGGTTTAGTGCATCCATCCCTCCTCCTCGCATCGTCCTTAAGAAGATGTTCCTCTGGATCCCAGGGGTGCCGACATCCAGGGTGGAGGACGGAATTATCCTGAAGAGGATAACCCGCCAAAACCAGGGTATTGACACCCGGGATTGGAAAGTGTACGATCGGACTGAACACCCAAAGGGCACCAGACTGGTACTCGGGGGTGCCAGCCCGATCGCATGCGGAACTAGCCGGAAGGGGGTTTCTCCACTTTGGTCTGGTTCGTGCCTCCCTGTCTCAAACAGGGAAGGCGCCCAGCAAGAGTGAGGAGGCACCTAAACCGGAAGCACGGCGCCCGGCAAAGCCAAAGACTTTTGGCAATGCCAAAGGTGCCGTTGCAACACAGGTTCTAGAGGGGGTGAGACCGATAGCGGCCGCAACACTTGGGGCGGTTGCCAGAGTCACCTTCTCAGATCTCAAGGAGAAGAAAGCTGTGACTGGTGAGGCGGTGGCTGGTGCTCAGGAATCTGAAGCATCTGCTACTAATCCTTCTGCCACACTTTCCGTAGTGGCGGACTCACTGCCATCAGAGTCCGCACGTAAAGATGGATGGAGGTCCGCGAAGAAAAGGAGAAAGAAGAAAAGCGGGCCCAAACCACCATCAACTTAACATTAAAGGTAAACTAATTATGGTGAGTTTCATCCAAATTAATTTACACCACACCGGAGCAGCCGCAGCAATTTTGAGCAAAAGGCTAGCTTCCGACAATATCAACATTGCTCTGGTGCAAGAACCATATATATATGCGAACGGCATCAGAGGTCTAAATGGGTCGGGGATTAAAGTTATTTCTGCGACTAATAATCCCAGAGCTTGCCTGGTGTACAGGGGTCTTGACGCAGTACCTATTCCGCACCTGTGTGGTAGAGATATTGCAGTGGCCTCGGTGCAGGTTAATCTCTGGGGACAACAGAGGGAGGTGATTCTGTGCTCAGCGTATTTTCCGTACGACTCAGAATCACCCCCTCCTCCAATAGAGGTGGAAACTGTGGTCGAATATTGTGAATCTCGGGGTTTGCTATTGATCCTTGGCTGTGACGCAAACTCGCACCACACGCAATGGGGCAGTTCCGACATAAATGCTAGGGGTCGGGCTCTCCTGGAATTCATTTCGGCCAACGGTCTGGAGATTGTCAATAGAGGCATGTCTCCAACCTTTATAAACAGAATTAGGTCAGAGGTCATTGACATTACTCTCTGCTCTCCGAGACTGCTACAGTTTCTGTCGGGGTGGAAAGTTTCAAATGAACCTTCCCTATCTGATCATAGACACATTGTCTTTAATATGCTCACCAAACCGTGTACCGTAACCTCGTATCGCAATCCCAGACGCACTGACTGGGAGGCTTACAGGCGGGAGCTCTCTGGGCTACTTGCCGGCGGTGCGAATAGGTTGCACACGAAGGAAGATGTAGAATCTGCGGTTAGTGTACTTCAGGATGCCATGATTTCATCGTATGAAAACAACTGTCCTGCAAGTGTTACTACCGGCTCTAGGGATGTTCCGTGGTGGAATAGAAATCTTGATAGACTACGCCATGACACTAGAACATCCTTCAACAAAGCGAAAATGACCGGTCTGGACTCGGACTGGCTAATCTTTAGGGAGAAGCAGCGAGAGTATAGAAGGTCAGTGAAAAATTCGAAAAAAGACTCCTGGAGAGAGCTTTGTGGCAACATTAACATGATGCCCGCTCTCGTTAGAGTGCAAAAGGTAATATCCAAGGATAATACTGCAAAGTTGGGTTGCCTCGAACTAGCAGGTCAATCACTTACAGTGTCTGAGACCATGACGCATTTACTGTCCACGCATTTCCCTGGCTTTACCATGGGAGAACCGGACGATCAGAGGCGTGATGGTGGAAGGGCAAACAGGGAGGATTGGGCGACAGCAAAACTCATCGTAAGCATTACAAAAGTGAGATGGGCTGTGGCTAGATTTGCTCCTTACAAGTCTCCGGGTACCGACGGCATCTTCCCGGCACTGCTACAACAGGGCTTGGATATAATTGTTGGAAGGCTCAAGGAGATCTTTAAAACATGCATAGCTTTAGGCTACATACCCAGGAAATGGGAAGAATCCCGCGCGATATTCATTCCTAAACCTGGACCCCCAAGCTATGGCGACGCAAAAGACTTCAGGCCGATAAGCCTGATGTCATTTTTGCTCAAAACTCTTGAGCGGCTAATAGACAGGCATATTCGTGATACGAGTCTTGTAGAGAGACCGCTATCAGAGTGTCAGTTTGCTTACCAAGCCGGCCTTTCTGTGGATGCTGCACTCCACCGACTAGTAGGGTCGATAGAAGGTGCGCTCTCAGAAAAGGCAATGGCCTTAGGGGTTTTCCTTGATATCGAGGGAGCCTTCAGCAATACAACGGTTGGGGCGATTCGCACTGCACTAATTGAGCGCGGGGTGGAAGACATCTTGGTAAGATGGATCTGCAACATGCTCGAAGTGAGGTGTATTACCACAACTTTAGGGGGACAATCGGTTAGAGGCTTTGTAGGTAGAGGATGTCCGCAGGGTGGAGTTCTTTCGCCATTACTGTGGTGCCTCGTCATGGATAGCTTACTAACCGGTCTCAAGGAATTAGGGATATTTGCTCAAGGCTACGCTGATGACATATCCATACTTGTCAAAGGCCGAGACGAGGGCACTATCTATGATCTGATGCAACAAGCGCTCTCGTACGTGGAGCACTGGTGCATTGACAAAGAACTCTCTGTCAAACCGGAAAAAACGGGCTGTGTACTGTTTACTAGGAGACGAAGAGTTGCTCAACGGATGATCAGCATATCTGGCATTCAAATTACACAAACCGGAACGGTTAAGCATCTGGGAGTCATCCTGGATGCAAAACTGAACTGGAGTGATCATTTGGATTGGAGACTAACCAAGGCAAATAGTGTCTTCTGGATGTGCAGGAAAGCATTTGGACAGTCTTGGGGAGTCCAACCTCACATGGTGCACTGGTTATTTACAATGATTGTAAAGCCAATGCTCACATTTGGCTGTGTAGTATGGTGGACAAGAACCTCTCTGGCTGTAGCCAGGAAAAAACTGGATCACCTGCTCAGAGTCGTATGCCTTAGTGTCACTGGAGCCATGCGAACGACCCCTACTGCTGCGCTGGGCGCGCTTCTAGGTATTCCGCCGATTCATTTAATGATTGAGGCGGAGGCCATGACAGCGGCCTATCGACTTAGGAGTTGCAGACAGTGGCACTGTAGGACAAACACAGGTCACGCGAGTATAATGAACAAGTTGGAGACTGTGACTCCACTTGTGGAAATGGCACAGGATTCCACTGTTCCAACTCATCGTTTTGACCGCAAATTTCGGGTAATCGTTCCCTCCCGTGAGGAATGGGATCGAGATGTACCTAACTTTTCACCCCCTCCCGGACCATATCTTTATACGGATGGGTCAAGGGCCGGAGATTTATCTGGTGCGGGGGTTTATGGACCTAGGATAAAGGAATCGATTCCTCTGGGTCAATATGCGACAGTTTTTTAATCGGAAATCTTCGCTATGCTGAGAGGTGCCCAGATTTGTAACACGAAAGGTTACAATGGGGCACATATCAGCATCTTCTCAGATAGCCAGGCAGCACTTCGAGCTCTTGAGGCGTCAAGATTCCAATCGAGGATAGTCTATGAATGCTTCGAGGAGCTGAACCACCTGGCACTGAGTAACACAGTCAGGCTGATCTGGGTACCGGGTCACTCTGGCGTTAAGGGGAATGAAGTAGCGGACTCGTTGGCACGAGAGGGGTCATCTCAAGCGCCCCTTTCACCTGAGCCTATCATTCCCATAGCAAGATGCTCCGTAATTTACCGAATCAAGGGGTGGCTGAAACAAGCTCACCTCGACTACTGGGACTTTGCGCAGGGCATGCGACAGGCCAAGTTGTGCATAAACACAGCTAGGCCATTCGACTGTGCTCGGTTGAAACTCAATAGAATGCAGTTGAGAAGGGTGGTGGGGCTTTTGACAGGACACTGTCGATTGAACTACCACCTTCATAACTTGGGGATCTCTGATGATCCCACTTGCAGGGCCTGTATGGAGGACGATGAAACCTCCATACATGTTATATGCACCTGCAGAAGCCTGCAAGGTGTCAGATATAGAATGTTTGGGTCCGAAACTTTGGATCCATCAATCCTGGGAGCAATCCCGGCGGAGAAGTTGTGGGCCTTTTGCGTGGCGTCTGGCCTTGACAGAATCCTATAGCTTCATCTGCTTAAAATAGCACCTCTTATCCGGAGGCGTCTCGCCTTCGGGTGACAGGTTGTTCACAAGGAGGGCACAGAGGACCCCTTGGTCTAGGTGCTAGGGACCCGTATGCGGTACCCCTCTTTCTTATTATTATTATTATTGTAATTTGAAATAAATATTATATACCTTTTTGGTATTTTTAATTAAATTATATTCAGTTGAAATTATTTGTTTAAGTTATACGGTAAAGATAACTATCTATTACATATAAATAGATAAATCGAGATAGAGAGACATTTATCTTGTTATTTGTTAAAGTTCATCAAAGTCCATGTCAAAAAATTTTTCGAATGAAAGTTGTCTTTTAATTAAATGTATGTTGACATCTAAAATATTTGGTATAGTAGATTTTAGAATAATTTTGAAGTTATCTCACTAAAACAAAATTCTACAACGTAATTTTCAAATTGTCTTAAGTGAAATTTTCAGATGAACGCCCTGAAATATTATAATGAATAAAAAAAAGATGTATGAAAACCACTATTACCTTGAATGTCATCATATCCATTTCTATAAAGAAAACGAGTGAATTTACAGAGCCGAAGCACCGGAGATAATTTCAATAAGTTCACGAGTAATGACAGCTTGTCGAGTACGATTGAATGTTAATGTAAGTTTTTCAATCATTTCTCCGGCATTTTTGCTAGCATTGTCCATAGCAGTCATACGGGAGGATTGTTCACTGCATGCGCCTTCTTTTAATGCATAGTATAATAATGCAGCCAATGAGAATTCCATATAACTTTGTAAAACTTCATCATCAATGGAATCGTAAATGGCCAATTTAGGTGCAGCCTAGTTATACAACAAAAGAAAGTTTGTAAAAAATTATCATAACTAAAAATAGAATCAGGAACAAAAAAATAAAGGGGGTTAAGTAAAAATCGGTCATTTTTCGCTTTCCGTGTTCATGAAAATAACAAGAAATAGAATTACAATTGTAAACCGCCTAGAAAATCTGCAGCGATAATAAGCGTTAGATTTTCAAAGCGGTTAGTTATAATGAAGAATCTTTGACTTTCCTTGACCTTCCTTGAACTTGTCTTCTATTTGATGACCCTAATAAATCTATTTCTAAATTTTCATTTGGTTCTTTTCGGGGTTTGACTAAGGATATAAATTCGCAAATATCGAATTACAAGAATTTTTAATATATTTTTTGTCATGAAAAGTAAGGCAAATTAAATATAGGTTTTTGTCAGGCTGTTGCGCAATGAAATCAAAAGAGTTGTTCAATTATTTGGACGAATCAGGAGACATTTTATATTTAAACGACATGGCGAAGCTCTAATTTAATTACTAGGTTATTTTAATCGTGTATTAAAATGTAATAAATAGGATCTTATCGAAGAGAATGAACAGCCAAAAGTATAAAAAATTAATCTAGAAAAAACATTATAAGTGGTACTTAAATCAAGTCAACTTTTACTTCTTAAAAAATAAACGTGGAGATTTTCAAACCGATTTATCTTCGTTTTTACATTATGAAAATTAGTTTTACTCTCGAAAATTAGTTTTTCTCAAATATCTATTGGTTTTTTCTTTAACAGAGACCATTATATGCAATAAACCGTTAAACTGAGTTTTAAAAGGGATATAATGCGTCGTTCACAGGTTTATGCCGACCCGTAAGATTGCAATTTATTGATAAATATGATTAAAATAAATTTTTTACAGTCAAAAGTCGTGATAATTAGTTTTTCTCGGTTATTTACGTTAATAGAAGTCCGTATAAAATTTATTCCTTAGTTAATTTTGCATGAAAAAGTGTCTAACAAAATTTACGCAAGACCAATAGTTCTCGATATACACTACGTATTTTAAAATAGACCGAATAGAAACATTGTATAGTGCATCTATCACTATCTATGCACAGTATACCATGATATAACGTTCTTTGTTACACCAAAACTGTACTCATCTGGGTGCTACTGCGTCTCCCTACCAAAGACTGATCTAAGACAGTGCAAAGCATAGCATAACACTTTGTTATGCTATCATAATCATCATAATGTTGGATGCTTTGAAAATATTTGTTTGTGTTATTTTAACGGTATTTCAACAATGACATATTTCACAATAACAGAAAAAGTGCAAATTATTAAATGGTACTTTGCGGGAAAATCGGCACAGGAATGTGTTCATTTATTCATTGTGGCATTTAAAGATAGACAATCGCCAAACATTCGAACAGTTACTCGTTTGATTAGCTGTTTTGAAAAATAGGGTTGTGTATCAGATTGTAAAGAATGCCACAATGATGACGAACCCCCACAAAAAAAATAAGAGAGAGATATAGCAGTTTGAAGTTCATTATTTCTTGACGATAAAAAACAAGACAAGAGAAGTTGGTGAAGAACCCTGCATATAATGCCATGAAAGTAAGGTTATTCCTGGAACAAAATTTCCAGGAACGTCTTATGAGTGGTTTTGGAACCATCGAGTGGCCAGCCAGATCTATCTTCTAACGACTTTTTTTTGTGGGGTTTTCTCAAAAAAGAAATTTATTCGCAGAATAGGCCTGAACTTTTGCAACAATTAAGACAAAAAATTGTTGACAATTGTGCGAATATTTCTCCTCAAGTGCTAAAAATACCCGTGTAGAGTTTTACAATCGACTAGGATATTGTTTAGCAAATAATGGAGGAATATTCGAACAGTTGGTTTAACAATTTAGTTATGTATGAAAATTCTAATTTTTTTTTTGG
Organism: Nineta flava; assembly: GCA_963920215.1. NCBI lineage: Eukaryota > Metazoa > Arthropoda > Insecta > Neuroptera > Chrysopidae > Nineta > Nineta flava. The sequence continues at coordinate 37,012,714 of OY986043.1, read as the reverse complement.
GTACTTTTTTTTTTTTAATTTGTGTGGTTTGTTGCTTTATGTTATACTGTTAATAGAAGGATTTATTTTAAACTATTCCACATACAAATAATAAGAAATATTGTAAAAATAATTTTAATTGTTGTAAATAATGCAAAACCTTTATAATGGACGATGGACATAATACAACATCTTCTCTACATGTACAAATATGTACTGAGAACTATATTTTATAATCGATTTTAATGCAGTTTAAGTGTAACAAAGACAACATACCATTACACTGCATATAGACAGCGATAGATACACTATACAGTTTCCAGATTGGGTGTATTTTAAAAAACAATCTGTATATGACTGTAATCAAGTCAAATAGTACTTTTACCTCTTGAAAAATACAAGTGAAGATTTTCAAATCACAAGCGTGATTTCGGTATAAAATTTTTGATGTTTTCAAAGTATCAAAGAATTCCGTTGGAAAATCTCCATTATTTGAATTGGTTATAGTCGTATATATCAAAAACCATTGGACTTCTATTAACGTAAATAACCTATTAACGTAATAACTAACCTAATTAACCTAATAACGTAATAACCTAATAACTATTAACGTAAAAACTAACTCTCACGACTATTGACCTGAAAAAAAATTATTTTAATCTTACTTATTAATCAATTAAAGTCTTAGGTACGTGTCGACATAAACCTAAACGTATTGAAATAAATATTTTGACTCATTAAAAAAGAGCTATTGGTCCTATGTGAATTTAAAGGCCTTTTTTGTGTAGAATTAGATAAAAAATAAATTTAATAATGACTTTTGTTAACGTAAAACCAATAGTTTACGTGATATTTGAGAAAAATTGATTTTTGGAACCTTTGAGCTCCATTAAATTATTTTCACGCACGATTTTATGGATTTTTTGCCATTTTTTCATAGTTCCAAAAAGAAGATAATTTCATTGGAAAATCTCCATTTTTTAAGAGGTAACTTACTTTTGTGTACTATTTCACTGGGCTATCTATGTAATATTACTCATTTAAACAGTAATTGGCGTACTTAGAATGCGTCACACCGTTCCATATACATTGCTTTCAAGTGTATTCATGAAACTGGGTACATTCAACTTTCTTCAAGAGCCAATAGCTCCTGGCCACTCTCGAGGTTCTTTATTTTTTCCAAAAAGAGAGGCACAAATATTAACGTAATGTTTAAGACACAATATTTTGGGCCCTGAAAAGTTGAATTAACTGTTTGTTTTCATAAACTTTTCAAGTGGAACGAAGAAACAAATTTAACCTTCTTACGGTTTATAACCTAATTTATATAAATATTACTAGAATTAACACGCGCATTCTTCGATCTGAAACAAATTTCACATGAAACATTTTTTGCAAGATCCGCCGATATTATCAATAATTTTATTCAAAATTTTTAATTTATGTAATTAAACTTTATACTTCCATGAACTAGATGAAGACAAATGAATTTTACCCACCTCCTTTATCTCCATAAATGTCAAGAAATGTTAATAATTCAATTAGTTTTGTAGTTTTGAAAGTGTACTTAAACTTAAAATACGTACTGAAACTGCTCCCAAACTGTACAATGGCAAATCTTGAGTGTTGTATGAGACAACAGATTTGAAACGATTATAAATAATTTTGCCAGAATTGAAGTCATATCCACAAGTTAATATGGCATCTGAAAGTTTGCAAGCATCAAGGAACGTTGGTGGTTTACGTCCAACTTCGTTAGCGACAAGAATAATATTTTTTCCAAATGTTCTTAGTAGAATTGCACGTGATTTGTCACCAACACAAATCACTTTAGTGTTTTCACTATTTTCAGCTAAGTCGTTACGAATAATACGAACGACATTTGTATGAACTGCACCACAAAGTCCTAAAATTAATAAGTGTCAATGCATGTTTTTTCTAGTTACAAATTATTAATTCTTCAATAACACTTTAATAAAATAAGATTTAATAAGATTTATAACAATAAGATTTAATAAAATTGTTTCCATTATAGTTAGGTCAGTTTGTGACACAGATTTCGTACAGTTCTTACATACATGATATACCAAGAACTCTCAATTTAAAATCAATATACGAAGGTAGTTCAAAATTCGAAACCGTTCCAGAGTTATAGCCGTTTTCTATAGAAATTTTTGAAATACTTACATTATTTGTCAATATAAATTTAAGATATAAAATAATTTACATTTGTCAAGCTGTCAAAATTTGGAAAAAAATTTGACATAAATTTCCTATGCGCTTTCCATAAAAATTTTTTTAAGCCCGGGCAACGCCGGCTTTTTCAGCTAGTATTATATATACCAGATATAATAACATACTTATAACATTATTTTGACATCCATGTTTGACATAAAAAATCATACACATCTTGTCTGGTGATCGAATTCAAGACAGCTGATTTTCCGGACTAGTGATCTACCCAATGCTATAGCAATATAGCATCTGGGTAGCTCAGTTGGTAGAGAACTGGTCCGGAATGCCTGAGGACTTAGGTTCGATCGCCATCCAAGATGTGTATGACTTTTCGTATCAAACATTGATGTCAAAATTATGTTGTTTTGCTCTACCTATTAGCGTTTCCCCAAACAACCAAAAATTTTAAAGCTAATCTCAAAAACCTAATATGGGTATTCTAAATTCAATTATGTTTTTTGTTAAGAGCAATGTTTACAAAAAACTTTCTCTCATCGAGAGTTAGAAAAACGATTTTATAACTTTAACAACCCGCCGTATTTTAAAATGGAAAAACAACATCTTATATGGAAAGGCGGCGGATCACGAGACTATCTCCATGAGATAATACTGCGGGAGGTATCTTCCTACACACTTGTTATCACAATGTATTACTATTACATCTTATATGGATTGTTCATAGGCTATAAAGAATTAGTGCGAAATCTATGTCTTTAATCCGGCATGTTTTTGCCGAATATTTGAATTTTGAATTATAAATACGAATTACTACAAGGTAGTGAATTAGATAATCATAATTATTTTCCGGGAGGTCATCACAAATTTAGTTACTGTTTCACGAAAATTATAAATTAGCGTTGCGTAAAATTTCTCACCGGATAATAATTACCATTAGCCAATTCATACTAATGATGACTATTTTATAGTTGAAAGACGTATTTATAATACAAAACTATTGATCTAGAAATAAGAGAAAATTTAGATTTTATTATAACTATCATAAATCCTCGACAGTGTCAAGCTTAAATTTTAAACTGCTTTTTTGTACGATCAACAATTTCTTTGATAAAAATTCATAACAAATGTTTAAGGACCACTCTATAGGAGTAATGACTTACATAAGTTATTCGAAAATCTCAAAATATAATATTTGGAAATAACATTTTCATTTTATTATCTAATTTATAATCATAAACATTTCCCGAAATTTCAACGAGCAATACTACGATTCCCTAAACGCCAAATTTTGTCGAAAAGTGGAACTTGTTTTAACAAAAGTAGCACTAGTAATGAATTACCAAACGTAGTAATACATTGTGATAACAAGTGTGTAGGAAGATACCTCCCGCAGTATTATCTCATGGAGATAGTCTCGTGCTCCGCCGTCTTAAAATTAATACTAAAAACAATACCTGACAAATTGAATTTGAAATTAAGTAATACAACATACATTAATTTTCAAAACTAACTTTTGACATCACAAAAAACAAACGAATCTTGGTATCCAAGGAATTATAATATTTCTTAGATACGAAATACGTTGATATAAGCGTAAATAAACATCTACTTATTTGTGTTTATATAAATTTGCAAAAAGCTCGACTGTTTTTACTGCTGCAAATTTAAAAATATTTACCTCTGTCAGATGTCATTGCAATCAAAAGCCTTTGTGGTGGACCTTCTGGTGGTGCAATTTCAGCTTTTTCATAAAATTGTTTGGCTCCTTCACCAATAGGTCGTGCTTTTCTTAAATCTTTCTCTGCTCGACTGTATTTAGCAGCTGACACCATCTTCATAGATTGTGTAATCTTACGGATATTTTTTACTGACTTCAATCGAATGGAAATTGATTTTAATGTGGCCATACCACGTTGGGGTTGAATTTGTGATGCATTGTAGCATACATTTGGGACAATACTACCAAAACGACCCAACATTATTGTACCTAATTAAAATAAATGACAGAAATTAAATTCGTGTAAACGTTCAATTCTTACATAACACATTCGCAATTTTTTAGTTAAAACTGAAGCGTAAAACAAGAATTTTAACAATTCATAAATATATATCACATAACACTAAAACTAGTTTGATATTTAATTTATTGAATACAATAGTTTTAGCAAAAATTAAGTCACACAAACCTTGTAAAACTTTTCGTCCAAAATCAAATGACCTATGGATGAAGCAGTAAAGTCTCTAGTACTGCTCTCTAGTTTAATATCCCTAAACACAAATCAATGGTTTTTTATCTCTTTTCAGCCTTGTTATAATGAAAGTATAAGCAAGGGAGATATCGCGTTTTTCATTTTATTCATAATTACTTTTACTCTATAGGTGTATACCCGAGCGCATTTAGATTAAAATAGTGTCAATTGTCAAATACAGGAATATATTCATGATTCGATATTGATAAATTATTCCGCATTCTCTTCCTTATATGGAAGTCCTTAAAATCTATATTGAAAAAAATGTATGCTCTATCCACCATATAGATATATAAGATCTCGAAAACTATGAAGATTATCGCGATCGATCATTATTATTTATAATATTTAAAACATTGAGAGATTTTCACACGTTTATTTCGAAAGTGCAGCGAGATGTCGAGTTCAAAATTTTCAGGAGTATTAAGATAAAAAACTAAGAGCTTTTTTGAAAATCAAATGAATTCGCTGTGCAAATCGGCTATAAAAACATTTTTGTAATACTTGTATATTATTCAGACTTATGCATTCGATTTCTGCCGAATAAATTCAGTTTTTGTAAATTTATTTCGAACAAAACTTATTGATTTCTTCTATTCTTGTTTTTAACACGCTTTTATTAGCTTGACCTGTATAAAAAATCCCTTTGCAGTTCTGATGACAATTTTGGCGGAAGAATATGGGAAATTAAACTAATTTCTTTTTATTAAAATTTTCATAAAAGATTAAATACATATTTTTATTAGTATGTAAGGCACTTAGAAAACAAAATATCTCTGTTTTTTGTTGAAAATATCTCATATCTACCAGAAAATTTTAATTTCTAACATAATTAAAGCGTCCTACTACATTCTAAAAATGTTTAGTGCGTTTTAAAAGTATTAATTTTTTAATAAAATTTAAGATAGAAGTAAAGGTGGTGGAAACATAAAGATAATATATAGACTAGGCAAGTCATAGGCTTCCCGTCAATAGAAAGAGAGAGAACATTTATGAGGTCATATATAAGTATTACATATATGGATAGGTATACTTGTCTCTTTCTAAATGACTAATATACAGACTGTGTTGGAGTGCTTTTTCAATAGAGAATCAATGTTAAATATTATTTATTACTGGCAGGCCATCTGGTTACTGTGCGGAGTCAATCAGTACACATGTAAGGAGTACACACTCTTAAATGACAAACAAACTACCATACGCATATGAGATGATTCTCATTACATGGGTACTGACTGACTCCGCACAGTAACCAGACGGCCTGCCAGTAATAAATAATATTTAACATTGATTCTCTATTCTCTAAAAGCATTCCAACACAGTCTGTATAATGATTATATATTTCGTTAAAAAGAGATAGCGATACCTCATCGATTCTCTTTCTATCTGCAGGACAACTTTTGACTTGGCTTGCCTACTCTATGCATATATTATCTCTATGGGTGGAAATAGATTCATTATCAAATTTGAATCTTTGTTTCAGAAATGAACGTGTGAAAAAAACCAATTTGGGTATTATATATTATAATTCACATCTCTCGTAAACGAATTTTCGAAATATTCCAACGAGATACTAGTTTACAGCTACCACCGTTTGGTTGTTAAAATTTGTAGGTTATGGCGTTAAATATATCCATAAGATAAGAGAGTTAAAAAGTTATCACGAAAATCGAATCAAGGAGATGCTATTCCGACAAATTTGTCAAATGCGCTCGAGTAATAACCATAGACAAGGTTCAACCCGGCTTGGCTGTAGTTTTAAAATTAAACAATAGAGGGTAACGTAATAAATAGAAATACGTGATTTAATTTATATAAAAGTAAAATAAAATTATGAACTCAATAAAAAATCGATTATTGTATCAATATCGAAATTTTGTATTTCGAAAAAGAACTAAAAATGTCGTACAAATGTCAGTTGTTATGCCATCACACAGAGGATGTTATGAAAATCATGCCCAACCTTCATTTAAAATATATTCACAACAAGCGGGAAATTTAAATTTCATTAGACATTTTTCAAATAAAACTTTAGATAATTCAAATCATTGTAATATAGGTACAATAGGACATGTAGATCATGGTAAAACAACACTTACAGCTGCGATTACAAAAATTCTTGCGAGAGATGGGCTGACTAATTTTATATCGTATGATGAAATTGATAAAGCACCTGAAGAAAAAGCTAGAGGCAGGTATATTTTTCGGCAATATTATTTTTTGGGCGACAATTTTGATGATAAATTCTGTTAAATCTTGATGAGATAAACAAACAAACAAATAAAAAGTGTAAAATTGCAGTTTAGCGGCTTTTGCCAATTTCAGAGCTAAAAAAAATTGTTACAAAAAAGGGGTTTACTGGGCCTCTGGATCAATAAAAACCGGGGAGAAAGCGACATTTTCAATTGTTTATTTATAAAAAAGGTGAAAAACTGCAAAAAGTCGATATTATCGTTAAATATATTATTTTTTATATTATGATCGATGACTATTCCACTGAGTACTACAATCTTTTACTTCATCGGTCATACCTCGAATTGGTCGGATTTGCGTGTTTTTGGGCCACCGTACTAAATGGCGTTCGATATATTTTAGATATTGTGGCAAAAACTATAGAACTCGGTGGATATAGTTATTGAATTTCAAGAATTTTTGCCACAATATCTAAAATATAATACTCCTTTTAGTACCTCAGGGTATGCCGATAAAGTGAAAGATTGTATTACTCGGTTGGAATAGCCATCGACTATAATATCATAATATAAAAAATAATATAATAATAATATCGACATTTTTTGCACAGTTTTTCACCTTTTTTATAAATAAACAATTGAAAATGTCGTCCTCCTCCTGGTTTACATTGATCCAGAGGCCCGAATATACCCCTTTTTCGAATCAAAAAAATGTTATCATTTTTCTTGGCAAAAGTCGTTAAACTGCAATTTTACCTATAAAAGGTAGGTTGAAAGTTATGTTGAATTTTTTTAAATTTATTGACAAAACTCATTAAATTATACCTGTTGAAATTTGAACCGTAGAATTGGCATGGAATTCAAATTCGACCAGATACAAGAATAACTACATTATCATAATAACTAGTCTCTGTAGAAATATAACTTGTCTCATTAATAATCGTCTCATAATAAAGGTGTAACTATCTTATTGCGAGCCCATGGTCACCCGGCGCAGCACAACATATACAACTTAAGCTCAGTTAGACTCACTCAGTGTTTTTTCTTCAAATCATCTACATATTGTACTTTAATTGATTTTTAAGACTTAAACTTTTTCGTAAATTAATTGAAATATCAAAACTTTTTATTAGTTTAATCGAGTTTTAATTCAACGCCAAATTTACCTTCTCTCAAGAATTCTTTTTTATCAATATGATTTTAAATTGAGTTATTTTTAATTTTAGGTATAACGATAAATGCTGCTCAGAATAACTACATTATCATAATAACTAGTCTCTGTAGAAATATAACTTGTCTCATTAATAATCGTCTCATAATAAAGGTGTAACTATCTTATTGCGAGCCCATGGTCACCCGGCGCAGCACAACATATACAACTTAAGCTCAGTTAGACTCACTCAGTGTTTTTTCTTCAAATCATCTACATATTGTACTTTAATTGATTTTTAAGACTTAAACTTTTTCGTAAATTAATTGAAATATCAAAACTTTTTATTAGTTTAATCGAGTTTTAATTCAACGCCAAATTTACCTTCTCTCAAGAATTCTTTTTTATCAATATGATTTTAAATTGAGTTATTTTTAATTTTAGGTATAACGATAAATGCTGCTCATATTGGATATCGTACATCGAAACGTCATTATGCTCATACAGATTGCCCTGGTCATGCAGATTACGTAAAAAACATGATCTCCGGTGCATCACAAATGGATGGTGCAATTTTAGTTGTAGCAGCTACCGATGGACAAATGCCTCAAACTAGGGAACATTTACTGTTAGCCAAACAAGTGGGAATTGAAAATATTGTTGTATTTGTTAATAAAGCAGATCAAGTGGACAATGAAGTTCTTGAATTAGTTGAAATCGAAATACGTGAACTTCTTTCTGATTTTGGATTCGATGGTGTTGCTACACCATTTGTTTATGGATCGGCTTTATTAGCATTAAATGGAGATAATTCTGACATTGGTGAAAAGTCAATCAGAAAATTGTTAGATATCATTGACGATTATATTCCAACACCGACTAGGGATTTGAAATCGCCATTTATGTTACCAATTGATAATGCATTTACAATACCTGGCCGTGGTACAGTTATTATTGGAACTTTGAAACGAGGAATTATTAAACGTAATGACGAATGCGAACTTCTAGGATTTGATGAACAAATTAAAACATCGGTTTCAGATGTTCAAGTCTTTAAAAAATCAGTACCACAGGTAAAACTACTTATATTGTTTAAAACTGTATAAAAATAAGTTTTTCCTGGTTAGCTACTTTCTATGAATTCTTTAAAAAATTTGTGAATTTAGGATTTGTAATAAAATCGGCTTTTTTCACATATTTATTTATATCACGTTTAAAATTTATGAGCGTATTTTTGGGTTGAATGTAGTTTCAAGTTAGAATATGACTATCCCATCCTGATTCTAAGGGGTGTTCGATACTTAAGACATAATGTCACCCGGGCTACTTAGTCTCGACGCTGCCCAAAATTGGAAGTAAGTTAACTGAAAGCATGACGTTTTCAGTTCTCAAGCAAAACAATAAATAAAATTTGACTCAAGAATAATTGAATAATCAATTATTTTTGTAATCTTTATAGATTTATCAAGGCGTATACGATTTTTATTTGATCGGAAATGTGAAATAATTTTAATTTTTGGCTTTTTAATAAAACCTGTTTTAAATTATAATTGTCAGGCAATAATTGGGCCATTTAATAAAAAGAATTTGTTTGAATGTAGGCGGTTGCAGGTGATAATATTGGCGTTTTAATTCGTAGCATTAAAAGACAAGTTGTACAGAGAGGTATGATATTATGTGCATCAGGATCTGAACGAACAAGTAATCATTTTGTAGCAAAAATATATTTCTTAACTCGTGGAGAAGGTGGAAGATCAAAGCCTGTTATGAATAAATATATCCAACAACTATTTAGTCATACGTGGAATATTCTCTGTCGAATAGATCTCGGTAAGTATCTTTTATAAATTGTTTCATACTTTTAACGTTGTATTTATTCTCTAGCCGAAGTTTTTACAACCGAAACCAAATTACGGTTTTCATCTCAGGCTGAACCTTTAGCTACAAGCGAAAAATTTTTGACATAAAAAAGCCTTTTCGATAAATGAACGTTACATACCTAAGGTAGTTCTCGTGTGAAACGTGTTCTCGACGATTTTGGCTGAATTTTTGATTCAAAATATAAGTATCTAACTTCGTTTAATATTCCAAAATTATTTGCCGTTTAGTTTTGATATAAATCGCTCTCAAAAATTGTACGATTAATATTACAGGTGTATATAAAAATGTTTATAATTCACCACACTTTTAATTTTATTGAGAAAACGTGGCCAGGTATTTGGCTAAAACTAGGATAATGTAAAAAGATATATTTATATTTTGGAAAAAAAAATTATTGGCCGTTTAATTTTTGTAATAGATAATTAATAGTAGACGAAAAGATTATATGACATTTTCATATAATCCATATGAACAAGTATACGAAGTTCATTCAAGTAAAAAAAGTATAGTATACAATCTCAGTCTATTCATATGATTGATGTGTGTTCTGAGCTGAAACTTTTTAACACGATTACTGCAAAACTATTTCCTATTTATTCAACATCATCTAATAATTATTACAGTTTTAGTTAATGTAATAGTAATAGTACAAGAGATAGCAACGTCGCGAAAACATTTATTTTAGTATGGTTAGTTTTCAGATATGCCTTTCCTTATTGAAATTAGGTAGGCATGTGGTACGTCTGTAGGCTGGGAACGATTATTTTTACCTATGCGCATCCTGTTTGTACAGGTAAAAATTGCGGATTTTAAAATAATTTTAAGAAAAATTTTTTTAAAAATAATTTTTTAAAAATTGCCCTTATGGCAATATACATTTATAGTTGCTAGAAAATTGTGTCGTTGCTAACATCGCTCCAGATGCATTTTCTCCTGTAAAAAGTCAAATCACAAAAATATGTATGAATAGTATAAAATCACTATAATAACGGTGAAAGGTGTAGGATTTGGTATGTCAATCGTCTCCGACCGAGATGCCCAGGGTTCGTTTTCAGATAAGAACCATTAATTTTGTATTTATTTTTTATTTCAATTTCTGTTTTGCCATTAAAAAATTGAATTGAATTCGTATAAATAATGACAGGTTTGGTAGGTTTGAATATTTATTCAAGAGTGAAAAAGTACAAACGGTTTTTAGATGAATACAAACTTATATACTAACAATTATGACACTAGGTGGAAACACCTGTCAAGTAAGAGATATTTGTATAAATTTCAACACCCCCACTTACAAATATCTGAAAAACAAAATATCAAGAAAAACAAACAATATTATTTTAATCCTAACATGCTAAGGAAATTTTTTCTTTCGACAAAGCTTTTTGTCAACATATCCGCAGGCATTTCGTCTGTTGGCAAATACCTTAAAGTTACCTTATACCGAGCCATTATGAATCTAGACAATGGACCGGTCCCAAATTCAGATTTAATCAAAATCTTACGGTAAAATTAATTGCCAATATGTCCATCTCTCTCTAAAAATGTCAGAATACAAAAATCTATTCACTGCGCAACGTATTATCGTATTATCAATCAGGTGCGATCTTGAAACAGTATCAAAGGTCAGGCAACCATATATAAGCATAGTAAAACCAAGAAAGATTGTGAAATCGTCATCAAGTCAGCGACGAAAAACATATCTTGAGACAACTTATAAATGTGAATGAAGGAAATTTTAACAAGAGTAATTTCAATATAATTTAAAATTTATTATATTTTAATTTAGTTAAATTTCTATTTATTTTTGTCTATTGATCTCGACTTTCTATCTATTTCTAATTTTCAAAGAGTAAATTACGACTAGCTAGTTTATACTGATGATGGCTACATTGTAGTCGAAATACGTATTTATAATACAAAAAAATTTATCTAGGTAAAGGGGGCGAATTTGTAATTTTATTTCAAAAACCTAGAGTTCTCACTAATTATCATTCGATAATATAATGTTTAAACTACCATGTATTTTCGGATGTTGCGTGGGGAAAATTGAATTTTTTCGATCTACAAATAGGTTTTGAGATATTCCGTGTCGAATGCAAAAAAACGCATTCTTCTAAAATGTCTGGAAGTGGCTTAAACTTAAACACATAAATTTAATTTTTGGTTTTCGATATGTTTCGTTTGGAAAAATAAATTTTCTCAAAGATTCTTATTTTAGGTTTCAGAAATTCCGCGTCGAATGCAAAAAACCGCATCATTTAAAAACATTTCTGGAAGTGGAGCAACAAAGTTTAAAAAAATCGTGCACAACTCTCAAAAGTGGCGTGTTGCTAAATTTTAAGTATATACATAGAAATATGGACCAATCATAGAGCAGCAATATTTCTTATGTTAATTTTATCAAAACAAAAATGCAAAAATTTTCCATTTCCTGATATAAATTTCATGGTTTGATAATTTTCCTTTCGGTTTGGGCACTATATCTAACTATATGCCAAATATCAACTTTTAAGGACTTATGGTCTAGGCCCTGGAATTATGATTATGTTCCCAAAAATTATGGGGGTTCCCGCTATTTTACGGTTAACCGTTTAACCGTTTATTTCTTAACGAAAAGCGAAAACTTGTTACCTTATAATTCCCTGAGCTTATATTCGAAAAATCAGCACTGTAGCTCTTTTCGTTCAAAAGTTATTTTTGGGTCAAATTGGCTCTGATTTAACGATAAGTTATAGTACTGTCAGCGCGAAAGCTGATAATATATTTTTCCAGATAAACTGCTTATGGTAGTTTACTCGTTACAGTCGAAGCAAAAAGTATAAAATACAATATGATTAATTAGCGAATTTCCTGAAAGGAAATAGATATATATATATATATATATATATATATATATATATATATATATATATATATATATATATATATATATATATATATATATTATATCTATATATATGTATATATGTGTTTGCAATCGCTCTAGCGGTCACAGTTTTAACCCGATTGGAATAAAATTGGATATGAGGTGCTTTTGGTATTTGAACGGTCGAGTTCGTTAATGATCAAAATCGCACAAGGGAAAAGGGGGTTTAAAGGGAGGGGGAAACACAAAATTGGGTATATCTATCTATATATGTTGAAAAAATCGAAAAATGTCTAAGAAGTAAAGTTATAGATAATTAATTTTACTATAATTTTGGTTCTTATCATTTTTTCTTTTACCCTAATATTGACAGAAATATTTACGAATTAAAATTGAAAGTTAAATTCCTAAATATCTCTGTACACATTAGAGTTTGGAAAAAATTATAAATTAATTAATAATAATTAATTAATTAATTAATAAGTAGCAAACTTGATTTTCTAAACATTTCCTCTTTATACATTTTTCGATTGTTTTAATATTAAGAGATATATTTTATATTTTGTGTTTGTTTTTAGCGTACCACGCCGACACGAATACATGAAATATATTTTATTAAAATTTTGTTGATTGTCATTTCCACAGAAACTATACTTCTAAAAAATAACTATAAAATTATTATATTAAAATTTTGTTTCAATTTTGAAATGTCAATTTTGATTGTCATTTCCATAAGTAACTATAAAGTATATAGACCTTTTAATTTCAAATAAATAAATTTGTTTTTGTTTCGGGCAGATTGTCAAACTCTACAATAAAATGAAAAAAGATGTGAGATATTGCTTACTCATTTCTGCACATTGATTTGTTTGACATTCTGCCCCAAACAAAAACAGATTGTAATTTAAAATGAAAAGGTCTATTGTGCATATATCATATAGCGTGATTATTAGCGTGATTAGCTTTCATATAAATGCGGACGAAGTCGCGGGAAACAGCTAGTACATATACGTATAATATAATATGTTGTAAGTTGATCTCCGTACGTTCACAAAATTTTGTTTTTTATAGTACTATGGCACTAACATTTATTACAATTTATTGCCATTCTACATAATCAATTATAAATATTTATAATTTATATAAATTTTGTTTCAATATAAAGCGAGTGAAGTTTCACTTCTGTCCTGGGTCCCCCGAATCAGTCTCTTTTTATCTAATTTAAGTTTAATTTTATTTTTGCTCTATTTTGTTCAGGGTTTAAAAATTTTTTTTGGAAAAAAGTGCATTAACCATTAAATTCAATTTTTTAATGGCAAGAAAATAAAATATTAAATAAAAAAATTTAAGGTCATTACCTGGAATCAAACCCCAGACATCTTGGTCCAAGGCGAATCATATACCAAGGTGCTACACCTTTCATTGTTATAAACATTATTATTATATTGTCCATATATATTTGTGTGATTTGACTTTACCTGTACAAACAGGATACGCACAGGTAAAGGCAACTATTCCCAGCCTACAGACGTATCTCTACTCATGAAAAATATTAAATATTTTGAAAAATGAGCAATATTTTTGTGACCCATAGTACTTAAACAACTAATCACGCATTATCACACGTATAACAAACAGTTAATCGACAATAAACTTTGTTTTTAATGAAATTGGTATAAAAAAAATTCTTTATACAGGAGCTGCGTAAACTTAGCTAATTTCCTATATATATATATATATATATTATATATATAGTCAAAATGAATGTGAATGAAAAACAAAAGCAAATGATTATAAATTTCAAAATGAAACTATAACTATTAAACTACTCCAAAACACATTACCATGCGTCGTTTTAAGCCATCGATTATTTCTCTCACTCTCTACTTCTTTCCTTTCTCTCTTGGATTCACGTATACGTTAAGAAATTCCTTGTCGAACAAACTCCCGTGAGATGGCTCACATTTTCACTATAGTGAAAATGTGAGCCATCAAACTGAAAATATGATTCTTCAGTTACAGAATCACGACCTAGATTACTACCGAAACCGAAACTTGCCGAAAACAAACCCTTGGTCGGACACTAGATCTTGTAACTTTTTATCAATTGTTAAATATTTTTTATCAACTTTCCTATATATTAATTAAATGCCTCTTATTAATATATTTTTAGATCCTGAAACAAAAATGTTGATGCCTGGTGAGCATGGAGAAGTATATGTCACACTTTTAAAGAAAATGGTCATGTCCAATGGACAACCATTTACAATTCGTGAAAATAATGTTACTGTTGGAACTGGCATTATAACACAAACTTTAGACAGTGTAAATATTTCAACAAATTTAGCAAAAGTGACATTACCATATTGAAAATATAATAATATTATGTAATAAAATCTTTTTTATAAGTTGAGGTGTGTTTTATTTATACAAAATTTACAAATTACATTTTTAACTCTTCAGCTTCACTTTACTTATTATTACAATTACAATTCGTTATCATTTCTGTCAGAAACTTTTTGTATTTCTTGTTGGTAAGGTAAATGTTTATTATTCTGGGATGAGAAGTAAAAGCCAGAGTTTTTAATTTACACAACAACTATATATAATTTACAAAATTTGAACAAAAAATTGCCACTTCAACACAAACCTAACATCTCTAAAAGCCCTCGGATAGTGTTTAATTGATGGCTCCTAGGATGGTGTTTAATAGAAAAAACGATCGTTATGATTCAATTAAAAAGAATGCCAGAATGAAATCTTCTGGCATCCAAGTAATTCTCACGTACGTGATAATTACAGATGCCTCATAAATACAGATGTGAACACACGCCGTGAATACTGTTACCAACTCCCCAGTTTTAGACCGGAGACTCCAGAAAAATTAAGTTTTCTCCGGACTCCAGATTAAAACAAATAAAATCTCCGAATCTTTCATTCTTATGAAAATAATGTATTCTTAGTCTTTAAGAAGAAATTATAACAAGTATTAGTTATGTGTAAGTATTCATGTAATGCATCTACACAACTTAACATAATTAAGTTAATTTCAGTTTTATAGCTATTAGTTTGTCTGATTTTTGTTAATATCCTCATCGAATTATTACCGCTGTAAGATCTCTCTGACAAAACTGGTAACAGCGGCAAGACATGGATGCCCTTTTTTGCATAAATGTAAGTTCTGGGTCTCTCTGGGGTTTTATCGTAAATAATTTGTCCTCCAGCATCTCCTAGTCCAAGAATCTTATGGTTCACAATCCAAGGTTCCTGGACCAGAGCTATGGAAATTCTCCTTTTCAGCACATTTTGACAGAAGACAGCGGAGGCCGTCTTACTGTTCTGGATATTTACCTGAAGCATCCGAAGAGCTGACATTCTTTTTTCCCTCTGATGTTTTCAGTGGTCTAAGGTTGACTTGACCAAACCCGAGGTATAATCTAAACCCTCGGTCTTGAATCAACTCCAGATCCGCTGCACTCACTTCCAGCACGATTGTGTGTCCCGTATCGGCCTTCGTGTTGTTGATAATTCCCCACTCCTCAGTGCGCAGGTTTGTATTCTGCGCTCCTAGAGTTTTGATTATTTTGTCCGTTTCAACGGAGTTATAGATCTGGGGAGCATACAGCAGAACTTTTGATGTGTTTATCAGGGCTTTTGCATCCCCGACGATAAGTTTCGCTCCCTCCTATGGCCTTATGTTCGGGACGTTCTCCATGAGCCAGTTTATAGCTGTTGTGCCTATGCACTGCACAACGAGTGCCCTCCTGTCCAGGTAGCAACCCCGATACTGGGGGCATTCAACGAGCTATTGGCTGGTGAGGGTTAGTAGCATCGAGAGTTGCACCCTTTCGGATTGTTCCTGAGTCATTTTGACCTCAGGATACCCCCGCAGTGCAATAAACATCTCTGTTGTTGAGGCGGTTTCAGCAAAGGTATTTATAGCCCTTCCCTGTTCCCCTTCTACGTTTTTTCGAGATCTGTTTCAGGCCTGGGGTCTCGTCTTCAGATCTCGACCTATTTTCCTGTGGGTTTTCCAAGGGTTGATTCCCTGAACCAGCGCCACAGGTATCACTGTCTCTGAAAACAGGGCTGTAGGGTTTTTTGTCCGGATTTTCCTCTTTATTGGAGGAATCGGTTTCCCCTCGGCCCTGGCTTTTTCTACTGCAGCTTTTCTCCGGACTGCACCCGAGAGATTTTTTCTTTCCACCTGCAGGAAAGGATTCTGGAGTTTATCGTCCAGATTTTCTGCTAGGCTGGATGCACCTGCAGTTGTGTCTCGGCGAGGTTAGCTTGTGCAGCCTCATTATTTTTTACTATGTTTCACCATTTTGGTCCCACGAGTAAATCGCGCCGTGCACTTCCCCATCGGCCACTTGATGGGGAGGGCATTTATACTGTGGAATTCGCCAGTTGCTCCAAGGAGATTGTTTATGACAGCATTTGACCCTGATGCCCTAACTTTCGGCTAGTTCTCTAGGCACAATGCCTCGCACCGTTGTAGCTTGGGTTCCTTCCTCTTTTCTCAATCGGGCTTGGGACCGGATATGACAGAGTTAGATAATAGATAAAAGACGAAAAGATTGACATTTTTATATAATCCATTTGAACAAGTATACGAAGTACATTCAAGTCAAAAAAGTATAGTATACAATCTCAGTCTATTCATATAACTGATGTGTGTTCTGAGCTGAAACTTTTTAACATGATTACTGCAAAACAACTACCTTAATCTTTTCCTATTTTTTCAACATCATCTAATAATTATTACAGTAGTAAGTTAGATTAGATATGATAAGTAGATTAGATAATTAGATAGATATATTTAGATGTTTGGGTCTAAAAAGTAATGCACTTCGACCTTATGGTCCATTGTGCTCCCCATTCTACTTCACTCCGACGAGATTCGCTTCTCTCATATGTTGGCAATAGCCAGGAGCTTGTATATCAGGACTTCCTGAAGGTTGTCGCGGTATCTTTGCTCTCTTTATTCCTCAATGGAGCGCTGCCCGAACCTGCAACAGATTCCGATACTTGACAAAAAAAAAATATATATTAGTAAAAGGTTTCACTAAATATTTTCCAATTGGAATGACACGCACGTTTTTTTTTTAAAGAAAAAAAAATTAAATTAAACAAAATTTTTACGAAACAAAAAAAAACCTGATTTTATTGCTTTTAAAAAAAATGAGAATCCAATTTCTTTTTCAACAATTTTTTAATTTTTCAACACAATGTCAATTTTCAAACTTTGAACTACTTGTACATATGCCGACTTTAACTTAATCTTTAACTTGATCTGAATCGAACAACAGTTAATTGTAAACTTTGAACTGATCGAACAACAGTCAAATATATACTTTGAACCGAATCAAACAGTCGATTTTAAACTGATTTTCATTAGCACTGGCCACCGCTTTATATACCCGTCAAAGATCTTTCTAGGACATGGTTGTTGTTTTGAAGAATATATTTTTTTGAAAATATATTTTTGCATGGAGGTTTCTCGAACAATTTAGTTGGTCAACAACCTTGGACGCAGTCGGTGGTTCAGATTATTTATAAAATTAATTAAAAATTATAATACTGTACTAGGCATCGAACCAGCGCGACACCATTCCTGTTTGATATTTAACTGTCCACTTAACAGACACGGCCAATGCTCATTCAAAATTATACACAAATTTTACGATACATAAGCTTATTCATAACAAACTTGTTCTGTTTACTCAATCGTACTTGTTTATACAAAAATTTTTCAACAAAATTTATTTTTGCATGTATTTGCTTCTGAACAAAATCATACTTGATTTTTATACCCAGTATATTTGTAAATATACAAGGTATATTAAGTTTAGTCCCGACTTTGTAACGCTTGAAAATATTAATCCATGACAAAAATGCTTCACAAAGATATTTATAAAATGGCCTAATTCGGCAGTTTTCACATGTCAGTCTGTCTGTCCGTCCGTCTGTGAAGCCGATAACTCAAGAACGAAAAGAGATAACGAGCTGAAAATTTTTGTGTGTGTTCTAGAGCAAAAAAGTAAGGTCAAGTTCGTTAATGGGCAAAATCGGAACATGTTTCCTCCCACTAGAAGGGGGGGAAATATCCGTCTTTGAAACCGTAGTAGATAGAAAAAAAATTTGTAAACAAAAAATCTTCTTCTCTTTAAGATAAACAATTTTTGTTTGAAAACTTTTTTCATAAAGTCAACCAACCGTTTTTTCAAAATTTTGGCGAAAATGAGTCGATTGAAGACGGGCACATGTACAAATATAACATACATCAAATAGTATTGTTTTTATGTTTATTTCAGTTTTATTAACCAGATGTATATATAAGGTAAGGTTTAAGTGATTTTCTTTTTCAAAACAATAGTTGGTCTCGTATAGATGTAAAAATTTTGCAAAACGTTTATTCAAAGTTCCATCTATCCTATCAAAAATCATCTCATTTTTATACATGTATATATATACATGTATATATTTATATACCTGAATATATATATATATATATATATATATATATATACATATATATATATATATATATATATATATATATATATATATATATATACTAATACATATATGTATATATATATATATATATATATATATATATATATATATATATATATATATATATGGTAAACGCAAAGCGTTTACCAACGCTATGCGGTGATTTACTTGCGCTTCGCGTTGGCTAACTTATGGTTCGCTTTAGCTTACGTTTTGCGTTGGTTCACGCTTTTCGTTGATTATCAATTCGCTTGAAATCACGCTTCGCGAATCACTGGCGCTTCGCTTTGGATAACTAACGCTTCTCATTGGCCATTGGATGAGTTACGGTTCGCTTAAGCTTACGGTTCGCGTTGGTTAACGCTTTGCGTTGTTTCACGATTCTCGTGAAATCACGCTTCGCTTTGAATAACTTACGCTTCTTACTAACCAACGCTTCGCGTTGGCTGTCTTACGGTTCGCTTTAGCTTTCGTTTTGCGTTGGTAAACGCTTTGCGTTTATCAACGCTTCGCGTTGACCTAACACTTCCTCTTGACTAACACCTCACATTATCCAACGCTTCGCTTTGGCTGACTTACAGCTCGCTTAAGCTTACGATTTGCGTTGGTTAACGCTTTGCGTTGATTGACGAAACGTGTGAAATCACGCTTCGTGAATCACCGACGCTTCGCTTTGAATAACTAAAGATTCTCATTAACCAACGCTTCGCGTTGGCTGACTTATGGTTCGCTTTAGCTTTGCGTTTACCAACGCTTCGCGTTGATTTAATAACACTTCGTGTTGACTTAACACTTCTTATTGACTAACGATTCTCATTGCATTGCGTTGTTTAACGATTCTCGTGAAATCACACTTCGCGAATTACCGACGCTTCGCTTTGAATAACTAACGCTTCTCAAGCGCAAACCATCGCTTCGCGTTGGCTGTCATACGGGTCGCTTTATCTCTCGTTTCGCGTTGGTAAATGCATTGCGTTTATCAATGCTTCGCGTTGACCTAACACTTCCTATTGACTAACACTTCACATTATCCAACGCTTCGCGTTGGCTGACTTACAGCTCGCTTAAGCTTACGATTCGCGTTGGTTAACGCTTTGCGTTGATTGACGAAACGTGTGAAATCACGTTTCGTGAATCACCGACGCTTCGCTTTGAATAACTAACGATTCTCATTGCGGTTCACTTTAGCTATGCGTTTACCAACGCTTCGCGTTGATTTAATATAATATATTTTATATATAAGGTAAGGTTTAAGTGATTTTCTTTTTCAAAAAAATAGTTGGTCTCGTATAGATGTAAAAATTTTGCAAAACGTTTATTCAAAGTTCCATCTATCCTATCAAAAATCATCTCATTTTTATACATGTATATATATACATGTATATATTTATACACCTGAATATATATATATATATATATATATATATATATATATATACATATATATATATATATATATATATATATATATATATATATATATATATATATATATACTAATACATATATGTATATATATATATATATATATATGGTAAACGCAAAGCGTTTACCAACGCTATGCGGTGATTTACTTGCGCTTCGCGTTGGCTAACTTATGGTTCGCTTTAGCTTACGTTTTGCGTTGGTTCACGCTTTTCGTTGATTATCAATTCGCTTGAAATCACGCTTCGCGAATCACTGGCGCTTCGCTTTGGATAACTAACGCTTCTCATTGGCCATTGGATGAGTTACGGTTCGCTTAAGCTTACGGTTCGCGTTGGTTAACGCTTTGCGTTGTTTCACGATTCTCGTGAAATCACACTTCGCGAATTACCGACGCTTCGCTTTGAATAACTTACGCTTCTTACTAACCAACGCTTCGCGTTGGCTGTCTTACGGTTCGCTTTAGCTTTCGTTTTGCGTTGGTAAACGCTTTGCGTTTATCAACGCTTCGCGTTGACCTAACACTTCCTCTTGACTAACACCTCACATTATCCAACGCTTCGCGTTGGCTGACTTACAGCTCGCTTAAGCTTACGATTTGCGTTGGTTAACGCTTTACGTTGATTGACGAAACGTGTGAAATCACGCTTCGTGAATCACCGACGCTTCGCTTTGAATAACTAAAGATTCTCATTAACCAACGCTTCGCGTTGGCTGACTTATGGTTCGCTTTAGCTTTGCGTTTACCAACGCTTCGCGTTGATTTAATAACACTTCGTGTTGACTTAACACTTTTTATTGACTAACGATTCTCATTGCATTGCGTTGTTTAACGATTCTCGTGAAATCACACTTCGCGAATTACCGACGCTTCGCTTTGAATAACTAACGCTTCTCAAGCGCAAACCATCGCTTCGCGTTGGCTGTCATACGGGTCGCTTTATCTCTCGTTTCGCGTTGGTAAATGCATTGCGTTTATCAATGCTTCGCGTTGACCTAACACTTCCTATTGACTAACACTTCACATTATCCAACGCTTCGCGTTGGCTGACTTACAGCTCGCTTAAGCTTACGATTCGCGTTGGTTAACGCTTTGCGTTGATTGACGAAACGTGTGAAATCACGTTTCGTGAATCACCGACGCTTCGCTTTGAATAACTAACGATTCTCATTGCGGTTCACTTTAGCTATGCGTTTACCAACGCTTCGCGTTGATTTAATAACACTTCGTGTTGACTTAACACTTCCTGTTGACTAACGATCCTCATTGACCAACGCTTCGCGTTTGCTGACTTACGGCTCGCTTAAGCTTACGGCTATGCGTTGATTTACTAGCGTTTCGCGTTAATTTGCTTACGCTCAGCGTTAACTTGCTTACGCTCAGCGTTAACTTGCTTACGCTCAGCGTTAACTTGCTTACGCTCCGCGTTAACTTCCTCTCGTAAGATAGTGCTGTCTATCGACTGACGCTTCGCGTCAGCTAACTCTTCGCGTTGTATAACTTACGCGTGCTTTCGCTTCGCGTTAACTATCGCTACAATTTAACTTTTCACGTTTACTTTAAGCATTAACAATTCGCGTGGAATCACTATTCGCGTTGAATCACGAACGATTCGCTTTGAATAACTAGTGCTTTTCATTGACCAACGCCTTGCGTTGGCTGACTTGCGGTTCGATTTAGCTTACATTTCGCGTTGGTTAACGCTTTGCGCTGATTACAGATTCGCTTAAAATCTCGCTTCGCGCATCACTGACGCTTCGCTTTGCATAACTAAACCTTTTCATTGGCCAACGCTTCGCGTTGGCTGACTTACGGTTCGCTTTAGACTACGTTCCGCGTTGACCTAACACTTTCTATTGACGAACGCTTCTCATTGACCAACGCTTCGAGTTGGTTGACTTACGGTCGCTTGAGCTCACGGTTCGCGTTGGTTAACGCTTCGCGTGAATCACCAACGCTTCGCTTTGAATAATTAACGCTTCTCATTAACCAACGCTTTGCGTTGGCTAACTTACGGTTCGCTTTCGCTAACATTTCGCGTTGGCTAACTTGTGGTTCACTTCAGCTTTCGTTTCGCGTTGGTAAACGCAAAGCGTTTAACTCTTTCTATTGACCTACGCTTCGCGTTGGGTCATTTACGGATTTGACTAACTTTTCACGCTTACTTTAAGCGTTAACGATTCGCGTGAAATCGAGCTTCGCGTTGAATCACTGACGATTCTCGTTGAATAACTAACGCTTCTCATTGACCGCTTCGCGTTGGCTGACTTACGGTTCGCTTTAGACTACGTTACGCGTTGACCTAACACTTCCTATTGACGAACGCTTCTCATTGACCAACGCTTCGCGTTGGTTGACTTACGGTCGCTTGAGCTCACGGTTCGCGTTGGTTCACGCTTCGCGTGAAATCACGCTTCGCGAATCACCAACGCTTCGCTTTGAATAATTAACGCTTCTCATTAACCAACGCTTTGCGTTGGCTAACTTACGGTTCGCTTTCGCTAACATTTCGCGTTGGCTAACTTGTGGTTCACTTCAGCTTTCGTTTCGCGTTGGTAAACGCAAAGCGTTTAACTTTTTCTATTGACCTACGCTTCGCGTTGGGTCATTTACGGTTCGCTTTAGCTTACGTTTCGCGTTGGTTAACGATTCGCGTGAAATCACGCTTCGCAAATCACTGACGCTTCGCTTTAAATAACTAACGCTTCTCATTTAACAATGTTTTGCATTGGCAGACTTACGGTTCGCTTTAGCTTACGTTTCGTGTTGGTTATCGCTTAGCGTTTACCAATATTACTAACGCTTCGCGTTAACTTGCTTACGCTCCGCGTTAATTTCCTTGCGTTAGCTAGTGCGTCGTATCGACTGACGCTTCGCGTCGGCTAACACTTCGCATTGTATAACTTATGCTTGCTAACGGTTCGCGTTAACTAACGCTACGATTTGACTAACTTTTCACGCTTACTTTAAGCGTTAACGATTCGCGTGAAATCGAGCTTCGCGATGAATCACTGACGATTCTCGTTGAATAACTAACGCTTCTCATTGACCAACGCTTCGCGTTGGCTGACTTACGGTTCACTTAAGCTTACGTTTCGTTAGCTTACACTTCGTTATTTAGCTTACGCTTTCCGTTGATTTACTAATGCTTCGCGTTGACTAACTTTTCGCGTCGCCTAACGGCTCGCGTTGACCAACGTCTTGCGTTAACAGTCGCTTCGCTTTGATTAACTCAATTGTATAACTCCATATTTAAATATATAAAAATCGCAAGAACATTAATATAAATTGTTTTAAATGCTAGAACATTTTTACTGTTTCAATATTAATTATTAACACGAAACAAACTCTTACAAACAATTCATATTTTATAAATATTGAATAGGCAGAAATATTAACAATTCAAACATTGATATACAACTCAGTATATACTGGGTATTCAAACAATTAACTCAGTTGTTACATTACTTGTTTAATTTAAATTATATCTGATAATTTTTTCCATTTTTTTTGATTTTTAAAAAAAAGAAAAACTTTAAATCAAAAGCAGTTATTTTCTTTTCAATTTTCGACTTTATTTAAAAAAAATAAATAAATCGACCTAGATTATTTTCTTTTTGCACAAAAAAAACTACTTCTTTTTCCAAGGAGAAAAATATTGTTTTCTTACATATTTTTCGCAATATTTTACTTAATACTTTTCGTAATATAATTAGAACATGTGTTGGATCTAGAAAAATTATTCTCAATAATTTTCAATACAACAAGGTTCATATATTCGGGGTGAGATGCACCGAATATCCTGTATCTGCTGTAACCTAGAAGTTCGCAGTCAAAGATAATGTGGCTGGATGTTTCTTCCTCCTCGCCACACAATCAGCACACAATAGACCCCTTATGGAGTCTCATTGTGTGAAGATGCTTCCACAGGGGATAATACCCGATAATGAATCCGGTAACCCTCCGCAGTTGCATCCTGTTCAGCTTCAGTGCATCGAGATGTAGCCTCTTGGTTGCACTCTGAAGCAGTATTTTCCCGAGCTCCTGCTGCGGCACTTTTTGTCAGTGATCATGGTGCATTGGACCACTCGTTGATCACCTGTTTACATGCAGTCCTTGGAATTCCTAAAATAGGCTCTGGGCCTATGAAGGGCATTCCGACTCGAAGTTAACGTAATAGTGATAGTATAAGAGATAGCAACGTCGCGAAAACATTTATTTTAGTATGGCGAGTTTTCAGATATGCCTTTCCTTATTGAAATTAGGTTGGGATGTGGTACGTCTGTAGGCTGGGAACGATTACGTTTACCTATGCGCATCCTGTTTGTACAGGTAAACCGAAACATAATTCCGGTTTTCATCTCAGGCCGAACCTTAAGCTACAAGCTAAAAACTATCGTTATCAATTGTCAGAAACTTTTTGTATTTCTTGTTGGTAAGGTAAATGTTCATTATTCCGGGATGGTACGTTAATGCCAGAGTTTTTAATGTCAATCATAAAATAAGAAACCGCAAATAATTTTATAATTTACACAACAACTATATAATTTACAAAATGCGTGCAACACAAACCTTACATCTCTAAAACCCTTCGGACAGTGTTGCCTTTTGATACGAAGTAGCCTAGCCGCACCACGCATGTATCCTCAAAAAATTCCCGTAGTGGCGCTCAAGTTGAAAATTTTAAATATTGTATTTAATATACTTACCGTAAAGTGAGGTTACCTTTCTACTTAGGAGTAACTTAATAAGTGCATCAATATGACTAAAAATTATGTTGGTACTGTCATACTCTGTTGTGTCTCTCACTCCCCGTGTAAATACAGACCGTTGATTGTTGTACACGCTACTAGAAGTATTAAAAAATAGTAAACTGTACTTTTGGGGTTGCGCAAAAGCGAATAAAACAACAAACACTGCGTTTATTTAATTGAGTATATTCTATTTTTAATTATACATTGCAAGTAATTATTTGAATTGTGCATTCTATTTAAATAATGTATTCCACGAAATTAATTGTCTCTACTGAATTGATCTAAGTACGTTAATAATTGTTTTTACAAGTTCTAAAACGACCGTTAACAAACCATTTAATTCACCATACACAAATGCACGAATCACAAAAATGTCCACCTGCATCAGTCAATCAACGTACATTTGTTTTAACAACAATTTTGTTGACAACAACATCTCCGTTTCTCACACTATGTACAACACCTGCATTAGTCAATGTACGTTTCTTTCAACACCAATTTTGTTGACAATAACATCTCCGTTCTCACTGTCTTGCATAACATCCATCCGTATCACATAAGCAACTCAACTCGACTCGCTATATGTCTTTCACTGCCGTGTTTTACCCCCCCCCCCTCCACCCCTCATGCATTGGAGAACAAGACACTCTTATAAACCACAAAAACAAAAAACAAGTATATAATATTGTGTATCGGTACTGCTACAAACACCATCCACGGTTAAATCCGTGTCTAATATACGTAAGTGTTGACCGTGACTGTAAGCTACAGTTTATCGTGACTGTAAGCCACTATGTATCGTGACTGTAAGCTACTGCTTTGTTAACCACTGTTTATCGTGATACTAAGCTACTGTATACCGTGACTATAGGCCACTATGTACCGTGACTATAAACCACTTTGTACCGTGGTTGTAAGCTCTTGCTTGTCAAGACCGTACGCTACCGTGTACCGTGACCGTGAGACATTGCGTAGCTCTACTAAAAAATAAAAAAAAAAGCATACGTCTACTTATAACTACGCGCAAGAAGTGAAACTTCTATAAACGTTACGAAATTTTATTGTCATAAAAATTTTAAATCCAAGTTAAGTCTAAACATTGCAATTAATTAGAATGTAAAAATTTTTAAAATAAAAAAATTATTAATTTTTTTACTCTCATTCCCTAGAAACATTGAATGAGGCAAGAATCTGGTCCAGGCACTACACAAAAATCTGTTGGTAATAATGGTCGCTTTCCATTTTAGACACTCAGTCGCTGTGTGTGACACAGTGCGTGAGGCTTGACCGTTCCATTAGTACTCCTGCCTGACACCGTGTGTGCAGAGAGAGGCACAAGGAAAACCGAGTGTAATCGCTCGTGTAAGGGCCAGTGTTACCAATAATTCTTAAGGAATTATGGTTTAATAATTAGTAATAACTAATAATAATTTAAAAATAACTTTTTATTGTTCTAACACTAACAGTTAGACGCTTTTAAACAGATTATGTTAATTTTCTCTGAAAAATGTTTATGAACACCATCTGTAAATCATGCGAAGAATTAAATTACGTTCCATTTATCGCACTTTCTCACACACAGCGTGCTTTGCTGAGTGTCACACACTCATGGGCTGTGTGCTTAAATGGAAAGCCACCAATTACATATCGACATATTACATAATTACATACAGACTTGGACAAAATTACATGCGCAAAATAATCTTGTTACATTCTTGTCTGAATCTGGTGCTATAGTGTTGTGTGAAAACCCGCTACGTGTCGCCAGATACTGATTTTAGAGCGTATTGTTAAGATTTTTGTATGACTTGCTCAAGACACGATGTCCAAGAAATTGGACGGTAAATTAGATATACTTGCACCAGAAACTTGTTGAAGATCCTTGTAAAGGTTGAAGATTAGTAAAAAAAATTGAAAAAGAAAAACTTTTTATATTTTAATAACTCTCCATTCTTAATTGTACCTATGCTGAATAAATCATTGATTATTTATCAACATGTTTGATAAAATTTATACCTCGAAGCAAATGGTATTTGTTAAAAATTCATTTGTAAAAAATCTAAACAAATTTTTTTTTTAAATAGCAACAGCCAATTAAAAAATTTATTTTGTTTGTTTAGCGCCGACTCAACATTATTTCGGTATTTACATTAGTGTAAGACTTAGTACAATCCATTTACAACATCCATTTTACATCCATTTGTTTACTTAATAAACAATAATACAAACACGTCAGGATATGCTACCCGAAGATATAGTATCATTACAAGTGGCATTTATTAATCTAGCACATAAATGTTATCCAAAACATGTTGATTATATTGATAAAGTGATGTTAACCACTGTAAAAATATTTGAAAAATTGGGTGTTAAAAAGATTGAATCTAAAACACCAGTGTCTAAAGAATTGGGCTGATTAATGAAAATACCCATTGATCACATTATGATGATTTATTAACTGTTTTAAAATTAAAATATTATCGAAAACCTACTTTTACCGATACCACGATTGACACATGTTTGGTTCATCCTATAAACCATAAATTGGCAGCTTACCAGTCAATGATAAATAGAGCTCTTAATATCACTCTATCCACATTCACTTTCCTTAATGAAATTAACATCATAAGGGCTATAGCTGCTAATAGTAGTTATGATCCGGACATGGTGTATAACATGGTACGTAAAAGAAGGCGAATTCTAACTTTACATAAGATAGTTCCAGAGTCCAGAAGATAGATAGATAGAAGAGGCTGCCCGGGACGAGCTACTTCGACCGTAAGGTCCATTGTGATGCCTAAGGATGTGAGTAGACTAGGAATTGGTAGGATATGCGGCTGCAGCCGACTCTGATAGGACCTATGCCGATATTCATCTGGAGTTTGTGTTTTTACCTGATATGGTACATAAAAGTGACGTAATGGTAAAGTGATCCTTTTTCAATATTTTACGAGTATCGAGGAAGGGACAGAGTTTTTAAAAGAGAAAAGAACGGGCTGTTCTGATAGATCAGCAGTCGAGTGCAGACTATACCCTGTAATCGCGGATTCGTATCAACCGAACTCTACTGTGATAGTCACATGGTCGAGATACCGATTGGGTTGTTGGTAAATCCTTTTGGATTATTATAATTAATTATGTTCATTGATGGAATTACCATGGTGTGTCATTTATTAGTATTATTTGTATTGTATCTGTATTGTGAACTTACGCTAAGTGTGTCATCGATTAGGCCAACTATTTGTATTTACTGTTTGTGAAAGTATGGTGTTCTGTGTCATTGGAGATTAGTGAGTGTTTGTGAAAATGCGGTGTTTTGTGTTATTGGAAACTGGTAAGCGATTGTATCTTATAAGGAAGATGCCTGACAGAAGTGGGATCAGTGCCTGGTATATATATATATATATATATATATATATATATATATATATATATATATATATATATATATATATATATATATATGTATATATATAGGCGTGGTGAGGTGGAGGAAATATCCAGCCACATCATCTTTAACCTCTAGGTTACAACAGATACAAGATATTCGGTGCACCTCACCTCGAATATATGAACCTTCAGGAAGTCCTGATCAGCAAGCTCCTGGCTATTGGCAAAATATGGGAGAAGCGAATCTCGTTCGACTGAAGTAGAACGGGGAGCACAATGAACCATAAGGACGAATTGTATCACTTGTTAAAATAATTTAGTTAAAATCTGTAACCATAGAGATAATATACATAGAGTAAGCAAGCCATAGGCGCGCGTGTAAGTGGAAACGTCCCGTCAATAGAAGAAAATCGCGTAGGTTGAGCTATCTCTTTTTAATGACTATTATATAACATAGAGATAATATATACTCTATGATATATAGTCATTATATATCATAGAGAATATATTATATCTATGTTATATATTAGTCATTAAAAAGAGATAGCTCAACCTACGCAATTTTTTCTTTCTTTCTACCTTAGGGACAACTTTTGACTCGGCTTGCCTACTCTATATATATTATCTCTATGTCTGTAACCCGGCTACTAAGCGCAGGTTGTCAATTTAATAAAATTTAAAATAAGATTATATTTTTCTAAAGCTTTGCCAACAATTTTAAAATAAATAAAAAATGCATCCTTGCAAATTTAGAATTTGTTTAGGACTTGTCAATTGTTAAAATAATTTAGTTAAAATCTGTAACACGGCTACTAAGCGCAGGTTGTCAATTTAACAAAACCACATTCATTGCAAAATCTCCTCCTCCAAAAGAAGAGGTTTACAACCGGTCAAAAATGAGCAGTTTTTTGTCATATAACCCTGTATAGTTTTATCATAATAAAATTTATTAAAAAGTACAATAGCCATATTCTTTGTACCTTTTTCCACACATTTATATTTGTTAAGATAAGGTTTGTACAACAATTGATCACGTGTTGTATAACGTTGTTCGATTTTCATCCAGTAAGTTTCAAAATATTCTCCATTCTTCTTCAGAAATTTTAAAACCTCAAATGCATACAGGAGTGTGTACTGTTAAAATTTTGTACTTCTGAAATAAACGTTTACATGAATCTCTTTCCAGAGGCCCGAGGTTCGATTCCTGGTTGACGAGTTAATTTTTTCATATCAGTATTTAATTTAATTAATAAATTCAATGACAATGAAATGTGTCCGGTATACGCTATAGTCTTCTACAGTTTGTCATACGTAACCGAAAGGAATTTGGACAAACACTTGTATGTTGACACGAAAGTATACACAAATAAACAAATATTAAATAAAAAATATCACTTCAACAAGAAGTTTATACTGTCTAATAAATATATAAAAAATATATATATATATATAAATTAGAATAATATGAAAAAGTTGGCTGTCACATCACAATCGTCTTTGGTGTAGAGGAAGCACACTGGACTAGTTATCCAGAGGCCCGAGGTTCGATTCCTGGTTGACGAGTTAATTTTTTCATATCAGTATTTAATTTAATTAATAAATTCAATGACAATGAAATGTGTCGGGTATACGCTATAGTCTTCTACAGTTTGTCATACGTAACCGAAAAGAATTTGGACAAACACTTGTATGTTGACACGAAAGTATACACAAATAAACAAATATTAAATAATGAATCTCTTTGTTTCAAACCGAATAAAATTCTAACTACTTTCTTTTGAGTTTTAAAGATTTTCTCACCATACTTAGAAGAACCCCACACAATGTTTCCATAAGACATGATCAATGAATCATGATCACAATATTATATATATCATGAAGACAATGTTAAAGATTTTAAGTCAACATTCTTTTTCATTGAACGAATTTGATAGCACACTTTATTCAACTTATTATTCAATGCATCAATTTGAGTTTTCCAATTTATAGTGCTATGGATAGTCATACCCAAGATTTACAGTACTCGAATAGTACTCGAATCTTGACCATCCAAAACAGTTTTTTTATTGCCTATATTAAAATGTTAAAAATTACTATCGCTAATTTGTATTTGTATTTGTATATATGTATATATGTATATATATATATATACATGTGTACTTTTTTAAAAACGTCTGTGGACTCTCTAGCGATCACAGTTTTATTCCGATTGGAATGAAATTTAGTATCTGAGTCGCTTTTGGTATTCTAAAGGTCAAGTTCGTTAATGGGTAAAATCGGACGAGGGGAAAGGGGGTTTAGGGGGGAGGGGAAAACACAAAATTTGACCATCTCCCTTAATACTTGAAAAATCGAAAAATTTATCAGGAGTTAAGTTGTAGATACTAAGTTTTACTGCAATTTCGTTTCTTATCATTTTTCTGTTACACTAATATTTACAGAAATATTTACAATTAAAGATTGTTTAAAATGTCTGTGGACTCTCTAGCGGTCAAGTTTTATTCCGATTGCAATGAAATTTGGTATTTGAGGTGATTTTCGTATTCTAAAGGTTAAGTTCGTTAATGGGTAAAATCGGACGAGGGGAAAGGGGACTTAGAGGGGGGGGGGGAACACAAAATTTGACCATCCCCCTTAATATTTGAAAAATAGAAAAATTTATCAGGAGTTAAGTTGTAGGTACTAAGTTTTACTGTAATTTTGTTTCTTATCATTTTTCTGTTACACTAATATTTACAGAAATATTTACTATTAAAGATTGAAAGTTAAAATTCTAAATATCTCTGTCCACATTAGAGTTTGAGAAAAATAATCAGGTAATGAATTGTAGCAAACTTGATTTTCAACAACTTTAATCCTTATACATTTTTCGATTATTCTAATATTAAGAGAGATATTTAATATTTTAATGCATTCGTGTTTGTTTGACATGAATGCATGAAATATATTTTATTGTAAAAAACTCGACTTCAAAAAACACAAAAACTCATTACACTAAAAAGCTAAAAATAATAATATACAGATTTAATCCAAAAGTAAATTCTTGTACAAACCTAATACGTATAATTTTTATACCCAGTATATGTAAATGTATAAGGTATATTAAGTTTGATCCAGACTTTGTTTAAAAATATTGATCATAGATCGTAAAAGATCGTTGATCGTTGATCGTTAAATTCGGCCATATCTACATGTCCGTCTGCTTGTCTGTGGATACGATAACTCAATAACGAAAAGAGATAACGGGCTGAAATTTTTTACAAATAATAGTTTTCATTTTAAAATAAACAACTTTTGTTTGAAATTTACTAGCGAATTTCCTCTAAAGGAAATGCAGCTATTGTTTTTCACCAATGTTGGTATTTCGTAAAAATTTCTTCAAATGTCCATCGATCCTACCTATTAGATGTTAAAAATCACTATCGCTAAAATTAGTTTATATATATATATATATATATATATATATATATATATATATATATATATATATATATATATATATATATATATATGTATATATACATATGTACTTTCTTAAAATGTCTGTGGGACTCTCTAGCGGTCACAGTTTTATTCCGATTAGAATGAAATTTGGTATTTGAGTCGCTTTTGGTATTCTAAAGGTCAAGTTCGTTAATGGGTAAAATCTGACGAAGGGAAAGGGGGTTTAGAGGGAGGGGAAAACACAAAATTTGACTATCTCCCTTAATATTTGAAAAATCGAAAAATTCATCAGGAGTTAAGTTGTAGGTACTAAGTTTTACTGCAATTTTGTTTCTTATCATTTTTCTGTTACACTAATATTTACAGAAATATTTACAATTAAAGATTGAAAGTTAAAATTCTAAACACCTCTGTTCACATTGGAGTTTGAGAAAAATGATCAAGTAATGAATTGTAGCAAACTTGATTTTCTACAACTTTACTCCTTATACATTTTTCGATTTTTCTAATATTAAGAGAGATATTTAATATATTGTGTTTGTTTGACACAAATACATGAAATTTATTTTATTGTAAAAAATTTTGATTGTCGTTTCCATAGTAATTTTAAACTATAATCGTTATTTTGGCTATTAATAAATAGCCAAAGTATATACTGGGTATTCAAACATTTAAGTCAGTTAGTTGTTACATTACTTAACAGTCGAACAAAGAATCTCCCTCCTCCTTATATTTTTGGAGTTGCTGAAATTTGTGTTTATTTTTACATCTCCACGGAAACTCTACTTCGTTATAAGATAACTATAAAATTATTTTATTAAAATTTTGTTTTAATTTTGAAATATCAATTTTGAATGTCGTTTCCATAGTATCTATAAACTATAATCGTTATATATCGTTCTATTTTGGCTATTGATAAATTTAATTTTTGCAAATACTAAAGTCATATCAGATATTATATTTCATTTTGATCACACTAAAATTATGACCGCTAGAGAGTGATTTATGTATTCTAAGGAAATTTGCTAAGTTGACGCAGCTCCTGCGTAACGAGTTTGTTAAAATAAACAAGTTTTGTTTGAAAAAGATTTTCATAAAATCAATAGTTTTCTCATAATTTGTGATTATATGTTCCTCGGAAAGCGAAATGTAAACATTTTGAATACGCTGAATTGTTAACAATTTAATAATTGATATACAACTCAGTATATACTGGGTATTCAAACATTTACGTCAGTTAGTTGTTAAATTACTTTACAGTCAAACATAGAATCTTCTCCTTCTTTTTTTGGAGTTTGTTAAAATTTGTGTTGATTTTGCCATCTCCACAGAAATTCTATTTCTATAAGATAACTATAAAAATATTTTATTGAAATTTTGTTTCAATTTTGAAATGTAAATTTTGATTGTCGTTTCCATAGTAACTTTAAACTACAATAGCACACTATTATTCATCGTTGTATATGGTTGTATTTTGGCTATTAATAAATTTAAATTTTTCAAATACTAAAATCAAGTCAGATATGATATTTCATTTTGATCACACTAAAATTCTGACCGCTAGAGAGTGATTTTTGTATTCTAAGGAAATTCGCTAAGTTGAAGCTCGTGAGTAACGCGTTTTTTTAACATAGAATGGTAAATCATTAATAAAAATTTGAAACAATTTTGGTCCCAGTATGCTGCCCTGTGGTACACCTTTCAATACCGGTTTCCACAATGATTTGAAAACCTTACCATTATTTTTTGTTTCAACTCTTAATATTCGGTGATTGAGATAACTTGTTAAAAGATCATGAGTCTTGCCTCTAAAACCCAAACGATATAACTTGTCCAGTAGAAGTTGATGATTGACAGAATCAAACGCCTTGGATTGATCCAATGTAATAAGAGCAACTTTTTTACGATTGTTGATCAGATTCAGTATTGTCATTCACAGTAAAAAGAGCTTCATTAGTTCCCTTACCTGGAACATAGCCGAACTGGTATTTATAAATAATATTGTATTTTTTTAGAAAAGTATCCAGTCTATTATTATTTTTTCCAAAATCTTAGAAAAAATCGGCAAACAAGATATATTGGCCGAAAATTATTTATAGAGTAGTCGCCTTTTTTTTTAAGTGTATTACACGCGCTAACTTTGTGCGTTTTCCAATTACAGCACTAAAGCGCATATGCGGCATTATGCTCAACGTTGAATGTTTCAAGTACAGCAACACTTCGCACAATCGAGCACTTTGAAAAGTACTGCTTTCGCGTGATGCGCGCAATGGATACCAACTCAGTAGCAGAAAATATTTAATATTTTCAATAAATATATCACTTGATGACGAACTAATTGATTGATTTAAACTTGGAGTAGTCGATAAATCATCATCATCACTATAATCTGGATAACATGATTCAATTAATAAAACCTATTTTGACAAAATGGAAACCCGACTTCTAAAATCAAATATTCTATAACAAAAGATGCACTAAAAAGTAAAAAAATAATTGCATATTCTTGTGCCAATTTTAGTTCACCAAAGCAAAAATTTTTAAATATATATGTACAATTATTGTTATTTTTGGAGGCGGTGTCAACATAGAGAAATTCACATAACTTTTGGACACCGCCTCCAAAAATAACAATAATTGTACATATATATTTAAAAATTTTTGCTTTGGTGAACTAAAATTGGCTCAAGAATATGCAATTATTTTTTTACTTTTTAGTGCATCTTTTGTTATAGAATATTTGATTTTAGAAGTCGGGTTTCCATTTTGTCAAAATAGGTTTTATTAATTGAATCATGTTATCCAGATTATAGTGATGATGATGATTTATCGACTACTCCAAGTTTAAATCATTTTGGAGGCGGTGTCAACATAGAGAAATTCACATAACTTTTGGACACCGCCTCCAAAAATAACAATAATTGTACATATATATTTAAAAATTTTTGCTTTGGTGAACTAAAATTGGCTCAAGAATATGCAATTATTTTTTTACTTTTTAGTGCATCTTTTGTTATAGAATATTTGATTTTAGAAGTCGGGTTTCCATTTTGTCAAAATAGGTTTTATTTCTCGCTTTTTAGTGACTTTGAAGTTCTATAACTGATTTTATTTGTCTAAATATGGGTAGAGCTACTAAACGACCAACTAATTTTTAGTGCATTTTTTTAAAACACTTTTTTTTTACCCGTTTTTTTTTAATATAATTTTTAGTGCATTTTTTTATAACAGATTTTCAGTTTTTTTTACAAGCATTTTGTTTTTTTTTTGTAAAAATTTTTTTTTGGGGTCGGTTTTTTTTTTGTAAAAAATTTTTTTGAAGTCGGTTTTTAAAAAAATTTTCTTATTTTCCCATTATGAATGAGTATACTCTTTAAAAAAAAAAAATTTCGCAGAAATCGGTTAACACATATAAAATGAGGATTTTCCTCAATTTCCCGGAGATGTCCTCATCAGAATGCGATTTAGTGACAATGGGACCAATTGGGAATCAAACCCTTTAAAACAAAAAATAAAAATTCAAAATCGGTTCATAAATGACGGAGTTCTGAGGTAACAAACATAAAAAAAAAAAAAAAAAATACAGACGAATTGAGAACCATCCTCCTTTTTTGAAGTCGGGTTAAAAAGTATATAATTTTTTTAGACCTCATCTAAAAAAATTATTAGTCAAAACACAAAAAAATTTTACTGAAATAATAAAAATCGAAATTACTTAAAATAACCGTAAAAAGTTTTCGACCAATTGTAATTGTATACCACTTTATTTATACATTAATGAGGTTAAGTACATGTTTTTTTCTTTCAACACCAAATCTAGTGCACTCTGCTGGTGCACTTGAAAACTAATGCACGTTCCAATTAAGCATTAGTACACTTCGGCATTGTGCGCCACTGAGTCGCATTTGCTCTGTAGTTGGAAAACTACTTTTGCTCTTTCTGGAAATACACCTGACGTTATCATACAAGTAACAATATCTACTAGGGGATCAATTACGAACTCAACAACATGCTTTAAGATATTTCCCGAAATTTGAAAACAATCCTGAGTAGATTTATTTTTGAAATTTTTAATTATATTTTCTATTTCATAATGGTTCGAATAATGAAGAAAACAAGTTTTTGGAATATTTTCAATGCAATATGGGAAAGATGATAACGGACTGACATGACTCATCATGTTCGCAAAACTTTTTGCCATTACATCCACAATTGATTGGGGTTCATTTAAAATGCGGTCGTCCAGAATTAGTTCATTTATGACGGTACTGGTACTATTGTTCATCATTTCATTCTTTCTTATTTTCCACAATAGATCTGGTTTGGCATTTGATTCACGAATCCTTTCAGAAAAAAACATACGTTTTGATTCCTGAATTACTCTATTATAAATTCTTCTAAAGGTTTTTAATTTATTCTTAATTGCATGATTGGATGTTATTCTATTTAAAAAAAATTAAGTTTTTTAAAGTTTGTGTGGATTTTTTAATTCCAACTGTAATCCAATTAGGTTTGCGATATTTCATAATTTTTTTTCTTTTTAATGGACAGAACATATTTAGGTAGCCCAGAAATGTTTCAAGGAATAAATTAAACTTATTAACAATATCGGCTTTACTTGTTCCCAGCTTTCAGCGCCTAACAAAGTTCGTAATAGAAATATACTATCATAGTCCGTATGTCGGACATTATCTACGTCGTATTTTACAACAATTTGTTTATTGCCATGCAGGCAAAAATTAATCCACTGATGGTCAGAAAGTGGACAGAGAATAACATTTACACTATAATTATCTATTAAACTAGATGCGGAGCTATAGTGACACGAGATGGGTGCCCAACAACCGATTTTCCTCCAAAACTTACAATCAATTCAAGGAAAGATTTACTGCGTTCAGTATTTTTGGACATGTCAATATTGAAATCACCTGCTATTACAAATTTTCTATTTTCGTTACTTATCTTTGATAAAGCAGCTTCGAGTTAGAATGAAAACTCCGTCTAGTCAGCCAATGGAGATCTATACACACAAAGAATTATTAGAGGTTGGTTCTGAAAAACGATCTCAATAGCACAACATTCAAAGATCCTATCGGAATTTAATTCCTGAAAGTCATCTCTGGTTTTAATATTATAGCTATTTAAATTTGAACTGAGGATTAGAGTCTACTAATCTCTGATTAGAGTTCCCCCGCCATTAAATGATTGTCTACTACTTTTTGCCACAACCTCATAATTATTTATTTTACAGGTCTCAATTTCATTATTTTTCAGCCAATGTTCAGTTAAACAGACAAAATTGGGATTTTCCCATTATTAAATTTTTCATAAATGAATTTCTCTAAGCAGAGCTTTTTATTTCGTAAACTACAAACATTTAATAAGCTCATATTTAGTGTACATATTACGTTAGTTTCTTTAGTAAATTTGTTATGTAGTTTATTCACAAATTTTTTGTTTCTAGAGCACGGTAGTGCGACAGGCCGAGTTTAAGTGGTTTTTTCTCTTCGCGCTTACAGTACGATTACTACACGAAATATTAGAGCAAATTTGACCCCGAAATATCTTCTGAACGAAACGAGCAATTGTGCTGATTTTTCGAATATCTATATAGATAGCTATTTGGAGAATTATAAGGGACTGTTTTTTCAATCACCGTTAAGAAATTAATGGTTAAACAGTTATTCGCGTTCAAAAAACGGAAAATTGTGGGAACGCCCACAATTTTTGGGAACATAATCATAATTCCAGGGCCTAGACCATAAGTCCTTAAAAGTTGATATTTGCCATAC
Organism: Nineta flava; assembly: GCA_963920215.1. Lineage (NCBI taxonomy): Eukaryota > Metazoa > Arthropoda > Insecta > Neuroptera > Chrysopidae > Nineta > Nineta flava. The sequence continues at coordinate 36,974,876 of OY986043.1, read as the reverse complement.
AGTTAGATATAGTGACCAAACCGAAAGGATAATTATCAAACCACGAAATTTATATCGGGAAATGGAAAATTTTTTGCATTTTTGTTTTGATAAAATTAACATAGGAATTATTGCTGCTCTATGATTGGTCCGTATATTTTATATTTATATTAAAATGTTAGCATATACCACTTGTGAGATTTGTGTACGATTTTTTAAAACTTTGTTGCTCCACTTCCAGAAATGCTAGAAGGATGCGGTTTTTTGTATTCGACGCGGAATTTTTGATACTTTAAATAAGAATCTTTGGGAAAATTTAATTTTCCCAACGGAACATATGGAAAATCAAAAATTAAATTTATGTGTCTAAGTATAAAGCATTTCTTTTATAAGGATGCGAGTTTTTGCATTCGACGTGAGATATCTCAAAACCTATTTGTAGATCGAAAAAATTCAATTTTACCTATGGTAGTTTTCTACATGGTAGTTTCATCACCTATAGGCAATAGATTTTGAATATCGAATATGTTATTTTATGTTCTTTGAATAATTTAAATAAAAATTTCAATCCATTATTTAGTTTGCCTTAATATGAGTACATTTATTCAAATATAGAGTGAGATACAAAATCTTACTATAATTTTGTTTCTTATAATTTTTTCTGTTAGACTAATATTTACAGAAATATGGACGTTTTAAGATTGAAAATTAAATTCCTTAATATCTCTGTACACATTAGACTTGATAAGGTGATGAATTGTAGCAAACTTGATTTCCTACAACTTGTTGAGTTGTATAATCAACAAACTATATTATAATATTTAATTAAATTATTTATAACAATGTAATTTAATTGCGCGCTAACTTTTGTCATTTAAGCATAGGTAATAAAGCAGTTACAGTATTGTATGGTATTTGGGCGCGATTTGTTAGATTATACAACTCAGCATAATAATAAACTAGACTTCACCCTGAATGTCGTTACGACACGTTAGGGAGATGTTTTTTCAAAAAAAATACGGTGGAGCAACAAAAAACATCCTTTACAATTATATATTTCTTTGTGGGAACATCTACAAAATTTATTAAAAAAATATATTATCAAATTTATTTTGTACAAACTTGTTTTGTTTTACCACGTTTTGGCGACTAATTAAAATAATAAAATTTACACATAAAAAAAGGGTATTTCGTGTTTTATTAATTCGGTATTATCTGATCCATTAATGAGAATCGTTAGTTATTCAAAGCGAAGCGTCGGTGATTCTCGAAGCGTGATTTCACACGTTTCGTTAATCAACGCAAAGCGTTAACCAACGCGAATCGAGAGCTTAAGCGAGCCATAAGTCAGCCAACGCGAAGCGTTGGATAATGTGAAGTGTTAGTCAATAGGAAGTGTTCGGTCAACGCGAAGCGATGATAAACTTAAAGCGTTTACCAACGCGAAACGAAAGATAAAGCGACTCGTATAACAGCCAAGGTTAGTGCAAAGCGTTTGTTATTCAAAGCGAAGCGTCGGTAATTCGCGAAGTGTGATTTCACGAGAATTGTTAAACAACGCAAAGCAATGAGAAACGTTAGTTAATAGGAAGTGTTAAGTCAACACGAAGTGTTATTAAATCAACGCGAAGCGTTGGTAAACTCATAGCTAAAGCGAACCGTAAGTCAGCCAACGCGCAGCGTTGGTAAATGAGAATCGTTAGTTATTCAAAGCGAAGCGTTAGTGATTCACGAAACGTGATTTCACACGAATTGTTAATCAACGCAAAGCGTTAACTAACGCGAAACAAAAGCTAAAGCGTTGGTTAGAGCGAAGCGTTGGTTAGTGAGAAGCGTAGGTTATTAAAAGCGAAGCGTCGGTAATTCGCGAAGTGTGATTTCACGAGAATCGTGAAACAACGCAAAGCGTTAACCAACGCGACCCGTAAGCTTAAGCGAGCCGTAAGTCAACCAACGCGAAGCGTTAGTTAATAGGAAGTGTTAGGTGAACGCGAAGCTATGGTAACGCCAAGCGTTTACCAACGCAAAACGTAAGCTAAAGCAAACCGTAAGTTAGCCAACGCGAAGCGCAAGTATATCAACGCATAGCGTTGGTAAACGTAAAGCGTTAAACAACGCGACACGCAAGCTAAAGCGAACTGTTAGTCACCCAACGCGAAGCGTTGGTCAATGAGAAGCGTTGGTCAATAGGAAGCGTTAGGTCAGCCCGAAGCGTCAATCAACACGAAGCACTAGTTAACGCGAAGAGAAAGTTAACGCGGAGCGTAAGCAACTCAATGATAAGCGTTGTTAAACTCAAAGCGTAGCGTATGCTTAAGCGAACCGTAAGTCAGTAAACGCGAAACGTTGGTCAATGCGAAACGTTAGTGCATGGGAAGCGTTAGGCGACGTTAGTCACGCGAAGTGGTGATTACTCAACTTGAAGCGATGGTTTGGCAGCGTAAGTTATTCAACGCGATCGTTTTTTAACGCTAAGCGTTAAAATAAGGCGACATGAAGCGTTAGTCCTTCATTGCGAAGCCGATAGCCGATGCTGCGTTAGAAAGTCGCGTAAGTAGCGATATATGTCGATAGCGATATATATATATATTTATATATACATATATATATGTATATATATATATATATATTTATATATATATACATGTATATACATATATATATATATATATATACATGTATATACATATATATATATATATATATATATATATATACATGTATATACATATATATATATATATATATATATATATATATATATATATATATATATATATATATATATATAAATATATATATATGTATATATATACATTGGGAGTATGATCGTTTGAACCAGTATGTATGTTGTCAGGCATTGTTGTTTTTTTATAAAATACAAACACTTACCAATAAAACATAACACTGCATTTTCACAAACAATCACTAGTCTCCAATAACACGGGATACCGCACTTTCACAAACAGTTATTACAAATAGTTGGTTCAATCTACGACACAGTAAGTTGGCTCCAGTTAACAATACAGATACAACACGAATAATACTAACAAATGCCATACCACGGTTATCTCATCAATAAACATAATTAATTTTACTAGTCCAAAAGGGCTACCAACAATCCAAACGCTATCTCCATGCGACCATTCAGGTGGGACCGTTCTGTACTGGGATGCTGTCCTCTCCGGACTGATCTTTCTTTATATCCGTAAAAGATATTGGAAAAACGATCATTCCACTACTACCCCTACGTTATGGTTATATATACCAATATATATATACCATATACCAAACTTTTTCTTTTTGGGAAATGTACACATTTTACGGTAAAAGTGTACATTTCCCAAGAGTGTACATTTACCGTAACATATGTTTATATATATATATATATGTATATATATATATATATATATATATATATATAAACATATGTTACGGTAAATGTACACTCTTGGGAAATGTACAATGTTTTACGGTAAAAGTGTACATTTCCCAAGAGTGTACATTTACCGTAACATATGTTTATATATATATATATATATATATATATATATATATAAACATATGTTACGGTAAATGTACACTCTTGGGAAATGTACACTTTTACCGTAAAATGTGTACATTTCCCAAAAAGAAAAAGTTTGGTATATGGTATATATATATTGGTATATATAACCATAACGTAGGGGTAGTAGTGGAATGATCGTTTTTCCAATATCTTTTACGGATATAAAGAAAGATCAGTCCGGAGAGGACAGCATCCCAGTACAGAACGGTCCCACCTGAATGGTCGCATGGTTATATACTACGCTACGTTATGGTTATATATACCAATATATATATACCATATACCAAACTTTTTCTTTTTGGGAAATGTACACATTTTACGGTAAAAGTGTACATTTCCCAAGAGTGTACATTTACCGTAACATATGTTTATATATATATGTTTATATATATATATATATATATATATATATATATATATATATATATATATATATATATATATATATATATATATATATATTCAGGTGGGACCGTTGATGGTTATATATACCAATATATATATACCATATACCAAACTTTTTCTTTTTGGGAAATGTATATATAATGTATATAAATGTATATAAATGAATATATATATATATATATATATATATATATATATATATATATATATATATATATAAACATATGTTACGGTAAATGTACACTCTTGGGAAATGTACACTTTTACCGTAAAATGTGTACATTTCCCAAAAAGAAAAAGTTTGGTATATGGTATATATATATTGGTATATATAACCATAACGTAGGGGTAGTAGTGGAAAAAGTTTGGTATATGTGAACTGAATATAATGTATATGTACATTTCCCGGTAAATGTATACATTTGCCTTCACGTTTTGGTAAATGTATACTCTTACCTTCATGTTTTAAGAAAAGTTGGAATACAAATAAATTAAAAATGTTGTTGCAGTAAAAATATTTATTTAAATAAACATAATACAAAAGGCTTTAATAACGAAAATTATTTTAATTAAAAAATGTAAATGACAAACAAAACATACTTTTCTTTGCATATTATATAATATGTCGTAGGTTATGATCCCAATATTCATAAATACAATTTTCGTCCTAGTTTTTCAGGACCAATACGATGGGAATCAAACAAATAATAATAATAATAACATACTTTTCTTTATTATAACAGTTAAATTTTATAAAACTATAAAGGAACATATAGAAATTTCATAATGAAAAAGTTTTATTTACTTGAGCAAGAATTGCTATTGTGGCACTTGGAATTACATAATATTCCAGCATTTTTACAACTGCATTTTTTTGAGGAACATGTTCCTTTACAGATGCATCTTTTAAAACCTTGTCCACCAGTAAGGGACTGCATTCCTATAATTTCTCTTACCGATTTCTCAACATCTTGAGGAACATCTTCGTATGATATAAACTTTTGTTCGTAAATGGCGAATTCATGCCTAGAATAAGATTGATTTAAAACTCCCTGTTTAGTTCCTAATTTATATAAATTATTATCGTCATCTCTAGACAAAACAACGCAAATCAAATTTTTTGGATCCGTTTTACCACGATCAACGTCTGGAATAGAAACTCTAACATTGTCACCAATCACAGCAGCAGGAAATTTTTCTTTCGAAATATTACACATTTTGATAGCTTGATTTTCTAAATTTTCCCTTGCTTTCTTTCGAGCATTATCAATTAAAATTTTCTTCTCGTTTAAAACAGAATTTAACTCAAAACTTCCATCTTTATCCTCAATTTGGTTGCATAATAAACCATCATCCAAAATTATGTCTAACGTTTCAATGGAAAATTCATCGTTTTCTGCGACTTTGCTATGTGGTGAATTGGCTGTGTGTACTCCTTCTAGTAATTGCACTAACTCTTCTTTTGTTTCCAGCTGTTCAACAGATTCCATTGGTAAATTTGATGTTTTCAAACCCAATTTCATTCTTGTTCCGAATAAAGCTTCATAGGGAGTTTGCTTTATACCCTCATGAAAAGCTCTATTTTTCATCAGTTGAACATATTTTAAACCTTCTGACCACTTGGTTGTTTGGTTAGTGATAAGCCAGGTTGTAAGCATATTTTGAACAACTTGATTCGCTCGCTCTATCGAGCCCTGGCTTTGGGAATGGCGAGGCTTCCCGTGTATTATTTTCACACCATCCCACATATTTGCTAATTCTTGGATAATTTTATTTGCAAACTCCCTACCATTATCACATTGGAGAATGGATGGGGCTCCCAAAAGAGTGAAAATGTCTATAAGTTGTTTTGATACTTCTGACGCAGTTTTTGTTTTTAGTGGGCGCAGTACAACAAATTTGGTTAAATGATCTTGATAATTTAAAATAAATTTAAATTCATTATCTGGTTGTGTCTGTAAATCTATAAGGTCCACTTGACACCTAGATTTCATTTCACTCGTCAAAATTGGTTTTATCACAATTCCTTTTTTCTTGCCCTTTGCCTTTTTTTGACATGCTTCACATAAAGATAAATACAACATAACTGTTTCAGTAGTAATGTTGTTGTATTTGTTATTAATTTCTTTCACTAATCTGTTTCGGCCACCATGGCCAGTTGCCAAATGAGCATCGTGTATAATTCCATAAGTTTCTTCAATTGTTGCAAAATATTTTATGCTACCCCCTTCTTTTAATGGACTTATTAATTTTTCTTCCTTCCCTACCACTATTATATCGTATCTTTTCAGCCGGCGGTAATTTTTGTTCCATTGTTTTTCAAAAATTCTAACTAGCACTTGCGATTTCGTATTTTGTATGCTCACAATTACCAAAACGACATGGTCATTGTGAATTCAATGTACATTTCCCTTCTTTGAAATTGTAAATGTTAGTTGAATTCACATTACCCAAACGAGGAGGCAAATGTGCACATTTACCGGAAAATGTGTACATTTGCCGCAATATCTACTTTTACCGTAACATATATATATGAAAACCGATCTTACATGAAATACAAATGCTACACGTTGATTGGTTCAGATAACACGAGTTGTTAAAATTTTTCAACAAAGAAATTTTTTCAAATTTATCAAAAAAAAAAAATTTGGATCGGTTTTTTTGCATTCAACCTGTTTTAACTTGAAATTTATAGGAAAAATTGGAAAACTTTAATTCTTCAAACGAAACAACTCAGAAAATAAATTACCTTTTTATTCCCAGTATATGTAAATATACATGGTATATTAAGTTTAGTCCCGAATTTGTAACGTTTGAAAATATTAATCCTTGATATAAATGCTTGTTTATAAAATGGCCCATTTCGGTTATTTCCGCATGTCCGTCCTTCTGTCTGTGGACGCAAGAACCCAAGAACGAAAACAGATAAACAGCTTATTTTTGTGTGTGCGTTCTAGAACAAAAAAAAGTAAGGTCAAATTCGTTAACGGGAAATTTTTACTTTTAACCGAAAATCAGATCCACTCTTCTTCCATTTCGACGGTGGTTTTTTTGCGCCGACTCAAAATTATTTAGATATCTACATTAGTGTAGGATGTCATCTTAAATCGAATATGTCGGCCGCCGCAAATGGCGATATAAAATTTCCACATTAACCCCTTTGATATGGGTATCAAATAAAAGGGCTTGATGAGCAAAACACAGTATATAAAGTGACGTTATTCTAAATCCAATATGGCGGCCGCCGCAAATGGCGATTTATAATTTCCACATTAACCCCTATGATATGGGTATCAAATGAAAGGGCTGATGAGCAAAACACAATAAGTAAAGTGATATCATTCTAAATCCAATATGGCGGCCGCAGCAAATGGAGATTTATAATTTCCACATAAACTCCAATTATATGGGTATCAAATGAAAGGACTTGATGAGCGAAACACAGTATATAAAGTGACGTAATTCTAAATCCAATATGGCGGCCGCCGCAAATGGCGATTTATAATTTCCACGTTTACTTTACCTATATGATATGGGTATCAAATGAAAGGATTTGATGAGCGAAACACAGTATATAAAGTGACGTTATTCTTAATCCAATATGGCGGCCGCCGCAAATGGAGATTTATAATTTCCTCATAGACCCCTATGATATGGGGATCAAACGAAAGGGCTTGATGAGTGATATATATATATATATATATATATATATATATATATATATATATATATTATATATATATATATATATTATATATATTATATAATATATATAATATAATATATATATATATATATATATATATATATATATATATATATATATATTATATATATATATATATTATATATATATATATATATATATATATATATATATATATATATATATATATATATATATATATATATATATATATATCACTCATCAAGCCCTTTCGTTTGATCCCCATATCATAGGGGTCTATGAGGAAATTATAAATCTCCATTTGCGGCGGCCGCCATATTGGATTAAGAATAACGTCACTTTATATACTGTGTTTCGCTCATCAAATCCTTTCATTTGATACCCATATCATATAGGTAAAGTAAACGTGGAAATTATAAATCGCCATTTGCGGCGGCCGCCATATTGGATTTAGAATTACGTCACTTTATATACTGTGTTTCGCTCATCAAGTCCTTTCATTTGATACCCATATAATTGGAGTTTATGTGGAAATTATAAATCTCCATTTGCTGCGGCCGCCATATTTGATTTAGAATGATATCACTTTACTTATTGTGTTTTGCTCATCAGCCCTTTCATTTGATACCCATATCATAGGGGTTAATGTGGAAATTATAAATCGCCATTTGCGGCGGCCGCCATATTGGATTTAGAATAAGGTCACTTTATATACTGTGTTTTGCTCATCAAGCCCTTTTATTTGATACCCATATCAAAGGGGTTAATGTGGAAATTTTATATCGCCATTTGCGGCGGCCGACATATTATATATATATATATATATATATATATATATATATATATATATATATATATTATATATATATATATATATATATATATATATATATATATATATATATATATATATATATATATATATATATATACCTTTCAAAAAGTAGTGATATCCGATCAAAAATAAATGTAAAAAAGGGCCGAGTTTTCGGGGAGATACTTCATATAATAGTTGCTCCTTAAAAAGTGATGATATCCCATTTAAAGAGCCGAGCTATTAATAAAGTAAATAGTTAAAACTAAAATGTAAGAATATAAGTGCAAAGTAAAATGAAATTCAAATTTTAAAATATTTGAAATCAACCGAAAAAATAACCTGCCGCGTTATAAAATTTAAAACGCAAAAATTAAACTAGAAAATTACTATTTTTGCTATTTCAGACTTACGGATGAAAAGCGACCCGATAAATGATACACAGTTAAAAAGAGGAAAAAAATCCGTTCTAACTAAGCAATAGCCAACTATACTTCCTATTTAAAAAAACACAACTTTAGGCCATATCTCGAAAACCAACCTTTTTTCTCAAACTTTCACGACGCCACTGGATTATACCAAAAAAGTGTCTTAAGAATGTAAAAATTATTTTCATGTAGCTTTACAAACAACCAAGATATTCACAATTGTTTAAGAATCGAAAAATCGAACTTTTGCTTATAACTCGCAAACAAAAGATGCTAGCAAATTTTTGTTGACACCAATGAATTATTCTCAAAAAAAGAGATAGAAAATGTGCCATCCATTTTTTTAATCTCTTATAGTTACCGAGTTACCCCATAAAACCATCGAAATTGACCCACTCTGTATAGATCAGAGGTGGGCAGGAGTTAACTCCGCCAAGCTCTGAGTGAGAGGTAGGGAAGAGAGATAGAGTTAATACAGGGTAACCTACCAATTATGAATATTTTCTTTTTTTAATTAAAACATTTTCTGAAAAAAGTATAATAATACCAAATCTTTTTTATGGTCACTATTATACAAAGTAAATAATACATACAATCATTCAATACATACTCTGGAATTTTGGGCTGGTAATTTGGGTCATAAAATGTACTTTTTTAGTATATATCATATTTGTGTATGAATAAAATAAAAATATATAAAAAATATATATAAATCTTTTGAACCTTTAAATTTACCGCTGAACCATTGTAATAAAAGAGGGAAATTTTTGCAAAGGATAATTTAAATAGAATTATAGTTTTGGAAATTCCAAATAATTTGTCTAAATATTTTACTATTCATATCCGAGAACTAATAAAGAATTATTTACCTGATTTAATTATTTTTTCTTCGTATGGAGTATGCTCAGTATAGTGTCATGGGAATTTGATGAATTAAGTTAAATTTTACATAAAGTGGGAATTTGAGTTCTTCGAGTTAGTCTACTTTGAATTGAAAAAGTGAAAAGTACTATTTGTAGTAGTGGAAGTTATTTTTCGCATAATTTGTTTTTATTTCATCTACCTACCTATTCCTATCGTTCTCCTGATGGAACCGCCTACCGTCTTCCCGTGGTTTCCATCAATTATTTTGTTATTATTTATTACTTATTCTGTTATTATTATTATTATTGTTATTATTATTATTATGTTTTTTGGTGTATCTCTCCATACTGTAAAAGACATTATTTAAACAATAAATATTTTATAAAACTATTTCTAAATTGATTGAATAAATTATTGGGCAATAATCGGTAGGACAACCTGTATTGAAACATCGTTCCGTCTTGCTTCAAAACATACCTTCTTTACTTACTCTCACCCAGCTTATGGAGAGCCCGTAAGGCTCAGACGAGCTGTCTGCGCCCACCTCTGGTATAGATATCGGGTAAAAAACAAGGAGGTCTATTACCCTGCAATGCGGCTACGTAGCGACCAGATGTCACATCCAACCAAGCCTTTGTTACTTAGTGTAATAAAATAAACAACTAATCTTAAAATGATTTTTATTGCACATAACAAATTATTTTATTCCAAGAATATAAGTACTAATAATTAATGATATCCAAACATGTATGTCTGACACATCTTTATGTCGGACATACTATAATAAAAAAACCATTTCTTAACAATAACTTTATTGCACTTACAAATGTAAGTGTTAAAAGAAATGTCAACTTTAATGGGCTCCACAGCAGTGCAACATTGAACAGCAACATTGAAGAGCAACTAGCAAGTTGCTGTGTGTGTGTACTGGTTGCAGCAACAAAAAACATGACCTTGAACGGTTGCTGCAACATTAAAAATTATTTGATATTTAGTAGGAGGAGTTAAATGTTCATATACAAAATACCTATATTGGTTACAATTTATATTATATATAATATATACAGTGTGTCTATTTAAGTTGGCTCCATATGGAAAAGGTTTACGAAAAAAAGTTATCCTTTATAAAAATTTCTGCTTTCGAAAATATTAACATGCCGCTATTTACTTTTGACATCGAATGTACAGGGTGTGCAGAAATTGAAAAAGTTCGATAGGATTTTTTTTTCCACTTCAATTTTAAATTAAATTTTGCAAATCCTAATTATAAAACACGTTATCTGTTATTCTAATTAACCAGTCATCGTACTTCAAATGTTTATTTGCTGATTTGAAACATTTTGAATGATATGTAACAAAATAATGAATACAGAACATTTATTTTTCATACATTACATTACAAATACAATTATTATTGTTGACGTAAGTAACAACAGTTACTTTCAGTTCGTTTTTGCCTCAACGTATCCACCTTCGCGTTCCATACATGTAATTGTCCTTTTACAAAATTCTTTAAATCCACTCCTACATATCTCGGGAGTGATTTCTTGAACCGTTTCCCGTATAATCTGTTCTATATGGTCTGCATTTTGAACAAAAATATACAAAATTTAATTTAAAATTGAAGTGGTCAACACATTCCTATCGAACTTTTTCAATTTTTAGACACCCTATACATTTGATGTCAAAAGTGAATAGCTGAATATTAATATTTTCGAATGCAGAGATTTTTGTAAAGAATAACTTTTTTTCGTATTATAATAAAAAAGTTTTCCATATGGAGCCAACTTAAGTAGACACACTGTATATATTTTATTGTATAGAATTATTTGTGTAGTTTTTACTAGAGATATAAATAAATTATACAAATTAAATGAGATAGATAGAGACATGATGAGAAATGTTTGAATTTTTATGACTACAGTCATAAAATAATAAAAATTAAATTTTATGATCCCAAACTTTGGTTGCAGCGTCTGTACTGAAAATATTTTATAGGCGGAGTTCAATGTTGCTGCAACAAAGTTCTGTGTCTATTCTGTACTTAAGGGATATCGGGAAGTAAGAGAAAATTATGATAGATTATACTTACTTAATTAGGGGCGTTCCCGTTACTTATCGGTTTTTGAAATGACAGTTTTTTCAGGTGCTGAAACTTTTGAACGAAAAGAGCTACAGTGTTCAGATTTCGAATATAGATAATTTACGGAATTATACGAAACAAGTTTTTCAATTATTGTTAACGAATTAATCGTTAAAAAGTTATTTCTCTTCAAAAATGCAAAATAGCGGGAAAGCCTATAATTAAGAATTATGATCTATCATAATTCTACGCTACTTCCAGATATCCTGTAAAGTTGATATTTGGCATACAGGTAAATCTAGTCCCAAACCGACGGGAAAATTATGAAAACTAGAAATTTCAATCGGAAGAAATAAAATTTTTGTAATTTTCGTTTTTATTAATTTAACATTATTAAGCAAATATCCATCTGAATCGTTGATATTTGCCGATAGTCCCTTTTGATTGGACACACATTATGTATAAATAAAGGTATAGTATATATATATATAGTATATATTATAACTATTTATTAATGAATGTTCCAAAGAGTGAACAATGATTCTTTGATTGTTATAATTTTTTACAAAGTAACTTTTTCAAAATTAAAAAAAAAGAAAAGATTTTGCTTAAAAAAATTTGACCCATTTCTAGATATGCTAGAAGGATGCGGTTTTTTTGCATTCAGCCCAGATTAACTTGAAATTTATAAGAAAAATGGGAAAACTAAAGTTTTCCAAACGAAACAACTCAAAAAATGGGAAAAACATCAAAAATTACCTTTTTTTTAAACTAATTATAGAGTTTTCTATATGGAAGTTTAACTTTATTTAGGAAAAATAAAAATTATAGCAAATCGATTATCGAGTTTTCGGTTGAACAACAATTCGAATAAAAATTTTCATCCATTACTTAGATTGAATCAATAGGACTACACTGCAAGCTTCGAAATACATGAGTTTATAGCAAGAAACCTTGTCAATAAAAATCTTGTAGTTGGAATCTTCTTTGGCCTGAGGTCCGCTTTTGATATCGTTAACCATAAATTTCTTTTACAAAAGTTACACAGAATGGGACTCAGAGGAAACATTTCTGATCTAATAAAAGATTAGCTGACAGGCAAAAATACCTAGTGGAAATTGGTGAATGTACTTCTAGTCAAAAAAGCATCTCAGTGGGTATACCTCAGGGCAACAATCTCGGTCCTCTTTTAATTAATTGCTTTACAAATGATCTAATTGAACACGTTCGCGGAGATAATATTAAAATTATAATGTATGTGGATGATATTATAGTCATTCTATCGGCGTCAACCATTCCCGAAATTGAGCATAAGGTAAGAAACAGCATGTATGACTTTAAAACTTGGTGCGATAGAAACCAGCTAATAGTCAACCAGGAAAAAACAGTATGCCTTCATTTCAAAATTAGGGAGGCATCTCCCCAAATAAACATACCGGTTGATATAAAGACGGCAAAACATTAGAAAGTGCTTGGCCTTTTTATTGATGATGCATTTAAATAGACTGTACACATGTCAGAAGTTTGCAAAAAATAAAATGCGAAGTTTTATGAAGCAATAATTAAATGAAGCAATTGAAAGAACATTTTGAGCAATCAAAATTAATAGTAATTCATTATGCATTTGTATACACAATAATAAAATTTGGTATACAATAATATATTTGGTATAAAATTGGTATAATAAAATTGGATTCCTGTAGGAAAACCTTTCCAGAGAGGCGTATTATGATGGTCTATGTCATCTATGCTTTTGAATTTTTGAAAATAATGAACGATATAGGACATTTTAACCTTAACACCGAAAAACATTATGATACTAGGCATTCTGAGCTCACAATACACCACAGAACCAGTTTTTACGAAAAGGGTCCCATATACACCGGACATAACATTTACAGGAACCTACCAGATAATATAAAGGTTGAAAATAATAACAAAAAGTTTAAACAACCACTAAAGCAGAGGTGGGCACAGACAGCTCGTCTGAGCCTTACGGGCTCTCCATAATCTGGGTGAGAGTAAGTAAAGAAGATATGTTTTGAAGCAAGACGGAACGATGTTTCAATACAGGTTGCCTACCGATTATTGCCCAATAATTATATAGTATCGTCTATAGTATAGTCAATATTTTATTTTTTTTGAAAAACAAATTATGCGAAAAATAATTTCCACTACTACAAAAAGTACTTTTCACTTTTTCAATTCAAAGTAGACTAACTCGAAGAACTCAAATTCCCACTTTATGTAAAATTTAACTTAATTCATCAAATTCCCATGACACTATACTGAGCATACTCCATACGAAGAAAAAATAATTAAATCAGGTAAATAATTCTTTATTAGTTCTCGGATATGAATAGTAAAATATTTAGACAAATTATTTGGAATTTCCAAAACTATATTTCTATTTAAATTATCCTTTGCAAAAATTTCCCTCTTTTCTTACAATGGTCCAGCGGTAAACTTAAAGGTTCAAAAGATTTATATATATTTTTTATATATTTTTATTTTATTCATACACAAATATGATATATACTAAAAAGGTACATTTTAAAACCCAAATTACCAGCCCAAAATTCCAGAGTATGTATTGAATGATTGTATGTTTTATTTACTTTGTATAATAGTGACCATAAAAAAGATTTGGTATTATTATATTTTTTTCAGAAAATGTTTTAATTAAAAAAAGAAAATATTCATAATTGGTAGGTTACCCTGTATTAACTCTATCTCTCTTCCCTACCTCTCACTCAGAGCTTGGCCGAGTCATCTCCTGCCCACCTCTGCACTAAAGAAACATTTAACAATACAGGCGCCGTATAGTATTACGGATTTATTTTAGAACTTTAAATATATTGTTTTTGTGATTTTTTTATTATTTGTTTTTTCAAATTTTGTTTCAAATGTATTTTATTTATTTGTTTATTTACTTTTTTTTGATGTATTGTATCCTATTTTTTAAGCTCAACAATAAAGAAAATATTATATTATTGATTTAAATAATAAGTTTTCAAAAAACATTTTTAAAAGCATTATTCATGAAAAAAATGAAATTTTTGCCTAAACCTAAAAATTGAAATATCTCGTAAACCAATAGAGATATCGAAATAGTCCATAGAACTTATATACCACATTTGAATAACAAAATTTTTAGGGTATGTATAATAAAAAATTAGAATATGAAAAAGTTGGCTACTACGTCACAATCGTCTTTGGTGTAGCGGAAGCATACTGGACTAGTTATCCAGAGGCCCGAGGTTCGATTCCTGGTTGACGAGTTAATTTTTTCATATCAGTATTTAATTTAATTAAAAATTCAATGACAATGAAATTTGTCGGAGTATACGCTAAAGTCTTCCACAGTTTGTCATACGTAACCGAAAGGAATTTGGACAAACATCGTTATGTTGACGCGAAAGTATACACAAATAAACAAATATTAAATTTTTCATTTTATCTTTTATATACGGGTGTCCCTAAAAGATCTTCACAACGCTTTACCACATATACTATGGCTTAAAACAAGACGATTGAGCTAATTTTTTTTTCGCTGTACGCTCTTGAAGTAGCATTTTTTAAATCTTTTTCTAAAAAAAAAATTAGAACGGATTGCGCGATTTGATAAAATTTGGTATGGAGATATTATTCTATCATATAAAACCCCCCTCAACTTTTGCTCTCATAGAAACAAAGTATTTTAGGTGCAAAATTTAGATGAAGTATTTTGTTTACAACAAAAAATACTTTTTATAAAATTCGATTACCCATACGGTTTATTCGAAATTTGGAATTTTAACCATTGGTAGCATCAATTTCGACACTTTAAATTACGAAAAATTTATGTATATATAGTTTTTTTTATATAGTTTTTTTTAATCGAAATATCTTGGAAACCGATTGAGATATCGATAAAATACACATCTCATAAAACATTGGTAAGTCCATGCAATTTTATGGACCTGCTAAATTAACGTTGATTACAGAAAAGGTAAGGGAGAAAAAATTCCCTTAGAAACCCTTATAATTGCCCAGAGAACATATTTATTAAGTTTCACTGGATCTTCTGATCTTAAGTCAAAAAAGACCATAGATCATATCTTATGAAAATTGACGAGGCCTTGCGAATTTTACATTTTCAGACCTAAAATGTGAAATATCTAGAGTCTAGACTCTTGATAAGAAATAATTTGCCCCTCTCTTCCATATCACTACTTGTTAAGGAGAAACTATATTAAGGATATGCTCGAAAACTTGCTCTTTTTTACATTTAAGTTTTTGATCGGATATCACTATAATTAAAGGAGATATGACAAGCTGTCTTATTTGTCTTATTTCATGAATTGTATCATAAGAGAATATTCTTACTATGTCTACAGTAAGCTAAACATAATTTTATAATCTGCTGTCGGTCACTTGATTAATTTGATATATAAAGGATGTTAGGAGTTTCACTTCGATCTACCTATATAAGGAGACCAAAAAGAGCATGACGTCCTCTTTGCATGGATATTATCGTGGAATGAACATATGGAGCATATATACATATTTTTTGTGATATTTATACGAATCCCGCATGGCAAATTCAGACTAATCTTATTGTTTTTCGTTGTTTTCAACACGAGATCGATGGACTTTTTATATTAATAATATTGAAATGGATTAATGGTTTGAAATATTTTATATATTTTTATGGCATAATGCTTGAATTATCGGTAGGATTTTTTATTATTATTATAAAAATTATTATTATTTATTTATTTTTATTTTATTTTTTCGCTTAATATTGTCTACCACATAATTTCCAACTGGTAGACAATATTAAGCGAAACAAGTTAAACTTTTTAAATTATCTTCAGAAATTTATATGTATTTTTAAAATGCACATGAGTTTCTGAATAATAATTCCATCAAATAAGTTTTCCTATTTTTTTTATACCGTCGTATATGGTAACAAAGCGTTGGAAATATTTATTTTTGCTTGATTTGTAAAATTTCAAGTTTTTACTTGGTAGTATTATTTTAACTGTACTTATATATCTACATTATTTTGTTTGCTAAAATTTATTTTCATTTTGTAATATTTTTTTATTTTTTGTGCTTTATATGAATACATTGTTATGATGGATCCGGCAACTTTAAATGCATCTAATAATTTACACGATTCTTCCAACGAAAATATTTTAGATAACCCATCATTAGTTATGGACAATCTTCAATTAGGACAACAATTAGAATTGTCATCAGTTCCGGCATCTGATTTAGCAATCGAAGGACACAACATTTAGATACAATGTCATCCCCTGCTACAGCAAATATTGTTCAACATATTGAAATGCAACCTACATCAGCAAATATTACCGTTCCTGTTTCTCCTTCCGCAAATATTAGCGTTACTGTTTCTACATCACCAAATATTAGCTTTCCTGTTTCTACATCACCAAATATTAGCTTTCCTGTTTCTACATGCTCTATTTGATGCTCTACGTTCAACCACTAGTTTGATAAATTCAACTGGCTTAGCTGTTCATCAACTTACTTCAGCAGTCAACGGTCATCAGAACGTGATTTCTCAGATAAGTAATTTTAGGCGCAAACCCGATTTACCCAAACCAAATTTTGATATTAATACCTTTGTAAATGACGTTAAACCGTTAAATGTGCTTTCTCCGAGCTCTATTTTAAAATTCATTGTTTCTGTCGATGAGATCGTCAAATTGGCTTTATTTGATGAATCTATACTCATCAAATATTTGATTATTAAAATGAAACATCAGTCGAGAGAACTTTGGTCCAATTACATAAGCACTTCCGCGATTTGGTTTACCATTCGTAAATCACTTCTAGAGTACATACCGAATACTCAGTTTCAAATATTAATTGATCAATATGTACGTCGTCGTCAATTTGCAAACGAAACTTTCTTTAACTTTGTTCAGTCTGTTTGTCGGTATGCTAATATTTTACTTAATAATAGTTCAGAATATGAAATTTGCTCACGTCAATAAAAACACCTTTGATCTGATTAAACTTTCTGATTGTTCAAATACTGTGGATAATTTTAAAAAATCTACACGTATCGAGGTAATACAATCTCGTGCAAGCAAGTTTGTCTCAATACCCCTCCCCGGAGCTCCAGAAAAACATTGCCTTTCCTCCACTGTCGTCTACGCAGCAGCTTTCCGAATTTTTCGAAATTCGATGCCCTTCAACCCATATTAACCCCTTCCCCCAGCCCTCTTCTCAACCTTTGCCTATGCAAAATTCCATGCATAAATCTATGCAAAATTATATGCCTCATAATATTTAAAATAAATTGCAAAATACTGAAAATTCTTTTCAATATAATAATCAAACAAATAATCTCAATACAGATTATTCTAGTACGGAGAATTATAATACAAACTCTAATTATAATGCAAATTCTAATTATAACACTTTTGTTTATACTTCAAAAAACTGAATTGCAAGCGCACAAATTTTTCTAAAAATTATTTGTTACCAATTATTAATATCTCTATTGCTTCTCTGGTGCTTCTATCAATGTTATTTCTCATTCGGCGTTTAATCGTATTCAACGTGATCGTATTTTTTCTAAAACTGTTACTACCGTGTCTTCTTCGATAACTGTATCACTTCCTGGTTCAAATGTATTAAAAATTAATAAAAAATCGTCCATTTTAAAATAGAATCTTTATCATGGTCCTTTTGGTTTTATATTGCGGATAAGTTACCTTTTGGCGTTTTTCTCGGTACTCCTTCGCTAAAGCATGTCGTATGGTTATTGACTTTGATAATTCTTTGATTTCATTTGTTCATCTTCGGAATTTTAAAATTCCGTTCTGTTGTAACAATTCTAGTAAAAATATTAGTATTACTTGGTTATCTGAAATTAAAGCTAATTTGTCAGATAAACAACAAGAAAAATTGGATGATATTTTAAAGAATTATCGTAAAATATTATCTTTTATTCTCGGTCGTGCTAAAATTTGTGAATATCGAATAATGTTAAAGGATAACGAACCTGTTCGTCGACATCCGTACTATTTACCCAAGGATAAAACCATATTGTTGCAAGAACATATTGCGGTGATTTTCGCTGGCCAAATAAAAAAATTCACTTCGATCCGCTTAGTGGTATTAATATGAACTCTATTTTTAACTCATACTCAATGCTAAGTACTTCACTATGCTCGATATGTCACAGTCATTTTATCAAATACCTTTGGCCGAAGAATCTAGACACGTTACTGCTATTACTACTGCTTTCGGTCAGTACGCTTTTCAAGTTTGTCCATTCGGTATGGTCAATTCACGCTTTAAATCGATTTTTACTTCGTGTGTTCTCTGATCTTCGATATACGTGTGTCTCTATTTATTACGATGATGTAATAATTTATAGTTCGGACCTCGATGAGCATATTTCTCATATTCAATCTGTACTGCTTGTTTCAAAAAATTAGGCTTAACAATTAATCCGGAAAAAGCTCGCTTCTTTATGACTAGGTTATCTATTCTGGGTCACCTTGTCACTGGTTCTGGCCGTCAGCCGGATCCTGCAAAAGTTTTAGCTATCAAACAATTACCGGTGCCTAAAAATATTAAACAGGTACAAACTTTTTTGGGAATGGTCGCTTTCTATGCTAAATTTATCCCGAATTTTGGAAATTTTTAACACTTGGTTAAAAATTTGTCTTTGTTGTCCTGGCGAATGTGACAAGCTGAATTCTTTAATTCAGATTGTCATATTCTCTAGGGATAATTTGTCTTATTTCATAAATTGTATCATTAGAGGATATTCTTGCTAAGTCTATAGTAAGCTTAACATAATTTTTAACCCGACTTCAAAAAAGGAGGATGGTTCTCAATTCGTCTGTATTTTTTTTTTTTTTTTTTTTTTTTTTTTTTTTTATGTGTGTCACCTCAGAACTCCAACATTTATGAACCGATTTTGAATTTTTTTTTTTTGTTTTAAAGGGTTTGGTTTCCCATTGGTCCCATTGGCACCAAATCGCATTCGGATGAGGGGAAAATTTAGGAAAATCCTCATTTTATATGTGATAACCGATTTTTGCGAAATTTTTTTTTTTTTTGAAAGGGTATACTCATTCATAATAGGAAAATAAGAAAATTTTTTTAAAAACCGACTTCAAAAAATGTTTTTACAAAAAAAAAACCGACCCCAAAAAAAAAAATTTTTACAAAAAAAAAACAAAATGCATGTAAATAAAATTGAAAATCTGTTATAAAAAAATGCTCTTAAAATTAAAAAAAAAAAAAAAAACGGGTAAAAAAAAAAAGTTTTACAAAAAAAAAAATTTTTACAAAAAAAAAACAAAATGCATGTAAATAAAATTGAAAATCTGTTATAAAAAAATGCTCTTAAAATTAAAAAAAAAAAAAATGTGTTATAAAAAAATTCACTAAAAATTAGTCGTTTAAGTAGGTCTACCCATATTTAGATAAATAAAACTAGTTATAGAACTTTAGAGTCACTAAAAAGCGAGTAATAAACTATATTTTGACAAAATGGAAACCCGACTTCAAAAATAAAATATTCTATAACAAAAAATGCACTAAAAAGTAAAAAAATAATTGCATATTCTTGTGCCAATTTTAGTTCACCTAAGCAAAAATTTTTAAATATATATGTACAATTATTGTTATTTTTGGAGGCGGTGTCCAAAAATTATGTGAATTTCTCTATGCTGACACCGCCTCCAAAAATAACAATAATTGTACATATATATTTAAAAATTTTTGCTTAGGTGAACTAAAATTGGCACAAGAATATGCAATTATTTTTTTACTTTTTAGTGCATTTTTTGTTATAGAATATTTTATTTTTGAAGTCGGGTTTCCATTTTGTCAAAATATAGTTTATATAATCTGCTGTTGGTCACTTGATTAATTTGATATATATTAAGTCTGTTAGAAGTTTCACTCGATCTGCCTATATAAGGAGACCAAAAAGAGTATGGCGTCCTCTTTGTATGGATATTCTCCTGGAATGAGCATATATACATATTTTTTGTGGTACTCATACGAATCCCGCATGGCAAATTCAGACTAATCTTATTGTTTTTCGTTGTTTTCAACACGAGATCGATGGAATTTTTATATTAATAATATTGAAATGGATTAATGGTTTGAAATATTTTATACATTCTTATGGTATACTGTTTGAATTATCAGTATGATTTTTTTTTAATACAATAATATTTTCGAATTACAAAAAATGCATCTGTAAACATACTTTATAATCTATTTGTTCGTTGGTTACCTATGCATAAAAAAGTGAGTATTCATTTCCTCAATTATGTTAAGCATCCTCTACAATATACTTAATATTATTTGATTATGTAAATGTTTCGATACTAAAATTTACGTTGTTACAAGTCAGTGGCGTAGCGTTTCTTGGCGGGGCCCCGTATAAAAATTTGGGGGCCCTTACGAAGGGTAAAGATTTCTCACAAAAGAAAAAAAATGTTTGCATAAAATTAAAAGAAATATTTATTCACCATAATTATCTATGTCACTTTTTCCAAAATTTTTACAAACAATTCAAATTAAATATACACTCTCAATTTTTGCTTACGCACGTCGGGGGCCCCCGTGGACTGGGGGCCCCGTATAATTGATACGGTAGATACGGCGGTAGCTACGCCCCTGTTACAAGTATTTCTTTTTTTTTTTTGGAAAAATTATTACCTATAATATATTCGCATGTGTTTTCTAGTTCTGTACTATCTCATTCGAAATTTTATACGCATGATTTATTTAAAAGGTATTCGCGATAAATTGTTTTATCGCTGTTTAAACAAATGTTATTTTTTTTTTCGTTAATCTTCAAGATAGGAACATATTTTATATACTATTTGAGTAAATGTTCACATTAATAATTGTAACAACGTGTATTTCAACTATGTATTTCATCCCTGTTATCGAAATTTTTATATTCATTTATTTTCTATATTTAAATTCAAAAATTATAAAATTGAATAATCGATCGCATGTTAATCTTTGTACTTTGTTTTCACACTTTGACTGTTGTAAAAATTCAGTATTACAATAAAATGGCATTATTCAACTGAATTCTTTAAAGCTTCCAATGTTATTTTTATTTTAAATTTGTCTGCAATTAATTTTAATATCATTATATTAGGTACAGAATGTGATGTCATATACTACTTAGTTATTTATCTAATAAATTACAGCAATATACACATGGTAATGTATTTCGCATAATAATATCTACCACATAATTTCCAACAAGTTAAACTTTTAAATTATATTCAGAAATTTATGTGTATTATAAAATGCACATGAGTTTCTGAATAATAATTCCACAAACAAATTTTTCTCAAATTTTACACCGCCACAGTGAGTGGCCATTCATGTGAAAGGGAGGGGGCGAAGAAAATATGTCGACCCTAATTAACTGTAAGGGGTATCGTTGAGAAGCTCTTTTTTAATAATAGTTTCTCTTTAAAAATAGTAATATGGAAGTGAGGTTCAAGTTATTTACCAAGTGTGAGAAAATTAATATAAATTTATTGTGTAAGTTTCTCCCTAGAAAATTAATGAAAAAAATTGGTTGAAATTTATTTCGTAAGCTTTCCGTTAGTACGTATGTATTAAAAATTTTTTATCTTGGTAAGTTTTTAGATTTTATAATATTTGAAACAAAACAAAAAAAACTTCTCTAGATATAAAATTTTAAATAAGGGAAAGCTTACGAAATAAATTGCAACCAATTTTTTTCTTACTTTTTATAAATTTAGCCCTCATTAATTTTCTAAAGAGAAACACAAGAAATTTATATTCATTTACCAAAATAATTTGCCCCTCTCTTCCATATCACTACTTGTTAAGGAGAAACTATATTAAGGATATCCCCGAAAACTTGGCTCTTTTTTACATTTATGTTTTTGATCGGATATCACTATAATTAAAGGCGAGTGCCCATTCATGTGAAAGGGAGGGGGCAAAGAAAATATGTCGACCCAAACTGTATGGGGTATCGTTGAGAAGGGCTTTTTTTAATAAAGAACTGTAAATAATCGATCTGCTTTTTCTAATACTTAATGCAGAATTGAAGTGCACTATCTATAACAATTTTTTGAAGCCCGGACAACGCATGGAATTTCAGCAAGTTTATATAAGAATTGTACTTCTTATAATATTCTTTCCAATAAAAATTTTTAATTTTATTGGAATTATAAACTTAAAATTTTTGAAGTTATGCATAACCTTTTGAAGTAATTCATAACTTATTAAAGTTATCCATAACCTTTAGAAGTCGAGTAAAATAATTAAACATATTCTTAAGTCATTTAATTGTATAGTCATTAAATTATTTTATTAAAACATAAATGGTTACTTCTTTGTTGTATATAAAAATTATCTGTCAGTTACATTTTACTCTATATGTATTACCCATGTATGTAGTACTCCTATATGGTCAGTTGGTATAGGAAAGAATGTCCCAACATTAGGGTGCCGACTATATTTTTCTCTCTCTCCTCCGAAAGAGAATAATCTCCTTCTCCGAGACCTCGTCCATATTGTATATGCTTGAGAAAATATCGGTAGTGGGAATATAAACTGGTTTACTCGTGTTATTTATGCAATAAAAAAGCATGTAGAGCTGACATTATTTCGCTCGGAGGATAGAGAACACGAGACACTACTTTCTCACAATGTTGGAACAGCGTACAGTTATAGAAACTGACCATATAGTAGTATTACATATATGGTATTATCAACCTAACTGCTGCTTAAAACTATACACTACTATAAATAGTTATAGAGTGTATTCCGTAATGATAGCATCAATAAGTTTTAAGTTGGCATTACTTAAAAAGGAGAGGTAGAGATGGATGGTCCTGTGTTCCACCATCATAAACATCATCAAAAGTCGTATGACGTATGCTATTGTAATGATAGAGGAATCATTTTTTTTATTTATTTATAAATTATACTTAGATAATCTTATCTAGAGCACGGTAGTGCGCAAGGCCGAGTCTGTTATTAAACAAAATAAAATATAATTTTTTGTTTTTATTCAATTTTTTGTTTCTCAGTCATTGCATGATTCTGACAGCAGAAGATTTATGATGTTTATGATGGTGGAACACAGATCCATCCATCCCTACCCCTCCTTTTTAAGTGATGCCAACTTATAATTTATTGATGTTACCATTACGGAATAAGCCCATAGACATATAAAATATATACTAACTACTTTAACAATAGACTAGTTACAGGTGGCGACATAATTTGATAATATAGATGAACCACTTTACTTCAACAAAAATAATTAATCAATTTTTAAATTTTAAATAGTTTTCAAACGCTACACTTCATTGGGATCATCGTAATATTTTGTTTCAGGTTCCACATCCACATCTACAATTTCTGCAAATTTTTCATTGTTTGTGTTTTCAACTCCAGCATTAGATGTTCTAGTGATTGATAAAAGTGTTGATAATTTTTCAAAAGATGATAAAATCTACATGACAAATACAAGACAAATTTTATTTTATAATTAATATATTTACAAAAAATGTTATTTCTATACAAATATTATCAATGATATTTGTGTGTGTTTCTTGTTTCATTGTATATTTCGAAAGTCATCATCGTATGAATTAAAATTGAAAATCATTCCCAGAATCACAAAACTGCAAAGTGTTCAAATGCTTTATTTTTAAAGTTCTAAGGGTGTCATGAATGTTTTGATGTAAGTTTTCAATGGAATATTTTGGTAAGCAGCGCAGTATCTACATAAATAAAATGATAGAGGTTTGCCGTTGTGCGCGCTATCACAATCGGAATAATTAATATATACCGTATGTATTGGAAAGCATTGCTAATAGACAATCAATGTTAAATATTATTTACTATAACAATATGCTTAATAAAGAAATAAAAATAGTGGGGGTACGCTTTAGCGTGTCTGTTGTGTATGCTTACTGGACTGTTTTGTACTGCATTGACATGTAATGAGAGTTGGTTAAATATGTTCACTGTTGCCTTCTTAAGCTTAGCATTACTTCTAACAATTGAAAATTATTTTTTGAATATCCCTTATTATTTGTATGTGGTATGTTTTGAAAATAAATGATAGTATTATATTAACGGTATAACATAAAACAACAATCCACACAAATTAAAAGAAAAATAAAACCTCAAACAGAAAAAAAAATAGAATTCCGACAAAAAAAAAGTTAAACCAACGGTTCGAATATTCCTCCATTATTTGCTACACAATATCCGAGTCGGTTGTAGAAATCTACCCGGGTATTTTCCCGCACTTGAGGAGAAATATTCGCTTCACAAGACCTTAAACCTTCACAAGCATTAACCGCTCCTTTTTTTTCTTTCTTAATAATTGACAAACTGCCGATGTCGGGATTCGAACTCATAACCTCATAGTTCCAAGTAGACATAACGTCTTAGACAGCTTGGCTACTTGGACGGCCTACTTGGCTATCATAGTTGAATTTTTTTCATAACGAAATTTGTATTATTTTACTGTAATATATTACAAACTCTTATTTCATGTAAATTTATATCCACTTCAACTATTATGGAATTCTTGTTTATTTATTTATTTTTTTGTAATAAATATGGCGTCTGATGGAATCATCCTTTTAAATTTTGATATCTAACATAAATACTAATTCCATTTTTCAGTACATAAAAAGTTTATCTGGATATTTTGATGGTGAGTACAAATTCATATATTTATCCTGGTCCACGACAAATCACTCAAATAAAATAGTTTCGACAATTTACTCTGCTTTTATAACTAAAATCGCTTCCACAAGTTTATTTCTTTTTATAATATTGTTAATCAATTTTAGAACTAAAATATGTGTCTTATAAGTAAAATATATATATTATACATGTGACGAAACCCTGATTTATCAGATATTGTATAACATCAAATAACTTCCATAACAGTATATTAAACATTATTATATCACTAAAGTGTCAAATTTATAATAATAATTCTTTTTTTTTTAAATTTAAGTTTCATTTATTTTCACATCGTCACAGCGCTAAAAATTTCGAGTATCGAATACTGTTAAAATATTACGAACCTGTTTTTCGACATCCGTAATATTTACCCAAGGATAAAGCCATATTATTACCAGAACATATCCAAGAGTTGGTATTAATATTCTAGCCCCTGTTCAGTCTTCATACTGGACACCCGTGTTTTTAGTGAAGAATTCCGGTTTTAGAACTTGCGGTGATTTTCGTTGGCGAAATAAAAAAAATCCATTTTGCTCCGCTTAGTGGTATTAATATGAACTATATTTTTAACTCATACTCAATGCTAAGTACTTCTACCGTTATGGTTTTACCACATCAAGTCATCTCCGACAACGGCCCTACTTTTCGTGCTGAGAAATACAAACAATTTCTATTTTCACATGGTGTCCGACATAAGTTATTAGCCCATATCACCCTCAGGTTAATTTAGTGGAACGACTACATCGAAATTTGAAGATCAATATCACTGCAGCGATTAAATCTTGTAATGCTCGTGAGTGATCAATATTTTTAGATCTCGTCATATACAAGTATAATTCATCGTTTCACCTAACAATTAATGCGTTACCAGCTTCGGTATTTCTCGGTCGAGAACTTCGCACGTCATGTAACCGAATTCTACAACTGCTTATAGAAACATAGCGTCTTCGTCTAGGCCAGCTTGTGTGAAAAGTAAAGTAAAAAAAAGTAAAGTCTCCACTAGAGTACCCACCCATAACCAAGACTCTAAATTTCAAGATCGTTTCGCATTATTGAATTTACTACACCCGCATCTGTGATCTTGTATGATGAACAAATTGAAACTGTGCCACCCAAACATTACGTGATGGTATATTTTTTGTGAATCATTGTGTAGTGATTTAATAATTGACGATATTATTTTCTCTATTATGTACTTTGAAATTGTTTTATTTGTTTATTTTCTTATATTTCTGTATATTTAAATAATTCTTCTTAGTACGAGATACGGTATTAGAAATATATACCCTCATCTGTTATTTGATGATGACTAAGATTATATGTTAGATAATATGTACATTGATAAATCGCAAATTGGTTGCCTAGCTAAATCACGGGCCAATGCCTAGTTAAATAATATTAACTTTAACATTTTTTGATCAACTTCCCCGATTTGTTATTGATGAAAATCGAGCATTAGTCGAGAGAATGCCTACGTTCGTTTCAGCACAACTATGAAGTTGTAAGGTATTAGGTTGCCTTGTCAAAAATGTGTCACATCCATGGTTGCCAAGATTTTAAATGTTAAGTTTTAAGCAAGAGCAGTATCCAAAAAGTTCAGTATGTAATATCCAAAAAGTTCTGGAAACACAAATTTGGTTGGCGGGTTCATCATCAAAGAAAAGCAATAAGAAAGATCTTGATTGTATTATTTGTTCAGAGCTGGTGATGAAGTTGGGTTCTACTTTATGCCGGGGTCTGCCAGCTTTCTACGCACTAAATAAATAAAAGAAAACTTACGAAATAAATTTTTTCAACCAAATTTTTTTTTCATTTTATTTTGCACTTACATTCTTACATTTTAATTTTCGCTATTAACTTTATAAATACTATGTTTTAGCTCGGCTCTTTAATGGGATAAATTTAATTATGTAAATAATTATAACATTCAAATAAAAATTAACTTCTGGGGTAACATCGCAGCGAGCGATAAAACATAGTATCGTCATCTATCGAGCTTTTGGTTAGTTAAGTAAAAAACTATCATTTTTACACATATCATTGTTCAATTAATTGTAAATCATTTTATGGTTGTTTTCTTACCGAAACAGAAAAATTCGAATCTAGATTTTTGAGTGTGTGAAATCGATTCACTGGATCGATCCAATGTTTAAAATATCGATTTAAAAAATCTATTTTCCTGACCCAAAAATTCGATTCTTCGATTAATCGATCTCAGATCGCCATCCCCAATGCCAGCCACGTGTTATTTGCTTGAGCGAATATTTCATCTAAATTATGTAACTTATTACTTATAGTTAAAGCAATGACTTATAGTTAAATTTTGACGGAGAGGCAACCGAATGGCGAGTGGTAATCTGGGTCTTGAAGTGATCCTGAACCTCCCCGTACAGTCCGAATGGACCCCAAATGGACGGGGGCGGAGAAAGGGAGGGCCATCCGAAACACGCGGACCGGGCCGTTTTCGCACTCACGAATTTAGAAAAAAAAAGTTATGAGGCAACCGCTCCAAAATTGGCGAGCTTATATATTGGTACACCATATGTTGTAAAAAAATGCCATCCGATCCTGATGGGCAGTTTCTGAGAAACAGGCCTTCAAAGTCGCTAAAAACCCTTTTTTCGAATTTTTTAATCAAAAATCGAAAAAAATAGTTGTTAAATTAATTAATTGTTTAAATCGGATGGCTTTCGAAATTTAAGCCCTAAAATGTGGAAGGAATTGTGTGTATCAATGCCATCCGATTTTGATAAAATTTATTCCCATTTTTGCCACCGACAAACATCGTTATAATTGAAATAATTTCATACGCTCCATATAATTTTTGAAACTCTCTAAGTTTTTTTTAAAGCGTTTTATCCCAAACTAAGTGCATAATTGACGGATACCCCCTTGGAACGACGGGTAAACAATAAGTTTGTCCGTTTCTTTGGATTTTGCGGAAAAGGGTACCAGATTGCAACTCGTATGTTTTCGCGATGTCTTCCGCGATCACATCGTTCTGTAACCAAGTAACAATTTCCGAGGTTTGAGGGTTGCGACGTTGTTTGGCTAATAACCAATCTTCCGAAATCTCAGGCTAGATTAACTTTATTTTATTTTATTAACTATTTTATTATTAGTATCTATTGAATTTCGTCAAAAAAAATCTACATGAGCCATTCGTTTACCCTCGCGATATATGATTTCAAAAGTAAAGGTCTACAAGAAAGCCCACCATCTGTGGACTCGATCATTTAAATATACTTTATTTTGATATACTTTTAATGAGTTACATTCTGTAATGATCACAAATTCTCGCCCGTGTAACTAATGTCGAAAATGTTTTATTAGTTTACTACAGCTAAAGTTTATAATTCGTAAGAATGATACCTGGATTCAGTCGAACTAGTCCTCCTGCTACAATACTCTACTACTCTATTGCTACGTTCGATCTTTTGCATGAACATAGCCCCATACCCTTAAGAGCTAGCGTCAGTATGTAACTCAGTAATTAGGATCAAAGATAATTAATACGGGTTCTTTTGTTAAAACAGATATTAATTTTTGCCGTATTTTCTCATGTTTATCTTGCATTGAAATACCAGGCACTGATCCCACTCCTGATGTCGTATTACCTTTGGGAGCATGGTCGTTTGAACCAGTGTCCATGTTGTCAGGCATCTTCCTGATACAAACACTTACCAGTTTCCAATAACACAGAACACCGCATTTTCACAAACACTCGCTAGACTCCAATAACACAGAACATCACAATTTCACAAGAATAAATACAAATAGTTGGTCTAATCATTGACACAGTAAGTTAGCTTAAGTTCACAATACAGATACAATACAAATAATACTAATAAATGGCACACCATGATAATTCCATCAATGAACATAATTACTAAACAATTAAGAAGGAACTCCTTGCAATTGTTTGGGGTACGAAATACTTTAGACCGCACATATTCGGACGTAAATTTACTATTGTGACAGATCATAAACCCCTTACATGGTTATTTTCCCTTAAAGAACCTAACTCAAAATTAGTACGATGGCGGTTAAAACTTGAAGAGTTTGATTATGATATTGTATATAAAAAAGGTACAAAAATACGAATGCGGACGCATTATCTCGTGTTGAGATTCATGCTAATGAAACTCAGTCACAACAGGTAGAAGTAAGCACGCAGCATTCAGCAGACGAAAATCTGAATCCAGGTATATCTATCTCTGAACGTGCCTTAAACGAATTCCCAAATCAAATATTATTAGACCCCGGCTTACGCGACAAAAATTATTTTGAAACTCTATTTAAAACACGAACACGAAAAACAATCGAACGATTGGACTTAGACGACAAAGCAATTATCGACATATTCAAAGAACACATTTCACCTACCAAATTAACAGCCATAATGACTGATGACGATACTTTCAATAAAATTTTCCGTATTTACAAACTTCATTTCTCACGATATAGAATTATTAGATGTATGAACCTCTTGGAAGACATTCAAAACATTGACGAACAAAACAAACTTATAAAAGATTATCATTGTGTATCTAAACACAGAGGTATAGACGAAACGTTAGCACATTTAAAACGGACTTACTATTTCGACAATATAAAATCCAAAATTACGTCATTTATCAATACATGCAAAGTATGCCTTGAACTTAAATATGAAAGACATCCTTTAAAGTTAAAATTCAACAAAACAGAAATTCCTAGTAAACCTTTTGAAATTATCCACATTGACATTTTTCATTTAAATAAAAATCATATCCTAACATTACTTGACAAATACTCACGATACGCAGAAGCTCATATACTCGCATTTATAAACTCTATAGAAATTAACAAAATTATCAAAGACTTTGTATCACGTAACGGATATCCCGCAAAATTATTAAAGATTCAGCTCAAGAATTGAACAGTATTAATTTAAAAGAATTCCTTAAACTATATAATATTGACGATTATACAACGACACCCAAAAACAGTACAGGTAACAGCCCCGTAGAACGATTTTACTCAACCCTTTTAGAAATATTTAGAAT
Source organism: Nineta flava (assembly GCA_963920215.1). NCBI lineage: Eukaryota > Metazoa > Arthropoda > Insecta > Neuroptera > Chrysopidae > Nineta > Nineta flava. The sequence goes on along the minus strand of OY986043.1, from coordinate 36,944,232 downwards.
CATAGACAGAGAAAACAAAAACGAAACTTTTGAAGAAAAACTTACACTCAGTTTAATCACCTACAACAATAGCATTCATTCAGGGACTAACTTTACTCCGTTCGAAGCAAAAAAAAGCTTAAGAGACAAAACAATTTTAACTAATCCTAATAATGACCCCTCTACAGAATTCACGAAGATCATTTAAAAGAAATTAAAATAATTAAAGAAATAATTACAAAACATTTTAACAACTAATCGCCAAGACATACCTACTCTCAATGATAACGATACCGTATACGAACGAAACGACAGGCGAGATCAAAACACACCTCCTTTTATAAAACACAAAATACAAAACGCACGAAATCAATCAATATAACACTTAAAACTAATAAAAGCAAAATACACAAAGGAAAATTAAAACCTAAAAGAAAAAAAAAAAAACTAACTTAACGCTAGAAAACTTGCAAGAAAATCACCTACAGAATACTGAAGAGTTGAAATTATTGAAAATACATCATATTTATCATATATCTTTTAGTTTTCTTTTATCGGGGTGGTGGTGGGGAATGGGTTATATATATATTTTGGAAACCGTAGGAGATTGAAAAAAAATTTGTAAACAAAAAATCTTCTTTTTAAAATAAACAAGTTTTGTTTCAAAAATGATTTTCATAAACTCAATAGTTTTCTCATAATTTGTGACTATATGTTCCTCGGAAATAATTGTTAACATTTCGAATACGCAGAATTGTTAACAATTGAATCATTGATATACAACTCAATATATACTGGGTATTCAAACATTTAAGTTAGTTAGTTGTTACATTACTTAACAGTCGAACATAGAATCTCCTCTTTCTTTTTCTGGAGTTGGTTAAACTATAAATTATTTTATTAAAATTTTGTTTTAATTTTGAAATGTCAATTTCGATTGTCGTGTCTATAGTAACTATAGACTATAATCGTTATATATAGTTCTATATAATTTTTACAAATACTAAAATCATATCAGATATTATATTTCATTTTGATCACACTAAAATTATGACCGCTAGAGAGTAATTTATGTATTCTAAGGAAATTCGCTAAGTTGACGCCGCTCCTGCGTAACGAATTTTTTTTGATTGGCGTGAGCCATATGATTGAAAGTAATAAAATCGATGAAGCTGCTAAGATTCTACAAGAATGGATGGCTTTTATTAGCAAGGAGATACAAGTTAGCAAGTATCGTGGTAATAAAATTATCGCAAAGGATGATTGGTAGGATATCGACTGTATAAAGAAAAATAAAGAGCTGAAGCACAAACTGAGGAAGATGAGAAGAGATAAAACTGAATCGACACTACAAAAATATCTGAAATGTAAATCCTCGTTTAAAAGTATGTGTGAATTTAAAAGAAGAATGTATGAGGTGGAATATGTACATAGGGTGAATGGGGCTAAGTTACTATGGAAAATTCACAGTTTTAAAAATAAGGGTGGAATGAATGATGATATAAGTGCGGATGAATAGAAGAATTACTATAGTCAGCTCTATGGTGCGAGTGAAGTGTGTGAAATTACAGTAGGAGAAATTGTGAAGATTGATGAACAAATTAGGAACTTAGATCTATCTTTTAATGACGAGGACATATGCTGGGCTATAGGCATGGCAAAGGATAACAAAGCGCCAGGACGAGATGTAATCTTAAATAACATAATTAAAATAATGTATAACAAATATGCAGACTTTGGACCTTTGCTCAATAAATTGTTCACAGCCATGACTATTAGCCATGTATACCCTCGCATATGGACCACAGGTATAATTGCCAATATATACAAAGGTAAAGGTGTACGCAATAATCCTGAAAACTATCGAGGCCTAACTCTAACGCCCAATCTAAGTAAGCTTTACACAAAACTCTTGTCCGATCGACTGTGGCAATGATTGGATGAGAATGAAGTTATAAATTGTGCGCAGGCTGGATTTCGAAGGCAATATGAAACAATGAATGTTTTGGTACTAAAAACTATAATTGATAATTGATAATTCGCTAGCAGTCAAAAGGTGCAAAACTTATCTTTGTTTGTGGACTTCGAAAAAGCCTTTGACAAAGTCGGTAGAGAATTATTATGGGGTAGGTTGTTGCATATTAGTTTACCTGTACATCTAATAGATATATTTAAATCTATATATAAATCGACTTCATGCTTCATTCGCTCGAGTAAGGGTGGCGTTAGTACAAGCTTCAAAACACATAATGGTCAGCGCTCCTTTTGCTGTATATTAATCATTTATATGAATGAATTGAAAACATTGGTGCTACGTCTCCTTGTATTAAAGGAAATGAAGTTAAGGTTTTGTTTTATGCAGATGATGTGGTACTCACCTCAAAAACAGTAGATGGGATGAGAAGGAGTTTGAGAGCGTTAGAGGAGTATTGTGAGAAGTGGAAATTAAGTGTGAATGCGAGAAAAACTAAAATGATGATTGTGAGTAACGGACGAAAGCGAAGTGAAAATGAGGTTTGGAAGTTAAAGAGCAAGTGATTGAAAATGTCAGGAGCTGTGAGTATCTAGGAGTAGTGTTATCTTGTAATCGAAGTTGGAATGAGCATGTGGAACGAATGAGTGATAAAGCCAAAATAATATTAATTTGTATAAGACGTTACGTGTACAAATATGAAAATTTTCCTGTAAATGTGATTGTAAAAATGTGTAATGCCTATTTTGACATTTGGTAGTGAAGTATGGGCCACAAATTGTAAAAAATACAACACCCACTTCAAAGAAATTAATGTTGCACTGCACAATTTTTTAAAAGAAGTACCTAAATCTACGCCCAACTCAGCAGTCTCTATAATACTATTTAACGTACGCTTTTTGAAAAGATAAAAACTATTATTGGCTAGTACATCACCAAACTTTTAATAGTTATATTTCGATCTTTTCGACTATCTCTAGATGAGTTGGAATTTTCTGTTAACACAGCTAGAGGAAGACGGTTCATGAATGATCCTATCTGATTTTGTTGATAAGTTTACTGGAGTCCTATATACTAGCATAAAAAAATGGCATAAAGATTTTGCAGCAGTTTTAAAAATTTTAATTCATTCACCTTCTCGATAAAATTATTATGAAAATAATTAAAAAGTAAATTTTTTCGTAGGTTAAGGTTAGTTCACAGTTCCAAATAGTTCATAGTACAGCGCCTCATTTCATTAATGATTATTAACAGGCTGAATCTTCGTTAGTAGCTTCGTTTTGACGAGACGCCCAACTTTTTCTCTACAAACATTCTCGATATTGGGACCCACTGACCTCTATACTATGGATAACTGATACTTATGAAAAAAGTTCAAAATATAGAGTTAGGCTGTGTGGAAGACAGCGCCTCACAATAATGAAGTGACAACTAAATTAAACGGAGCATGACATGGGCCTGCTTCAGTATAGAGTGGCGATGTGTATGCTCTAAAGGTACTAATGGCGGACTATAGTATCAGGGTAGTGATTCTGTAACTGAAACCTGGTGAAAATACTAAATGTGAGCACATCTCTCGATTCCGTAACTTTCACCAATTCGAAATTGTCGAAATTCCTTGTTCGACAAGGAATTTCATAACGTATGACTGAATCCAAGAGAGAAAGGAAAGAAGTAGAGAGAAAGAGATATAATCGATGGCTTAAAACAACGAATGGTAATGTCCATGAAGAATAAAGATTCTTCATGGTAATGTCAAAGAATGTATGTATGTATTCTTTGGTTATCTATCTACTTCCGCAATCTACCTCGTCCAAAGTCGGGGTGGGCGCGCATGAAATTTAAAATTATTTGCTTTTGTTTATCAGTCACATTCAGGTTGAAAAATTGAAATATTGAAAAATTAAACAATCAAAGCAAAGTTGTTTATTTTTACACGGATGCCAATGCCAAACACTACTATATTCATAGAGATAACTACTATATATTATCTATGATCCAAATCATCTCACGCAGTTATTTCGTATTTTCACTACAACCTTACAGAATCAGGCGAGTAAACTCACGTGAGATGAAAATGCGAGAAGTGAGCAATCTCACTTAAAATACAGAATCGGGTACCAGCTATCCATAGATAGAGGTTAGTGCTGGGACCTAATAAAGACCGCAAGTACTGTACTGTGGACAAAATAGCTTGTATGAGTGCATTTAAAAATAATGCACTCTGGTTTGAAGGGCTATACAATTTTTATTTTTGGATGTCGGACACTTAACCTACACACAGACTCCGTTTGAAATAGCAGTATATATATATATATATATATATATATATATATATATATATATATATATATATATATATATATATATATATTGTTGTAATGAAAATTATTGAGAATAATTTTTCTGGATCCAACACACATTTTAATTATGAAATAGAAAAATATTAAGTAAAATATTACGAAAAATATTTAACAAAACAATATTTTTCTCCTTGGAAAAAGAAGGAGTTTTTTTTTCAAAAGTACAAAAAGAAAATAATATAGTTCGATTTATTTTTTTTCTTAAACTAAGTTTTTTTTAAGTCGAAAATTGAAAAGTAAATTATAACTGCTTTTGATTTAAAGTTTTTCTTTTTTAAAAAAATTGAAAAAAAATTATCAGATACAATTTAATTAAAAAAAAAAATCAAAAGTCATACAAATTGAATGTTTTTGATAAATAACATAAATAGAGACACAAATAAATAATTTTTGTATAAACAAGATTCAGTAAACAAAACAAGCTTGGTATGAATGTATCATAAAATTTGTGTATAGATTTTGAATTCACACTGGCCGTGTTCATTCAGTCGGTAGTTAAGTATCACCCAAACGGGGTGTGATTATGGTTCAAACCTCGGAGAGGTATTATAATTTTTAATTAATTTTATAAATAATCTGAACACTCCGATTACGCCCATGGTTGTTGATAAACTAAAATATTCTAGAAGCCTCCATGCAAAAATATATTGTCAAAAAAAATATTTATTCAAAAAAACAACCATGTTCCCAAAGATCTTTTACGGGTATATAAAACGGTGACCAGTGTTGATTCAAGTCAGTTTAAAATCGACTATTGTCTGATTAGTTTCAAAGTTTAAAATCGACTATTGTCTGATTAGTTTCAAAGTTTAAAATCGACTATTGTTTGATTCGGTTAAAAGTAATTCAAAGTTTGACATTGTGTTGAAAAATTAAAATAATTGTTGAAAAAGAAACAGGATTCTCATTTTTTTTAAAGCAATAAAATCAGGTTTTTTTTTTTGTTTCGAAAAAACTTGTGTTTAATTTAAATTTTTTTTCTTTTCTTTAAAAAAAAAACGTGCGTGTCATTTCAATTATAAAATATTTAGTAAAACCTTTTACTAACATTTGTTTTTTGTTTTTGTCGAGTATCGGAATCATTTGCAGGTTCGAGCAGCCCTCCTTTGAGGAATAAAAGAGAGCAAAGATACCGCGACAAGTGGCGACCGTGACAGGACCCAAGAGACGCACTGAAGAGAAAAGGACACATAATGGCAAGCCGCAGCATTCCCATGCAACGTCTGCGTGAGATGATGGAATCTGAAGGACTGGACAGCACTGGGACTAGAGAGGCCTTACAGGCAAGATGGGAGGAGCACCAAGCCAGAAGAAGAACGGCGAAGAAGTGCGGTAGCCGACCCAGGCGAGCCACTCGCACCAACAATGGAAAGGATGTTTGCGGCGATGATGCCAAACTTCATCAAGCTGGAGGAGAGGATGGTGGAATCCGAGAGTCGAGTCACCGGACGTTTGGATGAGAGAATGGGCGATCGACTTCAAAGATGTGAAGCGAGACTTCAAGGGTCGAATGAACGAATGGGTAACCAACTTGAAGAACGACTTCAAGAGTCGAATGAACGATTGGGCAACCAACTGGAAGAGAGGATACAAACCGTACAATAGGAGTTGAGGGAGCGAATGGTGGATCTGAGGGACGTGTGTATACATCGTATCGACAAAATCACTACCCACGTCGAGGCTGTGAAAACTGACATCATCAACATTAAAGCCGACGTTGAAGAGACCCGCACACAAGTAAAAACTATGCACAAACAATACAATAAAGTCATGGATGACATTACACGGATCGAACAGCGTCAAACACAGCAACTTCGAGACATGCGTATTGATCCTGGAGAGATGAATACAGCCATTTGCTCCGCCGCATTGGACATAACGACGCTTCTGTCCATCATGTCGGAATTCAGTGCTAGACCGGCTGAAAATCCAGTAGTTTTTTTGAACAGAGCGACGGCATTACTACGACAAACGCACCTGCCAGTAGATTGTTGGATCGAGATGGTCACCAAGAAACTAACGGGGCCAGCCAGAGACTGGGCATTAATGAATCGTGGGTTGGGCTACACCTTCAATGAGTGGAAATGGCAAATGGAGAGCTTTTTCAACAGTATAGGAAGGAAAGCAAAAGCCGAACTGGAATTGATGACCGTTTCCCAACCCACAGGATTGAAAACAGAACCGTTCGTTAACATGAAGGTGCAGCTATTTAAAAGAGTGCACGCCGATAGAAACATTGATGGCATGGTGCCCATAATATTGAATTTATTACGCGACCGCTGGTGGAGATTTAGAATCCAAAATCATTAGATGAGCTACGTATAACCGTCAGAACACTGGATGAAGAGCCAGCGAGGAATCGGCAAGAACCACCAGCAAGAGCACCACCACCACCACGTCTAAGCAATCCAGGCACGTGCTTCGCATGCCACCAAGTGGGGCAAACAATTCGAAACTGTCCCAGAAGGGGACAACAAAATAGACCTGGGCTGTCGGGAAACTAATAATTCCAGGATCAATGAGGGAGGAAATTGGTTCTGGGGTACACATTAACCTCCACAAAACCACACAACATCGGCGTGAACACCAACAATTACCGGTTCATTTGACAACACTGGAGACCAAGAACTCACACCAGAATGGGCCAATTGTGGAAGTTGATGTGCTGGTAGATCAATATTGGCACTGATCGATATTCAAGCATCACACAATTTTAGAAGTATTTGAAAATGGCACCCTGTCAGAGATAGTACAGAGAGTGGAGCCACATGTAATAATACTTTCAAGATTCTTGGGAAAATGTGCATGGATGTGATGATATCAAGGATGAAGTTCAATGTTGAAGTAATGGTTGTACCTGGCCTACGGAATCACTTAATACTTGGTCATGAATTTTTAACAAAAAATGGTGTGAGCATCGATTACCGGAGTGGTATAATTTACTTGGGGTGTGATAAGACAGTCCGCATTGCATGGAGAAAACCAGATGGAGCACATAGAGAAATGGCAGCAATTGACGATGCATTGGGCGAGTTACAAATTAAACTCCTTGAGAACCAAGAGCAGTTAAACGATGTCATTCAGCGACATCCCAGCGTTTTTGGCAAAGTTGGAAGGACAAAAACGATTACACACAAAATTGAGATCACGAAGAATTGCCCCATTAAATTGAGACCAAACCCATATAATAATGAAAAACAACGGGTATTGGAAGAGATGATTGAAGAAATGGAGGGCGATGGCATTATAGAACCATCCACATCGCCTTAGGCCGCACCAATCGTATTACCGAAGAAGAAAGATGGTACTTTTCGATTGTGCGTCGACTATAGAAAGTTGAACGATATTACACAAAGCAATGCGTTGCCGATTCCAGATCTGCAAGAGATGTTGAGGAAAGTCAAAGGAGCCAAAATATTTTCTACACTGGACCTTCAGACTGGATATTGGAAAATTGAGATGGAGCCACAATCGAAAGAATACACAGCATTTACCACCCCAAGAGGTCTCTATCAATTTCGTGTCATGCCGTTTGGACTGAAGAATGCTTCAGCTACTTTCCAGAGTTTAATGAACGAAGTTTTATCTGGATACATCGAAGATTTCTGCCAAGTTTACCAGGATGACATACTAATCTACAGTCGATCAGTCAAGGAACATTTACACCATCTGGATCTTGTACTTGAAAGACTAGAACAACATGGATTAACTTGTAAACCAAGCAAATGTGTCATTGGCAGCAACAAAGTCAAATACCTGGGACATATTTTGAGCGAAGACGGCATTGACAGAAAGGAAGAAAAGAACGAAGCAATAAGTAATCACCCTGTTTCAAGAGCACGAAGACAATTACGACAATTTTTGGGATTATGTGGTTGGTACGGGAGCTTCGTGAAGAACTACGAAGATATAGCTGCACCTCTGAGCGAAATGTTAAAGAAGAACATAAAGTGACGCTGGCTAATATTACATCAGAAGGCGTTCGAGAATCTCAAGTCATCAATAGTAAATGCACCGAAATGAGCACATCCAGATTTTAAGAAGACGTTTTGTTTAAATACGGATGCTAGTGACGTCGGACTGGGTGCAATATTGTTCCAAATGGAAGATGATGGCAAGACAGGGAGAATAATAAATTACGCCAGCAAGAAGCTTGGACCCACAGAACCGAGTATGGAGTAAGTACGCCACGAATGAAAAGGAATGTCTTTCGATAATCTGGGCATTGAGGAAGTTTCGAGGATATCTGGAAGGAAGACACTTCAAATTATATACAGATCATGCAGCGCTCCAATGGTTAAACAAGACGAAAGATAGTCGAGCCAAATTGACAAGATGGGCATTGTCATTGAGAGCCTATGATTTTGAGATAATTCACGTCCCAGGAAAAGATAGTCAAGCCACCGACTCCTTGTCCAGACAACCACAGGGCAAGGCTGAAGATGAAGAAGTGGAGGACATTCCAGAGTGGGTGATTGAAAAGAGGGCAAAAATACCAATAACCCTCAACATCATCGAAGTGGAAACACCCACACTCGACGATATTAGACGATGGCAGGATGAAGATCGTGATGTGACTGCCATTAGAAGATACATCGTAGATAGTAATACTCCACTGAGAAGCAATCTACGTCGACGAGTGGACAGAACACGAGCTAATTACACCGTAGCTGACGGGATCCTCTGGTACCATAGTCAACAGATGGTACAAGAAGTGCCAGTGGTTCCCGAAGAACGCCGACTTGGTTTTCTAAGGAGATATCACAACAGTGATGAAGCAGCACACCCTGGATGGAGAGAAACGTATCGTCAGATCCGTAACCGCGTCTATTGGTATGGGATGCAAGATGGCATACAGCAGATATGTAAAAGGGTGTGATACGTGTGCTAGAGTAAAGCCACTGAACAAGAAACCAAGTTCAGCGATGAGAAGTCGAAGACCTACTTCACCATGGGAGGTAGTCAGCATCGACTTGATGGATCCATACCCACGCACATCACGTGGAAAGACAAATATATTGGTCGTGACTGATCAATTCACTAGATGGATCGAAGCATTTCCATTGGGGGCCACGTCGACCTCGAAGATAGCCCAAGTACTGAAAGACGAAGTATTTAGTCATTATGGATATCCAAGAGCAGTACCTAGTGATAATGGTCCCCAGTTCAGATCAAAAGCATGGAAAGCAGTGAACAGAGATTGGAACACAGAGATATAGACTACACCAATATACCCTCCACGAGCCAATCCCACGGTACGTCAGAACCAAGAGTTGAAAAAGTTGTTGCGATTGCATCTGTTGGATCAAGAACATAAACATTGGGACCAACAACTTCACAAGTCATTGTTCGCGATAAGAATTCGAATTTATAGAACAACTGGTTTTTCGCCTGCCCAATTGTTACTGGGTCGAAGAAGAGCCTCAAAATATTGAAGAATGGGTTAACGAGAGAGGCCAAGGACGTCAACAGAATGTTGAGATAGCGTAAGGGGTAGGGTATCCATAGTGGATTGGCACCGAAATGGAAAGGGCCTTACAGGATGCTGAGAAGTTTACCAGCTGGGATCTATATACTGGATACAGTGCCTCCCACGAAGATACACGGAGGTCTCTTGAAGCCGGCCAGTGCAAGGAAGATTTAGTATGGGGAATGAGCTGTTTGGCCAACTACTTCCAGATCGATTGGGGGGTCAAAGGCATGGAGGTGATGGAAGACGACGGGATGTACCAAGTGTGGACGAGCCAGAGACCAGAGCAATAGAGCCAGAGTACGACTTGCGGCCCAGACGACCGGCAATCAACAACAGGCGCCGTTGATGAAGAGTGAAGAACTAATGTGTACGTACACTTAAAGTTAAGCTAGCTAGCTAAATGTACTAGTACAATTCAAATAGTTCAAATAGGTCTTAAGTTCATATTGGTCGACCAAATATAATAGCAAATTAGAAAATGTATGTTGGAGTCTAGAGGGGAAGATTTTGTTGTAATCAAAATTATTGAGACTAATTTTTCTGGATCCAACACACATTTTAATTATGAAATAGAAAAATATTAAGTAAAATATTACGAAAAATATTTAACAAAACAATATTTTTCTCCTTGGAAAAAGGAGTTTTTTTTTTCAAAAGTACAAAAAGAAAATAACATAGTTCGATTTATTTTTTTTCTTAAACTAAGTTTTTTTTTAAGTCGAAAATTGAAAAGTAAATTATAACTGCTTTTGATTTAAAGTTTTTGTTTTTTAAAAAATTGAAAAAAAATTATCAGATATACTTTAATTAAAAAAAAATCAAAAGTCATAAAAATTGAATGTTTTTGATAAATAACATAAATAGGGACACAGATAATTTTTGTATAAACAAGATTCAGTAAACAAAACAAGCTTGGTATGAATGTATCATAAAATCTGTGTATAAATTTTGAATTCACACTGGCCGTGTTCATTAAGTCGGTAGTTAAATATCACCCAAGCGGGGTGTGATTATGGTTCAAACCTCGGAGAGGTATTATAATTTTTAATTAATTTTATAAATAATCTGAACACTCCGATTACGTCCATGGTTGTTGATAAACTAAAATATTCTGGAAGCCTCCATGCAAAATATATTGTCAAAAAAAATATTTATTCAAAAGAACAACCATGTTCGCGAAAGATCTTTTACGGGTATATAAACCGGTGACCAGTGTTGACTCAAATAACATTTGATATAAATTTATTTCGTAAGATTAAGCAAAAGCTAAAGAAAAGAGTAGTTCAACATAAAAATGATTGCAAAAATATGAATTTTATTAAAGAAAATAAAACAGCTTTAATTACTCACCATTTCGATACTGGACATAATTTTCAATTCGAAGATATTAAAATTGTGGACAGAGAACAGAATTGGATCAAGATTCTGTCTATTTCATAAATATAAAAATTAACAAATAAGTAATATTTGTGTTAAAGATTTACTACTGTCGTCAACAAGATTATTGGATAAATTTTCAATCTAGATCGGTTCAATTTTATTGAACGGGAGTGCACCTATATACTATAAAGCTTAAAGTGAAGATGACTGACTGACACACTCACTCACTGATCTATACAAAACCTAACCCACTTCTAGACGTGCTAGAAAGATGCGTGTTTTTGCATTCCACCCGAAATTGCTTCAAACCGACGAGAAAAATCGGAAAACTTCAATTTTTTCATTTCAACCCCTCGGAAAATTGGAAGAACACCCCCCAAAATTACGTTTTTCAGTTCTATACATGCTAGAAAGATGAAATTTTCACCAATCGAACTGAAATAAAATCAAATTAACAGAATACTTTGACAAATTTCATTTCCTGTATCGCAGGAAAATTTCCTGTATCGCAGAATACTCTCGTCCCTTCCCTCGCAAAGGGGGAAAAAACCGAAAACTGCCCTTTTCACTTCTATTCATGCTAGAAAGATGGAATTTTCACCAATGGACCCAACATATAGTCTAATTAACAGAAAACTTTCAAAAATTGCATTACCTACATCGCAACACACCCCGAAAAAGGAACTAATACCCCGAAAACTGCCCTTTTCACTTTTATACATGTTAAAAAGATTGGGATTTTTCCATTCGACGTGGAACAGGTTAGAATAACATAATTATTTTAAAAACGAAAATTTTTCAGTCCCAACCCTTCAAAAATGGGAAAAACACCCCTAAAACCATACGATTTCTTCTGTACATGCTAGATGCAATTTTTTACGTTCGTCGCTAAATAGCTGCAAATTAAGAAGATAATTCAGAAAACATAAAAATTTTCATCGCTTCCCCCTAAAAAATGGGAAAAGTAACCCCTAAGCTACCTTTTTAACTTCTATTCATGCTAGAAAGAAGGGATTGTCACCAATCGACCCGAAATAATAGAATAGTCAAATTAATAGAATATTTCGAAAAATTTCATAACCTACATCGTGACCCCCATAAAGGGGAAAACACCTCTAAAACTGCCCTATTCATGTTAGAATGATCGGGTTTTTTTATTCAACGTGAGGATTATAATAAAAGGATTATTTTAAAAACGTTAATTTTCCTGAAAAAATCCGCTTCCAAAAAAATCCCCCCCCCCTTTCATTAATTCTCTAATGGTAAGTACTTTTTGTTAAGTATTTGTTTCTAACTTTTTTCATGTAATGTTATATTCTGTGACGCGGAGCCACGGGGTCATGGGGGGAACCCCCTTGCTAGCAGAGCGAGTGTATTATATATAATCAAATATTTGTATTTGTCTCAGCGGGTATTATATAATGAAGCAGAAACATATATGTCTGTACCGTAGTGTTTAAGTCTCTCTTCCCAGCCCAACTAGCAAAACATGAGTATTACATATATGGATGAGAGTGAATTGTTTACTATGCCCGCGCACAGCGACATGATTTTACTACAGTATGAAGTTAGTCACACACAATCAATAAAAAGAAAACTTATTTATTTATTAACATAATAAATTAGAATAGCTTTTTAAAATAGCTTTGTTTATTGATGGCCGACAATAAAAAAGGTACCTGTTATTTATGTAGATAAATGATATTTGTGTTAATTCATTAAATTATCAATAGATGGGAATATTTTATACTACCATCTATTATGTTTTTATCCAATGGATAAAAAAGAAATTGGTTAATGTGTTTTTAATTATTACATACGGTGGTGATTGATATCAAATAACTGAATATCTTATTTTGTAATTTTATCGTCGTTTCTACAAATGTATAGTATTGGCACGCAAGATAAAATTTTTGGAGCTGTTTATTTTTTCTACGCCAAAGAAGTATAACTTCTTACGTGCGTACATAAGTACACACAAACTTTTTTTTATTTCATAAAAGCAAACAGCTTTGAAAATTTTTTTCTAAATATATATATTTTTTTAAATATTTAAGTGGCAACGTTTCAAATGAACACATATGTACTATGTTGTAGTCTATACAGAGGTATTAGAATCGCATTTCTTTCTAGCTTATTTTATTTAATAATTGTGATTTTTCAATTTCAAATTTGGTCAAGATTTTTTAAATAAGGCCTAAGGATATTACAATTTAAATGAAAATCTCAAACCTCTTGATCAATCACATCCTCCGTTGAAGTCTCAATAATTTCTTTAAGATGCCTTAATTGTTCCGTTGCATTTGCGAATTCGCCATTTTTTTCCAAACTGATTGCATAATTTAAACAAATAATTGGTTCATCTGGTGATAAAATTACTGCTTGTTCAAAAGCTCTATGTGAATTTTCGACGTCGTTCAAATAACGTAAAGCAACTGAAAATAAATAAGCTAAAGTAGTTGGTCAGCAAGTAAAACAAAATTTAAAAAAATCTAGGATGCACTTCCAAATGTTTAAATAATATGACTATCTATGTAGCTCACTGACTTCCATCCCTACATAAATGGTGGAGGTCAGTAATACCAGCTGTTAAGTTTTACCTACGGTAGCCAAGGGTGTACACTCCCGTTCATAAAAATTGAACCACCAGTAGTTAGATAGAAAGATAGATACATCTTGGGGTCTAAAAAGTATAGCACTTCGGGCTTATGGTCCATTGTGCTCCCCCTTCTACTTCAGTGTGACAAGATTCGCTTCCCCCATATCTTGGCAATAGCCAGGAGCTTGCTTATCAGGTCTTACTGAAGGTTCATATATTCGGGGTGAGATGCACCGAATATCCTGTATCTTCTGTAACCTAGAGGTTCGCAGTCAAAGATAATGTGGCTGAATGTCTATTCTTCCTCGCCACACAATTTGCACATAATGGACCCGTTATGGACTCCCATTGTGTGTAGATGCTCCCGCCGGGGAGAATTCCCTGTAATGAATCCAGTAACTCTCCGCAGTTGCATCCTATTCAGCCTCAGTGTATCGAGAGATAGCTTCTTGGTTGCACTCTGAAGCAGTACTTTCCCAAGCACCTGTCGAGGTACTTATTCCCAGTAATCATGGTGTTTAGCATTTGACCACTCGTTGATCACCTGTTTACATGCAGTAACTGGAATTTCTAAAATGCTCTGAGCCAATGAAGGGTATTTCCTTCTTTGCTAAGGTATCTGCTTTTTTGTTTCCTTCGAAACCACTGTGACCCGGCACCCAGATCAATTTAACATTGTTTGGTTTTGCCAGCTCCAACAGTTCCTCCAGACAATTCTTGACTACCTTTGAGGTGACCTCAGTCTCAGGCAAGGCTTTTAAGGCAGCTTGACTGTCCGAGAGAATACATCCGTTCTGTTTTATGTAGCGTCTACGTAGGTTCTCACGGACGCAAGCCAGTATGGCATAGAATTCTGCTTGAAAGACCGTGGTATATTTCCCCAAGTTGAGTCTTATGTTTGCATTAGGTCTTTCACCGTAGATTCCCGCCCGGTCCCTTCTTCAGTTTTGGATCCGTCTGTATACTAGACGATTCCTTTCTTGAGATAGGGTGGTTCTCCTTCCGTCCACATGGCCCTATATCATAGACTACAGTGAAAGGATTTGAGAAAGAGTTTATTTTCCCACAATCCTTGCATGTCCAACCTGATTTTTTTAAATCCAGTTACTATTGCAAGACAGTCAATAGGCGCTGGATCTCACTTTAGCTATTATTACAATGCTTAGCAGAAGCAGCCCCAGTATGACTTCCATAGCAGCTGAGGGTGTACTGCTCATGGATCTAGTGATGCACAAACAGGCCAGTCTTTGGATCCTGGATAGCGTTTTGCATGTTATCTGGTTAACTTTTGGCCAACACGCTAGAGCAGCATTGGTTATAACGGGCCAAACTACTGTTGTGTGAAGTCAGTGGATCATTTTGGGTTTTAGACCCCAAACTTCTCCACATGCTCTCTTGCAAAGCATGAGAGAAGATTTACTCTTATTTGTTATGTATTCCAGATGAGGGTTCTATGTTATTTTAGAGTCCAACATTACTCCTAAGAACTTGGCTTCCCTTGTGATCTGTAGTCTTTCACCGAAGAAGATGGGTGGTTTTATGTTATCCACCATCCTTTTCCATGTGAATGGAATGAATGCGGTCTTACCAGGGTTTATTTTCAATCCCTGATTGATACATCTTAGAGCTTTTGGCATAAGCTCCGAGATTGTGCCTTCACAGGGTCTTTGGATCGCAATTACAATGTCATCCGCATATCCCTGGGTGTAGTATCCTTTTTGATTGAGGTTCATCAGTAAGCTGTTCACTGTCAGGCTCCAAAGGAGTGGGGATAACACACCACCCTGTGGACATCCCTTTGTGGCTCTCACAGTGACCGAGTCTCCAAAAAGGGAAGTTTGTATTCTTCTTTCTATCAGCATAGAGTTTATCCACCTGCAAAAGGTATCTTCTGCTCCGTACGGACTTGCAGAATCAACCATGGAATTGTAATAGGCATTGTCAAATGCCCCCTCTATGTCAAGAAAAAGGTGGTTTGTTTCCTTACAAATCCCTCCTTAATCCTGTTTAATAGGTTGTGGAGGGATGATCCACAGGATTTTCCCACCTGATACGTGTGCTAGTTGGCATGAAGCGGTTTTCTCGAAGCGCCTTTCCCGTGGAGTGGTTGAGCCTCCTCAGTTTTGGCAAGAAGGTCACTCTTACTGGCTTCCATACTGTTGGGATATAACTCGTAGCTAGGCTTGCCCTGAATATATGACCAAGCAGAGATAAAAGATGCTCTGCTCCTTTTTTTAAAAGCAATGGGTATATCCCATCTGGTCCCGGTTCTTTATAGGGGTCGAATGAGTTTAATGCCCATTCGATCTTTGAGCGGTTAATGGCAATCGCCCCTGTTTTCCAGTCCTCGCTTGTCGGTAGGAGGCCTTGATTAAACGCTCTTGAGAAATTTCACTGTCCACTGCCACCGAATCCGGAAAATGAATCCGGATCAGTGTTTCGAGTGTATCCTTCGCGGAGATAGTACATTCACCGTCGGGTTTACGGAGTGACCCGATGGTGTCAGCAAGTTTCTTCGCTAGGACACGATGGAGTCTTGCTCCCTCAGATGTGTTTTCAACATCTTGACAGAGCTTCGTCCATGAGTTCGTTTTGGCTTTCTTCAGAGACCCTTTGTATTCAGTAAGGGGGCTTCATGGTAGTTATCCCAGTTCCCTATCCCCCCTGCTCTGTTAAATAGTTGGCAAACCCTTTGCCTTTGACTCCTTAGGCTCTCATTCCACCAACAAGTTGACTTGCTGAACTGACCTCCGGACAGTTTTTTTGGAAGGGGTTAATTATTGCATGCTGAAGCTCAGTTGCAGTAAGCTCAATGTCCAATACTGTTTTAACCCTATTCGAAGTTTGAACTTTAATGTCGAATTATATTCGTCCCAATTTCTTCTCCTCTGATCCCGATATAATAATAATGGGGTTTAACCTCCGTTTCCGAGACACGACGGTCTATAACAGAGGCCACCCACATCATTATTTTTCATCCTTTATTTATTAATTTTTACATTACATTTTTATGATGTGAGTGGAGGATCGGGAATTCGTATGCAGATTAGGAATTGGAAGGTGTGCGGCTGCAGCCGACTTTGATAGGAACTATGCCGATATTCATCTGTAGTTCGTGAAGGGAAACTGCAGAAAACCTTCACAAGCATAGCCGGTTACTTCGTTCTTGTCCATACGCCGACAGTTTAGTCAATCAACCGCCCCATTAATTTTTTTTTTTTTTTTTTAAATTGACAAACTGCCGGTGTCGGGATTCGAACCCATAACCTCCCAGGTCCAAGTAGAAACAGCGCCTTAACAAGCGCGGCTACTTGGCTGATCCCGATAGTGTATATTACATTGGTCCGTTCTCACCTCCACATTGTAATAGATTTGTCTGTGATCCGATGCAGATGGTTCATCAGATACTAGCCATTTCTTGATTTTTCCAATAATTTCATAAGTACTTAGTGTTACATCAATGACTTCTTTCCGAACTTTGTTGATAAAAGTCGGAGATGTAAATTATGCAGTTTATAATATTTAATAAAAGGGTTGATTACTGTCGTAGAAAAATGTTTTTATTGAACTGATTTTAATTTCGCTTAGTTAAATTTCATATTAGAAATTTAAATACATTATTTTGTTTATAAAATAACGTTGCCAACAAACTACTCACACGCTGGCTATTCAAGTTCATTAATTCCAACCCTCCTCCTTGAGTAGTTTTTCACGCAGATAAACAAATTTGCCTTTACTCAGTGGCTTAGTAAATATATCTGCTAACTGTTCTTTGGATTTTATATACATTCGTAGAATAGTTTTACCTACATTACTTTGATAAATTTACGCTATAATTTCAATATTTTTCTTTCCTTTGGTTATTTCGCCTTCATCAGCATTTTCTAACATTTTAATTGACGCTTGATTATCAATAAAAAATTTCGACGGTTCATTTGCATCTTGTATTTTTAATTCTTTCATAATTCTTCGAATCCAACAGATTTCTTAAATACCTAAAACTGCTGCTCGATATTCTGCTTCTGCGGATGATATTGCTGTAACTTTTTGCTTCTGAACCATCCAGACGATGGGTCCTCCATAGTTAACTAAAATTCCACTGGTTGAATTCAGGTTTGCATCATCGCCTCCATAATTTGCATCAGTGTAAACTTGTAGTTTTGCTTTGTTCCTTGGAGATAACGAAATACTCTTTCAACAGTTCTCCAGTGACTTACTTTTGGTTTATTCACACGACGACTAAGATAATTGACAGTATAACTAATGTCAGGGCGAGTCATTGTTGAAAGATACAATAAACTCCCAACTACTTCACGATAGGGTTTATTTGTCAGTCATTTACATGTTTGTTTGTCAACATGCCGGGTTCCATAGGAGTACTTGTTTCATAAGTTTCCTCATAACCAAATTTTTCTTATATACTCTGACTGATTTATAAAAATTCCATTTTTTTTAGATTTATGTCCATTCCAAGGTAGTGCAATTTTTCTTCATTTTCTTTTTCAGTTGTAATTTCAAATTCACTTGACAATTTTAACAATATAGATTTTACTTCATTTTTATCTTGACCAATGATTAATCCATCATCAACGTAGATAGCCATGATGATCGTACGTTCTTTACTATAAAATATACACGGATCATCATCAGTCGCTTCAAAATTTAAGTTCTTCAAAAAAAGAGTAATTCTATCGTTCCATGCTTTTGGGGCTTGTTTTAATCCATAAATACTCTTGATTAATTTGCATACTCTTTCTGGTCCATCTTCAAATCCTTTTGGTTGTGTCATATAAATATCTTCAGATAAGTTTCCATTCAGAAATGCTGTTTTTATATCAAAATGAAAATTCTTTTGATTTGCATCACTCAAAATCAATCTAATGCTTGGATAACGAGCTACGGGTGAAAATGTTTCATAGTAATCAATGCCTTGCTTCTGCTTATGTCCACCTGCAACGAGTCTGGCTTTCTTTTTACCATTTTTTTTAAATACATAATACCCATTTGCAAGACAAAGCCCGTCGATTTTTAGGAAGTTCCGTCAGTTCCCAAGTTTTCATTTTCTTCAGAGAATTTATTTCATCTTCTATTGCACACTTCCATTCTTCATCTTTTAATGCAGTTTCTATTGACATATTTTCAACTTCACCAATGAAACCAGTATAATCTTTATACTTTGTATGCGGTTTAATTTCCTTTCTATCTCTTAAATTCGGTTGGAGATCTACTTGTTCATGTAATTCAGTGCTTTCGTAGTCTCTGCTGTCATCATTATCAGTCTCCTCCTGTCGGTCATCATTATCTTCACAGTTAGAGTTTTCATCATTTCTCTCCTCCTGTTCAGATATTTCTTCATTTGAGATTTGTTCAGTTTAATTTTGATCTTTATCATTTAAATAAATTTCGTTAGATTTCGAATTTATACTTTTTTTTTCAAAATATCTCGAACATAATTAACATTTTGATGAGCGAGTCGCTCATGCCATCGTTTTATTGAAGTAGCAGATAAGCTACAGTTAACCACTTCATCAAATTTCATTCGAAATAATCCTCCATTTCTTTCAGAAATTAATACAGGATTATTGTTTTCCAAAATTATCTCTTGTCGCATACATGTTCATATCCTTTATCCAATGCAGTTTACAAAGAAAATAAATTAAAAGTTAATTCTGGAACGAATAATACTTCTATCAGTACTATGGGATTCCATTGATTCCCATCATACGCTTTCAAATGCACATTTCCTTTACAATTTGATTCAAGTATTGATGAATCACCAAACTTAATTTTTGCTGGTTCATCGAGTGGCTTTATATCTGTCATTCAATTTAAATTTCCAGTCATGTGGTGAGTTGCTCCACTGTCTTGATACCATATGTTTTTATGATTAGATATATTTTGTTTTTGACTAGCAGTCAATGACACTGCCAAAAATGCTTTTTCATTCTTTGAACATTCTTTGGAAAAATGACCAATTTCTTGACAGTTATTGCATGGATACCTTTTTTTACAGTAGTCTACATAAGCTTGACAAGGTAGTCCTCGACAATCTTTCTTAATGTGACCTCTTTTTCCACATTTTAAGCAATCTATATTACCTGAGTAATTTTTCTGAGATTCCTGTTCTTCTGACTTATATTGATTATTGAAATTATTATTAAATTTTTCTTAAAATTTTTTCTTGACATCAATGCGTTTCAATAATTTTATCATCATGTCTTTTGTTGCGTTCTTCTTCCATTTTGAATCTTTCCATTAAATTTGACAAGGTTTTATCAATAGATGCCACAGAGTCCCATGCTGAATGAAAATGATTATATGTTTCTGGTAAAATATTCAAAATTCTTGTTATAGTTATAACCCATTCGTCTTTGATCGTTTCACCTGTTTCACGTAGTTCTTGCGCTAGCCCATCAACTTTCAATGAATTATCAATAACTGTCTTGCTTTCATCATATTTATAATTAAAAAATGCCATGCGAGTCGCATCTTGAGATGACTTGGGTTTTGTGCTGTATAATGTTTCCAACCTTTCTATCATTTGTGCTGCTGTAGTGCATGTGACTATTTTCAATGTAATATTTTCTTCGACATTCAGGCCAATAATAGTTTGACATTCAATATCTTTTGTCACCCATGACGAATAATTAGGATCGATATCAAAAGGTTTTATCGTTAGGGCTGTGGCCACTTCAAATAAGCCTTTATACCGTAGTAACAAATTTAATTTGAATTTCCAAGCTGTATAATTACTTGCTCCAGTACTTGGTGATTTTTCTACTAATTTATCAAATATTATTTTAGCTTCCATAGCTAACTTGACTTTCTATATTATAATAGCTGACTTGACTTTCTATATTATAATAGCTGACTTCCTTGACTTTTTAAGATTAACTTTCCGTTTCGATATTTGATAAATTTCAACCAATTTTACTGCCTGGGCCCCATAACCTGATGTAAATTATGCAGTTTATAATATTTAATAAAAGGGTTGATTAATGTCGTAGAAAAATGTTTTTATTGAACTGATTTTAATTTCGCTTAGTTACAATTAATATTAAAAATTTAAATACATTATTTTGTTTATAAAATAATGTTGCCAACAAACTATTCACACGCTGGCTATTCAAGTTCATTAATTCCAACAGTCGGCTTGTTGCCTTGATTAACTATATCTAAGTTGTTAGCTATAATATAATCAATTAGATACTCACCTCTTGAATTTGTGTTAGTGCTCCTCCATGCAGTGTGATGAGCGTTTGCATCGCATACCATGATCAGTTGGTGGTTTTTGCCTCACAATACTGGCTCAGTTCTTCCATCTGTGTTGTTGGTGGTGGAGTAGCTGTATCATAGGGTAGGTAGACCGAAGCGATGATTACCACTCCAGTTTCGTTCCCCATGTTGTATTTTACTTTTACCGCTGTATGATCTCTCTGACAAAACTCTAACAACAGCAAGACATTGATGCTCTTTCTTGCATAAATGCAAGTTCTGGGTCTCTCTGGGGTTTATTCGTAAATAATTTGTCCTCCAGCATCTCCTAGTCCAAGAATCTTGTAGTTCACAGCCCAAGTAGTAGCCCTGTAGTAGCCCTGTTCAACATCAGAGGGAAAAATGAATGTCAGAGCTTCGGATTTCAGTGGTCTAAGGTTGATTTGACCAAACCCTTTAATCTCAACCCTTTATCTGCTGCACTCACTTCCATCACGATGGTATGTCCCCTATCGGCCTTCAGAGTTTTTATTATTTTGTCTGTTTGAACGGAGTTATAGATATGGGGAGCATTCAGTATAACTTTTGTGTTCATCAGGGCTTTTGCATCCCCGACGATAAGTTCCGATCCCTCCCATGGCCTGATGTTCGGGACGCTCTCTATGAGCCAGTTTATGGCTGTTGTGTCTATGCACTTCACAACGAGGGCCCCCCTGCCCACGTTGCAACCCCGATACTGTGGGTCCTCAACGAATTCATGGCTAATGAGGGTTAGTAGCATCGAGAGTTGCACCCTTTCGAATTGTTCCTGAGCCATTTTTACCTCAGAATACCCCCACAGTGCAACACACATATTTGTTGTTGAGGCGGTTTCAGCAAAGGTATTTATAGCCCTTGCCTGTCCCCTCTGTTTCGGACTTGGAGTCCCGTCTTCAGATTTCGGTCTCTTTTCCTGTCGGTTTTCCAAGGGTTGATTCTCTGAATCGGACCCCACAGGTATCGCTGTTTCTGAAAACAGAGCAGTAGTTGTTTTTGTCCGGATTTTCCTCTTTATCAGAGGAACCGGTTTCCCCTCAGCTCTGCTTCAGGAAAGGATTTTGGAGTTTTTCGCCCAGATTTTCTGCTGGGCTGGATGCACGTGCAGTTTTTTGTGTCTCAGCAAGGTTACTTTGTGCAGCCTCGTTTGATTCACTTTTAGAGGGTAAAGTAAATCGGGCCGTGTACTACCCCATCGGCCCCTTGATGGGGATATGGGGTAGTACCTCAAGGGGACTATCCCATGCCTCAAGGGTATTGTTTATGACAGTATTTGACTCTGCTGCCCTAGCCTTTGGCTAGGTCTCTAGGCACAATACCTCGCACCGTAGCTTGGGTTCCCCTCCTCTTTTTTCAATCAAGCTTAGGACCAGCTATGGCAGAGTTGAACCACCAGTAAGTGTTGAACCACATTCTAAACGTATATATAATATTAAATATATGTATATTTCATACAATAACACTTAAAATGTTTCAACTGGTTCAATTTTTATGAACGGGAGTGTATACGCTCAGTACATAAGGTATTTGAACAACAGACAATAATGGTTCGGGATTCCAGCTCAAATATCATACACATTAAAAATTTACATAATTAACCTACATACTAAAAAAATTCGTCACGAAGGAGCTACGTGGACTAAGTGAATTTTCTTAGTCTACGTTGGTCTTCTTAGGAAGAAATTATAATGACTTACAAATCGAGTATTATAGTATAATTATTATCGAGTATTATTATTATTAGTATTGTGGGTCTTATAATGTGAATTACAAATATTTCTGAAAATATTAGAGTTGCAAAATATATGGTACCCACTCTCAACCTCTCTCAAGGACAACTTTTCCCTTGAAAAGAAAAATGTTTCACTACCCTAAAAGGGAGGAGACCTGGAGATTGTGAGTTTGAACCTCGCCGAAGCGAGTTATATTTTATTTTATTAGTTCTCTGAAAAAGTCTGAATTATTATTATTAAGTCTGAATTATTATTATTAAGTCTGAATAACTCTTCTTGCAGAGTCCAAAATATTATATGTTTTCTGCCTTCAAATCATTTATAAAACATTTATTTTATTTTTCAGCCTTTTTCAGAGATTTTCAGAAAAATAAGACTTTCAGAAGTTTTATTCAGAGTTTTAAAAGAATTATTCTTAATTATTCTCAGTGTGGCAAAAATGATATGAAGCATTATTATCAAAGGTGAAAAATGATCATCGCACTGATCAATAGCTTCTATTGTAGGGGCAGATTTTTACGCTATAGATTTCCAGGGACTGTGCCATATTTCATATTCACTCAGAAATATTGTGCCTTCTTTCCCAGGCAGAGCATAACGAGCATCAAGTTCTGTAATCACATTTCCATAAAAGGGTAAAATGCGTTTCGACAATAATATATTTCGGCAGTTTCTCCTGCGCTAGGTTTGTCTTCCAGTCATTCTTGGAGCAACTATGTCTCTTGAACTTATCTGCTTTGCTCACTCAAAAAGGATCGCGAACTGACTTTCGTTCCGGATATTTTGTGAAGTCGTTTTTATTGTTTTTGCATAACTGCAAATGTTGATCAAATCGACATTTAACTTCTGGATTGCTTTGTTTAGGTTTGCTGGATAAGAAACTCTTATCAGGATAATTAACACCACGATAAACAGGCTATTTTCCATGGCGATCTGCAGTTGGTATGCTTGAATGACAACATCCTCCATATTATCAGCATTTTGAAGTAGCTCAAGTGTTGTGCGTACAACGGCGTGCATTTCTGCAAACCTTTCGACAGCTCGTGTTTTTGGTCTATCGCATCTTGCAAAGAGAGATAAGCGTTGAATGAGATCACTTATTTTAATCCGCAATTTTCTTCAAAAGGTTTTCCCGGAGATACAGTTCCGTATCATAGGTATCTCACTCAAATATGCTAGTGAACAAAATGCGCTTTCGGCTATTACTCTGCGATTCTTGTTTCCACGCCTCTTAACCGGTCGCTCATCACTGCAGCGCCATCAACGTCTTGCCCAAGCAATTTATCCACTTCCAAATTACAGGATAAGAGATGTGTTATAATAGATGCTGTCAATGATTCAGTTGATACATCTTAGTTAACTAAAGAAAATTGATAAATTCTAGAAAAGCCTTCCGAATAGCCGACTTTCCAGATGGTCAGTCTGCAAATCGTAAACAAAGCTAACTTTTCTCGTCGTGATATGTCTTGTGTTTTATCAGCCAGTACAGTAATAAAACCTGCATCTTTGACTGTTTTAAGTATCAAAGTTTTAAATCTCAAAAGGCGATTCGTCTTTTTTTATTAGACTAAGGGGGAGTGCGGAACTCCTAAGCCTCTCCCGTATATACGTATATATGCAGATACACCATATTTATGCACATACACCCTTCTGTATAATAAACCCCTAAAACACCTAAGGAAATTATACTAGTTAACTGAACTAAAACAACAACAATAACAACAAAATAAACAAAATAAAAAACAACACCACCCAGAATTAGTATTTTATTTGGAAACTATTTAAAAAAAAAGAGAAATGGGGCTGTTGTTTTTTCAATCGAAAGAATGCATTCGATTTAATATCATGAGTTACTTACTTCCTAGTAGCATAAATGAAAATGCATAGTCCGGCTGTAAATTTACTGATGCGCATAAGAAATGAAAAGCCGATGCCGGTTGATGTGTTGATAAATGTACTAAACCAAGATTGTACAAAATTCGCCAACTTAATGGTGATATCCACAACGAACGTAACAAACAACTTATGGCCTAAAAATAATTATACTTATGTGGAAAACAAATAATTATCTAATATTCTAAATTTAAGACTACTTTAAGACGTTTGATACATTTTTCCACTGTTACAAAACTAAATAAAACGTTATAAATACTTACATAAATTATTCAGCTTCATGATTTTTTGTATAGTTTTGCATTTAAGTCTTTTATTTTAATAACATTTAAAAAAGTCGATTTGTAACATTGATTCCAAACGCATTGGCTTTTTTGGAACGACTTGATAATTTTGTGGTTAGTATAAAATATTAAATGACACTTAATTCAAAAAGACAAAATCCGACAAAACATAAATATGAGAGGGATCAAGTTTTGAACCTTTTTTTCTTTTGCTGGGATATCAATATTTTTTGTGTTTGAAAACTTGATCCCTCTTACATTTATGTTTTTAATGCTCACTGCATGTATGATGCATGAAATGTCATTCTGTAATATTCATACTGTGTAGATATTTTAGAGAAGAACAAAACACACATTATAGAATATAGAATATCTCTCTTAATATTAGAAATGTCGAAAAATGTATAAGATATGTAAAGTTGTAGAAAACCAAGTTTACTTTAATTCCATACCTGATCATTTTTTTCAAAATTTTATCTATACAAAGATATTTAGGATTTTATTTTCAATCTTAAATCGTAAATATTTCTGTAAATATTAGAGTACCCGAAAAAATTATAAGTGTTCCTGAGATAGAGACCTAAAAACCATATAATATAAATAAACCAGAGTTATGGTTGAAAATATTGATCGCAGAGAAAAAATATTAGTAAAGGTGTTCATAAAATGATCTGATTAGTCTATTTCTGCAAAGTTTTCTGTCCGCCGGTCTGTAAATATTAACTCAAAAACGAAAAGAGACAACGAGTTGAAATTTTGTTTGTGTGTTCTAGAGCTTAATGGTAAGATTAAGTTCGTGAATGGACAAAATCGGACCATGTTTCGGAAAATGGACAAAACTGTTTATCGATTTGAAACCGTAAGAGATAGAACAAAAATTTAAAGAAAAAATAAATTCCTAACAACATTTTGTCATAAATTCAGTACATTCCGGGTATTTAAGCAATGCACTCAGTTTGTTGTTATTTTCACTTGTTTTAGTATAGATTTGGGTTTCTTTGATCCATATAAGTAGTTTTTATTGTAACCTGGTAATGACATAATATGCTAATGCATAGATAGCTCGCTTCTCCTTCTTTGCCTCTCTCGAAGACCTTAATTGATAAAATAATGTATAAGAAAAATAAATAAATAACTTACACCAACATATTTTTGTTTAGCGTAGAAACATAGGCCAATGTTACTCCATAAGACTGACGATTGTAGAATATTTTGTGCTGCTATTCGATATTTAGAAAGTGCAACATCAAAATCACCATGATTCTACAAAATATGCATACTTCATTATAAATTTTAGTTTCCACATAAGAATTATAAATAAAATTCGTTACGCAGGAACTGCGTCAACTTAACGAATTTCCTTAGAATACTAAAATCACTCTCTAGCGGTCACAATTTTAGTCTGATCAAAATGGAATGTCGTATCTGATAAGATTTTAGTTTTTGCAAGGCCAATTTTATTAATAAATGGCATACGTCAAGGGGAAAGAAAGATGAAAACACAAAATATAAAATATCAGCAACAGAAAAAATGAAAAGAAACAAAATTATAGTAAAAATAATGTTCTACAAATGTATTATTAATAAATTTTTCGATATTTCGAATATTAAGAGTGATATGACAGATTTTGTGTTTCCCCCTGGCTCTAAACCCCCTCTTTCCCCTTGTTCGATTTTACCCATTAACGACCTCGACCTTTTAAACTTTCAAATACCAAAAGCGCCTCAAATACCAAATTCCATTTCAATCAGAGTAAAACTGTAACTGCAGAGAGGCCACAGACACAAACGTATATATATATATATATATATATATATATATATATATATATATACGTGTACAATCCAGAAGTTCGAAGATCTATGGTTCTCATCCCGGTATTATTTTTAAAAAATCAACCAAAGGCTGCACTAGTGGGGGGTACACATGTTTTGATTTTCTCATTGACAGCAACGTTAAGGAACATCATAACTCGGTTTAATTCGATTAAGGTTTAAAAACTCGATTCGATTTAAATAATCGATTAAGGTTTACTCGGTTTAAAAACTTAATTTTTTTAAATTGTTCAAAAAACATCTTTTTTGACTTGCTTTGGGCTTCATTTCTGTGGATTTTTAAACATTTTTATGTAAAACTCGAATTTTTGAAGCAAAACCAAAAAATCGCTATTTTTGAAGGTTTTTTCGAATTTCTCAAAAACTACCGATCCAATTTCAATTCAAGACACGTCAATCGATAGTTGTTTTTTGATAACTTTCTCATTTAATTTTTCTTGATCGGAGATCAAGTTTGCTTTTTTTTCGCAAAAAACCGTTTTTTTAATATCTTCTGGTACCTATTGGTATATGAGTAGTTTTTGAATTAGGACCAGTTGTTGGCATATACCAATACCAGAATATATTGAAAAACTGATTTTTTGCGAATAAAAAAAAAACTATTAGGCTATTTCTAATAAACATGTTTTCTAATAAACCGATATTTTATTTTATTATATTTTATTTTACGTAATGTACACACATATGTAGCATATACACATGTGTGAGTATCTACATTCCCACATGTATGTATATTTGCCGGTTCTGTCCATAGGCCAAAGCTATGTAGTGAGTCAGCAGCAGTGTTCCCATTCTTCACATAACTATCGTACACGTCACATAATTTCGGGTGTTGTACGATCATATATGCTCAAACTATTTTTGTTTATTATCAAGCTCTCTCTAACGATTCTCAAACGATTAGCAAAAAAAATTAAGAGTCCAAGTCTATTATTTAAGGAAATAAAAAGAAGGAGGCCAAGTTAACACTAGAAATTAAAATGATTTTACGTAAAAAATAATAACTATCAAACGTTTTTTCTTTTCTCTCAAACCCTCTCTAACGATTCTAAAACGATTAAATTAAAATTAACCGTCCAAGTCTATTTTTTCAGGAGATAAAAAAAATGAAGGCCAAGTTGACACTCGAAATTAAAATCGTTTTTACGTAAAAAATCATAACTCTCAAACATTTTTTCTTTTCTCTCAAACCCTCTCTAACGATTCTCAAACGATTAGAAAAAAAATTAAGCGTCCAAGTCTGTTATTTAAGGAGAAAAAAAGACGGGGGGCCAAGTTGACACTCGAAATTAAAATCGTTTTTACGTAAAAAATAATAACTCTCAAACGTATTTTCTTTTCTCTCAAACCCTCTCTAACGATTCTCAAACGATTTGCATAAAGAAAAATTCTGGAAAATGAAGTCGGGGGGCTAACTTTACGGAGGTGCCAACAACTGGTTCTAGTTCAAAAATTACTCATATACCAATAGGTACCAGAATATATTAAAAAAATGGTTTTTTGCGAATAAAAAACAAACTTGATCTCCGATCAGGAAAAATTTAACGAGAAAGTTATCAAAAAACAACTATCGATTGACGTGTCTTGAATTGAAATTGGATCAGTAGTTTTTGAGAAAAATCTAAAAAACCTTCAAAAATAGCGATTTTTTGTTTTTGCTTCAAAAATTCGAGTTTTACATAAAAATGTTTAAAAATCCACAGAAATGAAGCCAAAAAAGATGTTTTGACTTTAATATTTTATTATTATTTTTAATATTTTAAACTATTGAATTTAAAAATCCACCATGATACATACCACCACCTGCCACCTGGTGGTAGAATATATAAATATAAAATGTGTACTATAAAATGTATATCCTATGATCTAAGATCCGGCGTTAGTGAAAACCTTCCCTCAACTGTTAATTGAATGAAATAATTTTTAAAAGGCAGATAACAATATTATAAATGTAGGAGTGCAATGTCTGCCACCGTAGTCTTGCTGCCTATATCAAATTAATTAGGAGATGCGCACAGGTAAAAACAACCGCTCCAGGTGCCAGGCGTAACGCAATTCCCTACGTAACTTCAATAAGAAAGAAAATATTTTGATATTTCCTTTCTTATAAAACGACATAAAATTCGTTCTCGAGAAAGTTGTTATCTCTTATAATTAAAGAAAATATTATTGTTTACACTTATAAGTTTCTGAAAAATAAGTATAAAAATTATTTGTTATCGTAACTATTACTTTGATAATTTAAATGTTGTTACTCATGCCAATATTAAGGTCATAAGTACTCTTACGCACTTTAAAACAGTTTTCATACGAAATTTTTGAAATTTTGAGAGATAAATCTTATATAAATGTCGAATAGAATAGTGTTAAAAAAATGGACTAAGTATCTAGAAGTAGAGATATTTCTAAATTTGAATTTTAGAACTTACAGCATAAGGACAGTTCAAATGCCGTGTTATAATATGTAACAGGGAATATGCATGAAAATTTTTTTTCACTTGAATTGAAGCATGTTTATTTGACAAATATCAAGGTAAAATTACTTTTTAAATAACTTTAAAAATAAGCGAGATATGAATGATTGAAATTCCCGATTAGACAAAGAGGGTGACAGCACTCTTGATATGTTATGTGACGTCATATTACACTTACAGTATTTTCATATTCTGAAAATAAATATGAAAAAAAAAATTTTCATGCATATTCCCTATTATAAAAAAAACGTTCTTACGAGTTTCATCAAAAACAGATTATACATAAAGCTTACAAACGAATTTCCATAGTAAATTTACAGGCTTTTTAAAAATTTTTATTTTTGTAAAATATACCTGTATTATACATCCAATCGCTAATAAAGGTTTATGATTATGTGGTTCTAATGCTAAGGCTGATCCAAGTCGTTCAAAAGCTAACTGTGATTGTCCTAGACGTACATAAGATAAACCAAGTTCAGTAAGAATGTCTACACTTTCTGGACAAAACCTAAAAAAATATTTATATAAATATATATTCCTATAAAAATTTTATTTATTACAAGAAAATTGACCCATAAGGTGCTACAAGGGCGCTAAGTACCAAAAGTTTGGCTTTTATTTACATGCATTATTATCAATCTGGTTTTTGCATGTAAATGTATAAGTAGATTAATGTACACATTTGGCCACAAAAGTTGATGTCATTTTTTTAAATTTTATAGCTAATCATTGCTTTTCGAAAAAAAATTTCTAATAAAACTTGTTACTATATTTCTAATGAACAACTTTCATCCGAAGCATTTTTTCGAAAACCGAATCAATAAGGCAATCAATCAAATCACGCGATGAAAACAGTTTTTGTCTAATTATCTAGAGCACGGTTGTGCGACAGACCGAGTTTAAGGAGTTTTTACTTGTGTACGTGGCCGTGCTATTTATTACTTATGGAACTTTTAGGTGATTTTTGACCCCGATATAACTGTTGAACGAAAAGAGCTATATAGGTGAGTTTTCGAATATAGGCATTTTACGAAATTCTAAGATATCGTTTGTTCGCTCATCGTTAAGGAATAAATAGTTAAAAAGTAAATTTAATTCAAAAATCGTGAAATAGCAGACACGCTCATAATTTACCGTGTATGATCCATCAATATTGTATCCTACTTCCAGATATCCTTAAGAATTGATATTTGGCATACAGTTAGATCTAGTACCAAAACCGATAGGAAAATTATGAAAACTCGAAATTTCTATCCCGAAATAGAAATTTTTTGCATATTTTGTTTTGATAAATTTAACATTTGATAAACATATAACTTATACAGTACATTCTGATTGGTTGATAATAGTACATTATTATTGGTTGACACATAAATCGCGTAGCATTTATAAAAGTGTATATATTTTAAACAGCTTTATTTGAAAACCATTACTTATGAATATTCTAATGGGGAAACACTAATTTTTATAATTTAACAAATTTTATCAAAATTTTTCAAAGCATTTCAAAAAGCAGTGATATCCGATCAAAAACATAAATGTAAAAAGGGGCAAGTTTTCGGGGAGATACTCCATATAATAGTTGTTCCTTAAAAAGTACTGATATGGAAGACAGAGCCAAGTTATTTATAAAGTGTATGAAAATGAATATAAATCAAATGTATTTAATATTTTATCTTAGCAAGTTTTTTTTTGTTTCAAATATTTTAAAATCTTTAAACTTGTCAACATAAAATATTAAAACATACTCAATTTATATTAATTTTCATACACTATTTAAATAACTTAGCCCTGTCTTCCATATCATTAATTTTTAAGGAGCAACTATTATATGAAGTATCTCCCCGAAAACTGGGCTGTATTTTACATTTATATTTTTGATCGGATATATGATTATATATAATCAGATCTGGCCAATTTTTGGATCTGATCATATATATCATATATCTCATCTTTTTTTTCACGTGATGATGTGTCTGACCTACTTATTACGATCTTTAAAAGACCTAATTATAAATTATTTTAAAATGACATCCAATTTTGTGGTCTATAGTACAAAAAAATTATTGTATTTTTTAATTAACAAATTGATTTTGTAATTACTTTACAATTAACTATAAAAATAAAAGTATTTATAAAATTTCTAATAAAAATTTATTACCTATTAACAAAAAAAAAAATTTTAATTGAAGACTTATCGTATAAAAATATCGTAAAAATGTTATTCTAAGGATTTTAGGATGTTTTCGTTTATTTCCTCAAAACCTTTATTTTGGCACTTATAGATCGTATTTAATTTCAAGTCTAATCCACTATACTATAAAGCTAGAAGTGAAGATGACTGACTGACTGATCTAAGGCACTTCTAGACATGATAGAAAGATGCGGTTTTTAGCATTCGACGCGAAATTGCTTGAAACCGACGAGAAAAATCAATAAACTTCAGGTTTTTTATTGCAACTCCCCGGAATTGGAAAAACACCCCCCAAAAACCTACAACTTTTTTTACCCTACAACCACCCCTTTTCTGCTATACAAGCTAGAAAGATGCGGTTTTTTGCATTCGACGCTTAATAGCTACAAATTAAGCAGGTGATAAGAAAAACTTAAAAATTTTCATCATTACCCCCTAAAAAATGGGCAAACAACCTCCTAAGCTACTCTTTTAACTTCAAATTCATGGTAGAAAGATGGGATTTTCACCAATCGACCCGAAATAAAGTCAAATTAACAGATTACTTTGAAAAATTTCATTACCTATATCGCAAACCCCCGGAAATGGGAAAAACACCCCTTAAACTGCATTTTTCACTTCTCTTCATGTTAGAAAGATCAGATTATTTCATTCGACGTGAAACAACCCGTTCCACGTCAAAAAAATAAAATAACAGGATTATTATAAAAACGTAAATTTTTCTATCACAACCCTTCGTAGTTGGGGAAAAACACCCCTACAACCACCCCTTTTCTTCTATGCATGCTAGAAAGATGCGATTTTTTGCATTCGACGCTAAATAGCTACAAATTAAGAAGGTAATTCAAAAAACTTTCATCGCTTCCTCCCAAAAAAATGGGAGGGCACCCTCTAAGCTACCCTTTTAACTTCTATTCGTGGTAGAAAGATGGGATTTTCACCAATCGACCCGAAATAAAGTCAAATTAACAGAATACCTCGAAAATTTCATAACCTACATCGCAATCCCTAAAAAGAGGAAATACACCCCTAAAACTGCCCTTTTCACTTCTATTCATGTTAGAAAGATCGGGTTTTTTTTATTCAAAGTGGAATAGTATTATTTTATAATAGTAAATTTTCCCATCGCAACCATTCGCAAATGGGAAAACACCCCTAAAACCACCATTTTTCTTCTATACATGCTAGAAAGATGCGGTTTTTTGCATTCGACGCTTAATAGCTACAAATTAAGAATGTAATTAGAAAAACTAAAAATTTTTTATCACCACTCCCTAAAAAAATGGGAAAACTACCCCCTAAACTACTCTTTT
Source organism: Nineta flava (assembly GCA_963920215.1). NCBI lineage: Eukaryota > Metazoa > Arthropoda > Insecta > Neuroptera > Chrysopidae > Nineta > Nineta flava. Next base: position 36,911,488 of record OY986043.1, on the reverse strand, counting down.
AACTTCTATTCATGGTAGAAAGATAGGGTTTTTTGCATTTGGTGGAGATTTTCTTCAAACTAATGGGGTTATTCGATAAACTTTAATTTTTTCATCGTCACCCTCTTGAAAATGGAAAAAACGCCTTCAAAAATCGCCCATTTACGACTTTACAGTTTTTTTTGCATTCAACGCAGAATAACTGCAAATTAACAGGTTAATTCGAAAAACCTAATTTCTTGCATTGCTACCCCTTGAAAATCGTAATATGAGACCTATCAATGCGCAGTCCACTCACACCCCCCCCCCCCCAAACCCTAAAAATTCCCCCCATAAAAATTTCGTTTCCAAAAAAATTTACTTTTTGATAAGTATTTTTTTCAACTTTTTTTACAATTCTTTACAAGTCTTTATATTATAATTTTAACAATTTATATTATAATAATATTTTAATCTATAATATTCACAATCAAATACAATTCATAAAATTGTTTTTCTATAAAAAAAAACCAAATAGCAAAATATAGTTTAAAAAAATTTTTTTTTCTCCTTTATCATAATGGAATATTCCACAAAGTAACGATCTATACGGTCAATGTTTGCTGCGATTACGTGCAAAATGTGGATAATATATGTTCAAAATCAATTGAATACTTTTTTAAAGTTACCACAAACCGCAAAGTAAGCATACAGAACTAAAAACTAATAACAGCAGTGAAATTCTTAACAAAATACCTTCTTTACAAGTTTAATCAATGCTTAGTTTTGTGTTTCCGAAATATAAATATAAAATTAAAATGATCAATTTGAAAATACTAAAATTCGTTTTTTCGTCTTACAGCCTTGTTGCACCTAATGATTCAGTTATTGTGTTCTATTTACTCGAGAGCGTCATTACAAACTGTAATCGATGAAGCATAATCAGCTTTCGAAATTAATAATTTATTTAATAATATAAATATTTCTTCTTGTTGAGATAATTGTGCGGCTCGGTTTACATATTCCAAAGCTTTATCAGGCACTTTTAATTTTAATAAACATTTACCAATATTAAGAAAAATTTCCCAATCTGGTTTTTCAGATAAATTCTCAGTTTCAATAAATGCCTCTAATGCTAGACGATACCGTTTAAGTAAATATCTGAAACAAAATTATAGATTTAATTTAAACAAAATTTTATTATATTCAAGGTTTGGATAATGTTTAGTTTCTCACAAACAATTGCCAACTTCTTTTAAATATTTTACACTTGTTGGATTTAATTTGTGGCAAACTTGAAGTTTTTCTAAAGATTCTTGTAGTTTTCCTTCATCTATATACATTTTTGCCTAAAATAATAATGTTCAATTTTATTGTATATCATTCTAGTTGAAATAATGAAATAAATAACCATGAAGAATAGATATATTAGGAGATTGAACGACATAGGCAATTCGTCTGTTTTTGTGTCCTCAAAAACGTGTAGAGATCATAGTTATTATTTTCGCCACTAGCGGCAGTGCGAATCTGCCCGTACGGAATTATTATTATTATTACATATTAAAATCAACGGTTATCACATCTTACAAATAAAAATTGTAAGTATAAAAATTGCTTAATTTTATAAATGTGAAAAATTAATTTTATAAATGCTATATATCTATGAGTGAAAGGTTGTTTAAGGTTAGGAATGCGTGTCTGCATTTACGAAAGGAATATGGTCTGTAATTACCGGTTTTGTTATCTTCTTTCTTTATCTAATATATGTCAGTTATTGTAAACATATATTGTATATTATTATTATTATTATTATTAATTGCAAAATTGTCACTATGATTCTTCATCTTTTAATTTATTGCAATTATTAAGAATTCTCTATTATTAATATTTATTCAATTATTACTTGATAATCGAAAACAATTTTTTATTATCTATAAAACTAAGACTTCTTATTAACTGAATGGAAGTGATTTCTTGGCGCCTACATTTAAACATTTAAATTCCGTACGGCACTGAGACCAGTGACCCATACTGATAAAAGATAGTTACACCAATTCTTGACCGTTTTTTTAACATTACGTTCGCTCTCCTAATATATCTATTCTTCATGTAAATAACCATAAACATTATGATTTGTTCTGATTTTGATAATTTTAAAATATTGTTTGCGCATGTCCGCCCGTCTGTCCGTGAAACGATAATTTAAGAACGAAAAGAAATAACGAGCTGAAATTGTTTTGTAAGTTCTAGAACAAAAAAGTAAGGTCAAGTTCGTTAATGGGCAAAATACGAACGTATTTTCCCCCGCCTAGGAGGAAAATATACATCTTTGAAACCGTAAGAGATATAACAAAAATCTTCTTCTTTTTAAAATAAACAACTTTTGTTTGAAAATTTTTTTCATAAACTCAATAGTTTTCTCATAATTTGTGATTAATTGTTCCTCGGAAATCAAATTGTTAACAATTCGAAAACGCAGAATTGTTAACATTTCAATCATTGATATACAACTCAGTATATACTGGGTATTCAAACAATTAACTCAGTTAGTTTTTACATTACTTGTTTAATAATAAGACAATCTTATTATAGACCTTATCCTTGGTCTATAATAAGGTCTATGTATTAGTTGACTATGAATACATCAACAATTTTCAATTCTTAATATCGCTTTAAGCTACGACTTCTGTCTGAAAGACCCTTCCTCGATTTTGGAGCAGTCTGTATACCAAATTATTCCTTTCTTGAGATAGGGTGTTCTCCTTCCGTCCACATTTCCCTGTCACAGACTTCAGTGAAAGGTTTGAAGAAGGAGTATATTTTGGGAAGTACATCTGTGCCCATTTCAAAAACGGGGTCTGTGAGGATTGATGTTCCCACGATTCTTGCATGTCCAACCTGATTTTTTGTAATCCAGTTATTAGTGCAAGATCTATAAGCGCTGGATCTCGCTTTAGCTATTATTACAATGTTCAGCGGAGTCAGCCCTAATATAATTTTCATGATAGCTGTGGGTGTATTGCTCATGGATCCAGTAATGCACAAGCAGGCCAGTCTTTGTATCCTAGACAGCTTTGTGCGCGCCGTTATTTTATAGACCTTTGGCCACCACACTAGAGCAGCATAGGTTATGATTGGCCTAACTATTGCTGTGTACAGCCAGTGGATCATTTTGGGTTTTAGACCCCAGATTTTTCCACATTCTCTTTTGCAGAGCATGAGAGAAGATTTGCTCTTGTTTGTTATGTATTCCAGATGAGGATTCCATGTCATTTGAGTGTAACATCACTCTTAAGAATTGGGTTTTCCTTGCGATCTGTAGTCTTTCACCAAAGAGGATGGTTGGTTTAATTTAATCCATCTTTTTTTGTGTGAATGGAATTAGTGTGGTTTTCCCAGGGTTAAATTTTAATCCCTCGTTGATACAACATTTCTGCGTGATTCTTAGAGCGTTTTGCATAAGATTGTGCCTTCACAGAGACTTTGAATTGTAATTATAATATCGTCCGAAAATCCCTGTGTGTAGTATCTTCCATGGCTGCAGTTCGTCAGTATGCTCCCTGGTGAATTCTCTTCAAAAACTGAGAATAATTAGATTTAAAAAAAATTTATTATTAATTAGATTGAAGCGGCTGTCCTGGATGGGACACACTTCGACCATTCGACAAGGAATTTTGTGTATAGACTAGGAATTGGTAGGTTATGCGGCTGCAGCCGACTTTGATAGGAACTATGCCAATACTCATCTGGAGTTCGTGAAGGAACCTGCAGAAAACCTTCACAAGCATATTGTCTATACGCCGACAGTTGAGTCAATTAACTGCCTCCTTTTTTTTCATAATTGACCTCCCAGTTCATAACCTCCCAGTTCCAAGTACACACAACGCCTTAACAAGCGCGGCTACTTGGCTGGTGAGAATACTTATAAGAATAATTCTTTAAAAACTTTAAATAAAACTTCTGAGTCTTATTTTTCTGAAAATCTCTGAAAAAGTCTGAAAAAAATAAAATAAATATTTTATAAATGATTTAAAGACAGAAAACATAATATTTTAGACTCTGCCAGAAGAGTTATTCAGACTTATTGGAAAGTTTTTCAGAGAACTATTTAAAAAATATAACAGTTTTTCAGAGTTAATTAATTTTTTTGATGAAATAATGTATCGTATTGTCTTAATAATAGTAAATAGAGAACTAATTAAATAAATATAACTCGCCAAGGCGAGATTCGAACTCACGATCTCCTGTTTACTAGACAAGTGCTTTAACTAACTAAGCCACGACACCGTTATGTATTCAACACTTTATACATAACAAATACTATCAACTTTATACATAACAAATACTACTAAAATAGTATTTGTTATGTATAAAGTGTTGAATACATTTGAAGAGAATTATTTCCACCAGGGCTGTTTACTGTTAGACTCTGTTTACTTGAATCAACCTTAGATACATTGTGTCCCTTTTCGCAGTTCGTGTTGTGAATAATTCGCCACTTTTCGTTGCGGAGGTTTGCATTCTGCGCTCCTAGAGTTTTGATAATTTTTGGTAAATAAACTAGAGTTTTGGTAAATTTGGGGAGCATACAGCACAACTTTCGATGTATTCATTAGGATTTTTGCATCCCCGGCGATTATTTCTGCTCCTTCCCATGATCTGTTGTGCCTATGCGCTGCACAACGAGGGTCCCCCTATCAGGTAACAACCCCGATACTATGGACCCTCAACGGTTAGTAAGGGCTAGCAGCATAGAGAGTTGCACCATTTCAGATTGTTCCCGATTCATTTTGACCTCAGAATATCCCCGCAGTTTGTGGTTGAGGCAGTCTCAGCAAAGGTATTTCTAGCCCTTGCTTGCTCTCCTTGCTTCTGTTTTTTTTAGATCTGAATTGATCCCCACCCCATAATCAACGATTTAGAAACCAGGGATGTATGATTTTTCCTAGAAAGAATCGGTTTCCCCTCAGCTTTGGCCTTCTCTATTGCCACTCTTCTCCAGGCTCCACTCGAGAGACATGTTTTCTTTCTGGACAAGAGCTTGTAAGTTCTTATCCAGATTTTCTACTGGGTTAGGTGCACTTGCAGATTTTTTTTTGGACAGCATCGGCTTATTCACTTGTTGAGGGGATTTGAGCCACAGAGTCTTTTTTACATTGGAATTCCATTTTGGTCCCACGAGTAAATCTTCTCTACTACTCCAACATCCCGTTTATGGCCAGTTGGTCTAAGGGAATTTTTACGACAGCATTTAACCCTGCTGCCCTAACCCAAGGCTAGTCGCTTTATACACGATGCCTCGCACCTTAGCTTGGATTTGGATGATTTATCAGGGTCGTCCTGTCTGGTATGGGAATTCTGCCAGTAACACATAATCACCGCGCACATAGCTTCTTCACCATTCATCGATGCACTCTAGAAGAGGTGGAGGAGTAAATAACTACAATTACTGGAAATTTACTATGGGTATGTGTTTAATTCACGAAGACTTATGGTGTTGCATATAGACAGTATTATGATAAAGATGGTCAAGCAAAAACGAATACTGCACAGCAAGAAAGATGTCTTTATATTTTGAATAAAATTCGTATCACAAAAATGTTAATTTGTTTATTAATATTTGGCAATAACAAATAATATTGAAACTATAATTATATTAATCTTAATAATGTATGTAATTAATATCAACTTCACAAAAACTCAAACATTAACAAAAACGTGGTATTACTCTGACACATTACTCTACTCTTTATCACACTGATTGATGTGTGTGGTGAATTACATCTATTATATGTTATTTATTATTACATTGAAATATTATAATCTAACAAAAGAAAAGCATTGCCAAAAATATGTCTTTTTGTGAAATAATTTGTGTTACCCTCATGTAAGAAAAGCGCAGACTGCAAAAGAAGCTTAGGATAACCTACAAACAGCTTATGAGGATATGGGTCTGGTAAAGGAAGATTAAGTTTATTAAGCATACTTTTCATTTTAAAATTAGAACAATTGAGTAATATGGATAATTATGTTTCTGAAGTAAATTTTTGGCAGTAATCTTGTTAAATGGCCTTCCCTGAAGTTATGGCCCAATGGTTATAGCTTTAGTAAATTCAGGTATTCCTTTAACCATTGATCTTGTGAAATCAAAGCTTTTGCAAGAAGATATTAAATTTGATGTATCAGAAAATGCTAAAGAAACAGCTATAAAGCGCTTGATTGTCAGAAAAAAAGGATAGCAACAAAGAAAGAAATAATAACCATGAAAATAAGAATGTTAATAATTGTGCTATTTTCTCTGCTATGGTAACAAAGATTGATAGAAATGAATGATATTTAGATTCAGCATACACAACATATGGCTGGAGATAAAAAGGAAAATGTACGAACCAGAAATTAATGAAAATTTATTTTCGACAGTAGTTTTAACTGATAAAGGTGTTAAGATCGTTAATGAAAAGGACGGTTGTAAAATGCTCGGCAAATCAAACAGCATTGTTGCAGTTGGTAAACGCTGAAATTTCAATCAGTTGAAAATGGATTTTCGTTTGCGCATAAATGAGCATGCAAACATTGCAGCTGTATCGATTCAACATTTTCATCGACGTTTGGGCCACATTAATGTTAATTCGATCAAAAGGATGACAAGAGATGGTTTAGTTACGGGAATTGATTTGTCTGACAGCGATAATTTCTTCTGTGAAGACTGTGAAGTATGGAAAAATGACAAGATCAACACACAAAGAGTCATCTAAACGATTATCAACTAATGGCGAGTACATGCATGTAGATTTGTGTGGACCGATGGAAGAAATTGGGGTTGGAGGTATCCGCTATTTTATATTAATAAAAGATGATCTGGTCGTAAACCATATTTGAGTCATATTAAAATTTTTGGAACTTAATGTTTTGTGCACATTCCGAAACAAATGGGATGCGAAAAGTGGGATCCAAAAGCCAAGAAAGTGTTCCTGGTTGGATATGAACCCACGATAAAAAAATTTCGTTTATATGATCCAAACAGTCAAAAAGTGTTTCTCAGTTGTGACGTTCGGTTTAATAAAATAAAACTTATAAAATATGTGATTCAAGAAGAAATTGAAGATAACGATGAAGTTATTGATGAATCAGTTGAAGAAAAAGGTGCATCATCAAATGATGAAAATGCAAGTGTTGATGAGACATTTATAAATGAAAATGACAAGCAATCGAACAAAGTCAAATCCAAAGAAGTGACCAAAGTTACGATATACGGCCAAGAATAAATAAGCCAAGAATAATAATATACGGCCAAGAATAATTGATAAAAAATCATACTTGGGATTTGGTTGAACCCCCTGACGATCAAAAGGTTATTGATAATCATTGGGTAAAGTAATAATGTAATAAGTAATAAAGTTAATAAGTAAATAATCATTGATAATCATTGGGTAAAGTAATAATGTAATAAGTATAAAGTTAAAGAAAAAACAGATGGAACTAATCGAACGTTTCAAAGCGCGATTAATGATTTGTGGTTTCATGCAACAGTACGGCATAGACTATGAAGAAACTTTTAGCCCGCCTGTAAAATTCACATCGATTCGCATAATCATGTCATTGGCGGCTATGAAAAAGATGCAGTTAAAGCATTTTGATATAAAAACAGCGTTTTTGTATGGTGAACTGAAAGAAACAGTTTATATGAAGCAGCCACTTAGTTATGAAGATAATAGTGGACGCGTGTGTAAATTAATTAAAAGTTTGTACGCACTAAAAGCAGGTTTCGCGTTACTGGAAAAGTGAGTAAGTTCGATTTATGTGTTTGTTCGTTGTAACGGAGATAAAATGACAATCATAGCTATCTAAGTTGATGGTATGATAGCAACAAACAGTGCTGATGAAGTTGATTCGTTAATTTCGTATTTACAAGAAGATTTTGAAGTGAAAGTGTTCCAAGCAAAGTGCTATTTGTGGTCTTGAAATTGATCAACATACAGATGGATCAATTCGAATACATCAAGAGGCTTATGCGAAAAGGGTGATTCATCGATTTAATATGATGGAGTGTACCAACTCCATTGGAACCGGTGTCAACTCCATTGGATTGCAGTCAAAATCTTGGTGATTTACAAGTCATGGAGACTAGACAAGAACTCCATGTAAACAAATAATTGACAAAAATATGATATCAGTAGTGTCCCTCCTGCATCGGAAACAGTGGAGAGAGTATAAAGCGCGAGTTTGAATTTAAAAACATGACGCATTTTTGTAGTATTATAAAAATTAAATGCAGCCAACTGAAAAAAAACTTTTTTTAATAAATGAAATAAAGTAATTAGTTGAAGTAAGTGATAGTTAAAAATTAGCTCCATTTATTTAGCCCCTCATTAATACTAAATCTAATTGTTTTTTATTTAAATCGTATGATGGTTTATTTAAATCGTTTGACGGAAATTAGTTTATTTATAAAAATTTTTTTTCTAATCGACCTAAATTTTTTTTAGCCTCTCAATTACAAAATTCTTGATATTTTTATTTCAATCGACGTAAAGACGTTTGATGGTGACTGATGGTCTATTATTTTTATTGAAACAATAATATTTTATTAGTTATTTATAATTTATTATATTATCCATTAAACACTCCCATTAGTGCATCCATTTCTCGCTGTATTACCGCGATATAGAAGAAACAGAAGATATAGAAAAAACAAAAGAATTCACAAATATCGATGCAGAAAAAAGATATCCATCAAGGGAGAACAAAGAAAAAAATTGAAAATTACCACGAATACAATGTACACCTGCGAATAAATAGCGCCAGAATCTATAAATGAAGCTACGTCATGTAAAAATAAAGAACTGCGGAAGAATGCAATGGATATTGAATATTTTGTTATTTAAAGAAAATGATACTTGTAGTCTTGTGGAGTAGTTTTACCTACTTAGAGGTAAAACTGCTGTTAAGTGCGTATTCAAAATATTTAATCAAAAATATGGGATAGACTTCGATAAAACTTTTTCACCCGTAGTTGAAAATTCAACTATTAGAATATTATTTGCTTTAGCAGCCCAACTTGATTTAGAAATGGATCACATGAATGTTTCGACAGCTTTTCTTAATGAAATAATTTTCTTAAGGAAGGGGTGTTGAGATAAATGTATCTGAATTGTGCTGCACTCTATAGTGTGTGAGGAGTACTCCTTCTTGAAAAGTGAACCCACAATTCACTTTTTTGGAGAGAATAAGAAGATGTAATTAAAACATGTGTAAATTACATAGAGATAATATATACGTAGAGTACGCAAGCCGAGTCAATATACCTATCTCTTTTTAATGACTAATATATTAGTCATTATAATATATAATCATTATATCAAGACTACAAGTATCATATAATCATTATATATTTGTCATTTAGAAAGAGATAGCTCTACTTCAGCGATGTCTGACCTCTCTTTCTATTGAGGAGGAGACGTTTTCACTCACACGCGCGCTCATCATGATTTGCCAACTCTATATATTATCTCTATGGTAAATTATAATTGAATAAATAATGGTCGTGTTCAGCCGAAGTAATCTTAGTAAGATCGTCAGATTATCTTACTTAGTCGTCGGCCGGACACTTTATGCTTACTAAGAAACTTTTCTTATGCCGCCATTTTTCTTAGTTTCTACGTCACGGGCAGTGTTGCCAGATATCCCGTTTAACGGTAGATCTACCGATTTTTTAGTATTTCTACCGTTCTACCGTTTTTTTAAATTTTTTGAATAAATAAAAAAATTTTGAATTTGTGTCATTTTTTTCAATTTTTTATAATAATAATTAATTTAAAACTCCCCAGTCGTACAAATACAAAATCAGTCATTACAGACCATATTCCATTATTTCAAATAATGGAATATGGTTCTGTAATTACTTTAAGGTATTATTTTATAATGGGATTTTAACAATAAGTAATGCAATATATGACAAATAAAAAGAATTAATATTATTTAATATTTGAAGAAAAAAAATTCTATAATATATTAAATACTAATGTAATATAATTTTAATTATTCTGAATAAAAGTATTTATTTCAAACTATTTAAATTGGAATTTTCACTTTTTGAATCTACCGCTTTTTTTCTTAATCTTCCGCTTTTTAAGAAATCGGCTGGGTCTTTAATATAATTTAATTTTATAATATAATATAATTTTTATCTCACTTATTACAATAATAAAAATTGTCAACACATGAGAAATGTTCTGAATTTGATACATAAACAAATAGGTTATGGTCAGTGTCGCGAGTCCGAATTCTTGAAAAACGGTAGATTCAAAAAGTAAAAATTCCAATTTAAATAGTTTGAAATAAATACTTTTATTCAGAATAATTAAAATTATATTACATTAGTATTTAATATATTATAGAATTTTTTTTCTTCAAACATTAAATAATATTAATTCTTTTTATTTGTCATATATTGCATTACTTATTGTTTAAAATCCCATTATAAAATAATACCTTAAAGTAATTACAGAACGATATTCTATTATTTCAAGTAATGGAATATGTTCTGTAATGACTGATTTTGTATTTGCACGACTGGGGAGTTTTAAATTTATTATTATTATAAAAAATTGAAAAAAATGACACAAATTCAAAAATTTTTTTATTTATTCAAAAAAAAAAGGTAGATATACTAACAAAGCAGTAGATCTACTGTTAAACGAGATATCTGGCAACACTGATTAAGAAGCAAAAGAAAGTGTGTCCTGGCCGAAACTGGCTGACTCAGATGCTCAGAACATCTTATTAAGATTTCTTACTGCTGAGTTCGGCCGAACACACACAATGGTTGCTTTCTATTTAAAAAAACAGCAACGGAGAAAAGAGACACAGACACAGTGTGTAAGCACTTGTTCCATTAACAACTTCGTTTTACAGTGTGCACACACAGTGAGACACAAGAAAAACTTGTGTGTAGTGCGTGTGTAACCGAGAGTAGTACCAATAATTTTCAAAAATTTATTTTTATCAATTGGTAAATTTTGTTTATAATAATAATAATAGGGTTTTACCTCAGTTTTTGAGATTCCATGGTCTATAACATGGCCTAACCGCATCATTATTATTTAACCTTAATTAATTTTTAACGATACATTTATGATGTGAGTGGAAAGCAAGGAATTTTTATGCAGACTAGGAATTGGCATGTTGTGCGCTTGCAGTCGACTTTGATATGAACTATGTCGATATTCATCTGGAGTTCGTGAAGGGAAACTGCAGAAAACCTTCACAAAGTCGGTTGCGTCGTTTTCGATGTAACGTCAATTAACTGTCACTACCGGGATTTGTCACTTTGATATGAAGTGAATTATGAACTCTTTTGATATTCACCTGGAGTTTGTGAAGGGAAACTGCAGAAAATCTTCAGAAAGTCGGCTACTTCGTTCTCGATGTAACGTCAATTAATCGCCACATTAATTTTAATTAACAAACTGCCACTGCCGGGATTTGAACCCATAACCTCCCAGTTCCAAGCAGAGCGTGCCAGACCGCTTGTCCATTTGGACTTGTTTAATAATTATTAATAACTAATAATAATTCAAAATTTATTTATTGTTCTAACATTAACAGTTTGACGCTTTTAAACAGATTATATTTTCTCTGAAAAATGTTTATGTTTAAACACCATCTGTAAATCATGTGAAGAATTAAATTACATTCCATTTATCGCACTTTCTCACACACAGTGTGCTTTGCTGTGTGCACACAGTGTGTCACACACTCATTGGCTGTGTGTTTAAATGGAAAGCAACCATTAAATACGTTTAACATTATTTTGTGAATTATTTGAACATGGTAGCAAAGTACGTGGTTTATTAGTGATTACATTAGTAAGTGAATCTTAAGGAGTAATTTATTAGATATCTTTGGATAAAAGCAAAACAAAAACGTTGGATAACGTAGTGTAATAACCCCTAATTGAAATGAATAAATAAAATTGGTGCTGGATAGCAAATAGAAAATGGATACAAATTTACCAATACCTAATTTTAAATTGGGTTCAACGAAATCGTATGCTTGGAGATACAAATTTCTCTTATTACTGGAAATTAAAAACTGCAAAGAAGTAGCTGAACATGATGAAAAATCGAATTCTATGGAAACTGACTCCGATTGGAATAAAATACAAACAAAATCTAAATTGTTATTCGCATCGGCTGTGGATGTTGAATTTATAATGGAATGCCAATACAGCAAAGCAAATGATGAGTAAGTTCGATAGCTTATATTTTAAGAAAAGTGAACTCAGGCAAGCATTGATTGAAAAAAATTTACGTAGACTTAGATTTGATGACAATGAAGATCCTGAAAAGTTTTTTGATACTTTCCAATGTTTAATAAAAGACTTAAAAAATGCTGGTGCTAGTGTTGACAGAAAAAGAAAGCTGACTTTGTTAATCATCACCCTACCAGAAAGTCTAGACTCTAGACCATCTGACTGAAATAATTGACTTGTTGCCTAAAAAGGATAGAACGGTAGATTATATTCGTGAAAAAATTTTAAAAAGAAGAGCTAAGAAAGCTGATATCTCAAATTCGCCTAACCAAACTAATACTACTATTTCTGAAATAAAACATGATGCTCAAGTATTAAAAACTACAGTGAAATCTGATGGAAGAATTTTGTCAAAATAGAGGTAATCATGTTCGAAATTGTGCAAGAAGATATTTTCGTGATCAAGGATGTGGTAATGAACGTGGAGGTAATTATCAGCGAGATAACTACCGTGGTGGAAACAACAATTCAAGCGGCCGAACAAATTTCAACACTGAAATGGATGATGCACTAACTATTAACTCCTTTAATATTGAGATCAACACAACTGCAGATGTAAAGGAACAAGATAGTTTGGATTTTGGATAGTGGTTCTACTAATCATTTAATTAACAATGATGCTTATTTCAATAAAAGTTGCACACTTAAAACACCAAATGAAATTGTACAAAGATACAATTTTAATCGACGAGTGTTGAGGGGTGGGGAATTAACGTCAGTATTTGTCGCACATTTAAAGAAGTTAAGCGAGCATTGTAACTTCCTATAATTGGAAAAGATGTTTCGGGATCGCTTTGTGTGTGGGATGGCCGATGATAATCTCCAGAGATAATTATTCTCAGAACCAGATCTTACGTATAAACGGACACTGGATTTAGCGTTGGCTGCAGAAACCGCATCTAGAAATGTGAAAGATGTGCGAAAAGCATCATCGGTTGAAGAAGTTCATCAAATTAAGAAGCAAAAAAGAATGCTATCGTTGCAATCGTTGCAATGATAGCCATGACGCAGTTTTTTGCAGATTTAAAAATGCCAAATGTTTTTTCTGCAATTCAATGGGACCATGTCAAATCCGTGTGCAAAAAGTTAAAAAATCAGGAAATGGCAGAACCCAGAATACATGAAAAGAAAAAAGATGTCAGCATATTAGATTCAGAAAATTCTGCAATTCAATGGGACCATGTCAAATCCGTGTGCAAAAAGTTAAAAAATCAGGAAATGGCAGAACCCAGAATACATGAAAAGAAAAAAGATGTCAGCATATTAGATTCAGAAAACAGTGAACCTAAGAAAGTGTGGGATGACAACAGTCTGTACGAGCTAAATAATGTTAACCTCATCAATAAATCAAGGTACAAATTTTTTATAGATATAAAGTTGAACCCTGTCAAGGTGGTGACGCAAATAGATTCTGGGGCAGAATGTTCCGTGATTAGTGAAGAAACTTATTTTAGTTTGTTAATGGAAACAAACCTATATACAGTGCGTTCCTCTAAGCACTCACAACAATCGCGATCACGGCCGCGGTTTTTCCCGTTCCACTTGCTTGCGAGGGTTACAATCATAAACCCAAGTGTTTTAACCGTTGATGTAAATATTAAAAATTACTAGCTTGAAAATAAGTCAGAAGCTTAAAGAGGTTATGTTATAATTTGTAAACCTTGATTGATAAGGTTCATATATTCGGGGTGAGATGCACCGAATATCCTGTATCTGCTGTAACCCAGAGGTTCGCAGTCAAAGATTATGTGGCTGGATGTTTCTTCCTCCTCGCCACACAATCTGCACACAATGGAGCCGTTATGGAGTCCCATTGTGTGCAGATGCTTCCGCATGGGATAATGCCCGGTAATAAACCCGGCAACCTTCCGCAGTTGCATCCTGTTCAGCCTCTGAAGCAGTACCTTCCCGAGCTCTTGCCGCGGTACTTTTTCCCAGTGATCACGGTGTTTAGCATTTGACCACTCGTTGATCACTTGTTTACATGCAGTCTTTGTAATTCCTAAAATAGGCTCTGGGCCTATGAATGGCATTCCGACTCCCTTCTTTGCTAAGGTATCCGCTTTTTCATTTCCTTCGAAACCACTGTGACCCGGCATCCAGATCAATTTAACATTGTTCCGTTTTGCCAGTTTCAGAAGTTCTTCCAGGCAATCCTTGACTACCCTTGAGGTGACCTCAGTTCCAGACAAGGCTTTTAAAGCAGCTTGACTGTCCGACAGAATACATACGTTCTGGTTTATGTAGCCTCTACGTAGGTTCTCACGGATGCAAGCCAGTATGGCGTAGACTTCTGCTTGGAAGACCGTAGCATATTTCCCCAAGTTGAGGCTTATGTTTGCTTTTGGTCTCTCACCGTATATTCTTGCCCCGGTCCCTTCTTCAGTTTTGGATCCGTCTGTATACCAGATGATTCCTTTCCTGAGGTAGGATGGTTCTCCTTCCGACCACATGGCCCTATCACATACTACAGTGAAAGGTTTTGAGAAGGAGTATGTCTTGGGAAGTATATCTGTGCCCATTTCAAAGACGGGGTCTGAGATAATTGATGTTCCCACGATACTTGCATGTCCAACCTGATTTTTATTAATCCAGTTGTTATAGCAAGACAATCTATAGGCGCTGGATCTCGCTTTAGTTGTTACTACAATGCTTAGCGAAGGCAGCCCCCGTATGACTTCCATGGCAGCTGTAGGTGTACTGCTCATGGATCCAGTGATGCACATGCAGGCCAGTCTTTGGATCCTGGATAGCTTTTTGCATGTTATCTGGTTAACTTTTGGCCAACACACTAGAGCAGCATAGGTTATAATGGGCCTGACTACTGTTGTGTAGAGCCAGTGGATCATTTTGGGTTTTAGACCCCTGACTTTTCCACATGCTCTATTGCAAAGCATGGGAGAAGATTTGCTCTTAATTGTTATATATTCCAGATGAGGGTTCCATGTTAGTTTGGAGTCCAGCATTACTCCCAAGAACTTGGCTTCCCTTGTGATCTGTAAGCCTTAATAATAAACTTTAATAATTATTGATCAACTTGATTTAGAGCACGGTAGTGCGCAAGGTCAGGTTTAAGGGACACATTTGGACTACTCCCTACAGTGCTATTACTACAGGAAATATTAGAACGTTATTTGACCACGAAATATCTTCTGAACGAAAAGAGCTACAGTGTTGAAATTTCGAATTATCGATACTTTACGTAATTATAAGAAACCGGTTTTTTCAATGATCGTTAACGAATTAACCGTTAAAAAGTTATTTCATTTCAAAAACGCAAAATTCGCGGTATACGCCTTAAAAACTTAAGTATGATCTATCACTACTTCCTATACGCTACTTCCAGATATTCTGTAAAGTTGATATTTGGCATACGGGTAGATCTAGTACCCAAACCGACGGGAAAATTGCGAAAACTGGAAATTTGTATCGGAAAAAGGAACATTTTTACAATTTTCGTTTTAATCAAATTAGCATTAGAACGCATATATTCATCTTATTCGTTGATATTTTTATAGAGTCCTGTCTGATTGGATGACACTAGCTATTTAAATATTGATTTGTATTAGACCATATCATAGTAAAGAACCATGTAGAAAACATAATGAACTATATGATCCCTAAAAATTTCTTTAACCGATGGTAATTGCAATGGCTTGTTGAATACAGCAGTGTTCGTCTAGTGTTTGAAGTTAAGCGACATTGGTTAAAATCAGTATTTGGATGGGTGGACATTGGTGCAGTTAGTCTTTTTTTTTTTTAATTTTGTAAACATAAATTTATATTCTCATTTTAACTTTTTTATTATATTTTGCATTAATAAATTATTATTTATTACTATTATTTATTACCCGTTGCAGCATCGCCCGAAAAAATTTTGTAAAGTCCTTATAACCAAGTCTAATATACTATAAAGCTGACTGACTGACACACTTGCATTCGACGCGAAATTTTGAAACCAACGGGAAAAATCGGAAAACTTAAATTTTTTTATTGCAACCCCCCGAAAAATAGGAAAAACATCCCCTAAAATTACGTTTTTATGTTCTATCCATGCTAGAAACTGGAATTTTCACCAATTGACCCGAAATAAAGTCAAATTAACAGAAAACTTCATAACCTTCATTGAAACCCCCCGAAAATGGGAAAAACACCCCTAAAAGTGCCATTTTCACTTCTATTCATTCTAGAATGATGCGGTTTTTTGCATTCGACGAGGAATTGCTTCGAAAAAAATCGGTAAACTTCAATTTTTTGATTGCAAATCGTAATGTGAGATCTATGCGCAGTCCCCCCAAACCCTCCATCCTACCCCCCCCCCCCAAATAAATTACCTCCCCCCCAAAAAAATGTGATGTGAGACCTATTTATGCACAGTGGGTTGTGAACTCGGCGTGAGCGAAAATAATGACGTCATTAGTGTCGTTTTCGCCGCGACCATAACGACCGTGATTGTCATGTGGAACGGCTGAAGGAATATTTTGATCGTTGTGAGCGTCTAGTGGAGCGCACTGATAGTAATCTTGGTTGCTTTCCATTTAAACACACAGCCAATGAGTGTGTGACACACTGTGTGCACAAACAAAGCACGCTGTGTGTGAGAAAGTGCGATAAATAGAACGTAAGTTAATTCTTCACATGATTTACAGATGGTGTTCATAAACATTTTCAGAGAAAATTAACGTAATCTGTTTAAAAGCGTCAAACTGTTAGAACAATAAATAAATTATATTTGAATTATTTTGAATTATAATTAGTTATTAATAATTATTAAACCAGTCCAAATGGACAAGGGGTCTTGCACGCTCTGCTTAGAACCGGGAGGTTATGGGTTCAAATCCCGGTAGTGACAGTTAATTGACGTTACATCGAAAACGACGCAACCAACTTTGTTTGTGAAGGTTTTCTGCAGTTTCCCTTCACGAACTCAAGATGAATATCGACATAGTTCATGTCAAAGTCGACTGCAACCGCACAATATGCCAATTCCTAGTCTGCATAAAAATTCCTTGCTTTCCACTCACATTATGAATGTATCGTTAAAAATTAATTAAGGTTAAATAATAATGATGCGGTTAGGCCATGTTATAGACCAGGGGTGGCCAACAAGTCGATCGCGATCGACCGGTCGATCGCGAGACCAATTTTGGTCGATCACTCGCAAGTTCGGGGTTTGCGAAAAGTATCTCATAAAAACTTTTAACTTAAAAAGTACAAATACTTTTTATTCAAATGTTTTCTGTGATTAGCTCATAGAAAGGATATAATTTTTATATTATCATTATTTTTATTAGTTTGTTTTGACATTTGAAATGGTTTTATTAAGTTCTTTTTCTTTGCACTTTTGCAATTCAGTTTTCTATTTAAAACTTTTGTCGGTAGATAACTTTTTTGCTGCTGCTACTTTTTGCTACCTATATAAAATTTATTTGAATTGGGATATTACAAAATCAGCATAATACTTCGGCTTATGATAAAAACTTATACAATACATATAAAAACGTAATAAAACATAATATGAACCATTTTCCAAATATGGCAGACAACTTACAAAAAAATAAAAATATTATTTATGAGATTGACAAGTACGTGGCCGAAATACAAAATGTAATGGAAGATTTTGAGAAGCGATTCCAAGATTTTAAAAAAATTAAAGAAATTGTGGAATTTACATCTTTTCCTTTCAAAAAAGATTTAATTGTGAAGGAAATTAGCAAAAAAATTGCAGACTTATTTGATATGGAGCAAAACGCCTTGGAAAATGAAATTATAATTTTACAATCTGATTTAATCTTACAAGCCAGAAAATTTGAAGAAAATTTTTGGAAATATGTTAACCGAGAAAAGTATCCCAATATTATCAAATGTAGCGAATATATTTATTCTAGCTTTGGATCTACGTATCTGTGCGAATCGGCTTTTTCATATTTACAATTGACTAAAACTAAACTTCGTTCCGTCCTGACCGATTCTCATACTGAGGACTCATTGTTATTGTCTTTGTCAGGATATACTCCAAATTATGATGCACTAGTAAAGGAAATGCAGACTCAGGTTTCTCATTAATTTAAAAAGTTTGAATGAATAAATGTTATTAATAAGTGCTCATGTTGTTTTAATTCCTCTGGACATAAGTTTTTTAACCCATTAAATAAATACTCATGTATGTAGATTATTTACCCCTTAATCATGGAGCTCGCCAAAGTGCACGTCGGTATAAAAGCACATTGCAAAAACATCCCCTTCTTACCTAAAAAATAGGTCGATCGCGACACAATTTTAAAATAAAAAGTAGATCTTATGTGCACCAAAGTTGGCCACACCTGTTATAGACCATGGAATCTCAAAAACTGAGGTAAAACCCCATTATTATTATTATAAACAAAATTTACCAATTGATAAAAATAAATTTTTGAAAATTATTGGTACTACTGTCGGTTACACACGCACTACACACAAGTTTTTCTTGTGTCTCTCTGTGTGCGCACGCTGTAAAACGAAGTTGTTAATGGAACACACAGTGCTTACACACTGTGTCACACTCCGTTGCTGTGAAAGCAACCATTATCTTTATTATTAAAGTAGAACATGAAGTGAGTTGTGAATCAAAGCTAACAGAAAAAACCCCGTTTTTATTTGGTCTATCCCATTTATACGTTTTCAGATCAAGTGATCCTTTTTCAATCTCATTAATATAATTAGAGCACGTCGGTAAATTATTTAAGCTTCGTGTACTAGTGAAAGTTCATTAAACTGTAATAAACATTCTTAAGTTCTAACTAAGTTACAACAGGTTATGAGTTAAAAGAGGTTATGGGAACAGCCATGCTTTTACTGTCGTGAACTTTTTACCAAGTGCCAGTGAAATCTATTTATTTTTAGTAGCGAACTTAAAAAGGCTAGGATTTTAAATGTATTATAAAACTAGTGGTATTGTGAAGTGTGACTGAATTAGGTGAAATATGGATTTAGTCAAGCTCATAAAGTCGCTATCTGGGGTAGCTGATTGGCCAGTTTGGAAAAGAAAAATTCCTGATTTATTGAACTATAAAGAAGGTACTTTAAGTGTCATAGACAACAAGTTAGTAAAACCAGAAACTGTTAGTGAAACTGCTACGGTATCAGAAATTGCTAAACACAAACAAGCAAGTGATTTATATCATAAGGCAAATAGCTTTGCTAAAAATATGATATCAAGCTCTATAACAGATGAAGTGTATCAAAAAATCATGGGTAAAACTACAGCTCAAGAAACCTGGGAAGCTCTTAAAAATCAGTTTGAAGCCACATCGAAAGACCAGTTATTCAGATTATGTACAGATTTATGATGAATTTAACTGGACGGTTGGAGATGATGTTTCAACACACATCGCTAAGTTACGAAGTTTATGGACTGAATTGAACAGCGGATTAAAACTCAAAGGTTAAAATGAATTACCAAATTTATTATTAGACTCTTCAGATTCTCGCAAGTAGTTTTGCCACCTTTCAGTCTAGCTGGATGATTCTAACAATAGATACTGACATGACATTCGATAAACTTACGATGCAGCTATTTTTATTTGAAAGAAATATTAAACGAGATAGCGACAAAGGCATCCCAGAGGTCTTGTAGTAAATAATAGTTCTAAGAAACGTGGAAAATTTAGATCGAGAAGAAGACCATCAAAACCAGATGATGTTTGCAACTATTGTAAAGGTAGAGGGCATTGGGTTAAAGATTGTTTCAAATGGAAAGTCGACGGAAGACCACGACAAGGTGACAAAGTTCAGGGCGAGTCAGCAAATACCAATGTAGCCTTAATATCTGAAGTCAATGTAGCAAATATTGTAGAAACAACTAAACACATCACAAATCGAATATACTGCTTTGTAGATTTTAAATATTTTGATCAAGGTATTAGAATTCAATCGGCTGGGAAGCATTAGCCGCTGTTGGAATGGGCACTATCGAAATCGTTTCTAGTATAGGGAAAGTAAAGAAGAAAATATGTTTAAAGAATGTATGGTATGTTCCACAAGTAGTTAAGAACCTATTCTCAGTTTTAGCCGGACAAGACAAAAAATCAGTACAGCGAGTTCAAGTCGTCTGCAGTTAAGTGTTGTCTTAGTATAGATGGGCAAGTAGTATTTGAAGGTCATCGAAAAAGTGGTGAAATCATTGTTCCAAATCATCAAGCAAATGCACGTGTCGCGTTAGCACCTAACATGCTACTAAAACTTTATCATCAAAGGTGGGTCCACCAGGACAAGCGTTACGTTAAGAAAAAACTGGAAAAGGAAATGGGATTCAGACTGAAGTCGGATACGGAAGTATGCGAACCCTGCATATATGGAAAGTCAAGTCGTCTCCCTTTTGGAAGACGGGAAAAGGCCAGTTCTCCGGGGCAACTAATGTCAGCCGATATAGGTGAGCCCTTTTTCCAGTCTTTTAGTCATAAACGGTATTACGTAATTTTTAAGATTAACGACAGTTTTACAAAATATCGATATCTTTATCTCTTATATGCGAAATGCAAAGTGGTAAATGCATTAACAGACTTATTAGCTTGCACAAAAACTTTAGGATATGCATTGAAATCACTTTTAAGTGATAATGGTGATGAGTTTAATAACCAAGAAGTTAGGGATGATCTACGTCTTCATGGAATAACACATGACTGCTCCGTATACACCACAACAGAACGGCGAAAGTGAACATGAAAATCGTAATATAGTAGAGACCACGAATAAAGAAAAAACCACGTTTTTATTTGGTCTATCCCATTTATACGTTTTCAGATCAAGTAATCCTTTTTCAAGCTCACTAATATAATTAGAGCACGTCGGTAAGTTATTTAAGCTTTATGTAATAGTGAAAGTTCATTAAACTGTAATAAACATTCTTAAGTTGTAACTAAGTTACAACAGGTTATTAGTTACAACATTCATATGCGCAGAAAATCTACAAAAACACAATACGCGGCTAGAAGAGTTTTTTCGGAGACCTTAAGGTACAATCTAATCGTGAACAAAGCGTGTATTCCAGGCTATAGAATTGGAGTTTTTAGGATTTAAAATCAACGAAAGGGGAGTATCTCCATCTCAGAAAAGGTGAAGGCAATTCACGATGACCCGATGCCGGAAAATAAACAACAATTGCAAGCATTCCTCGGCTTAGTCAATTTTATAATAGGTTCTTGCCAGATAAGGCTACAGTAGCCCGTAAAGCTCCACAGACTGCTAGATAATAAAAATGGGTCGTTTTGGGGGAGCAAGCATAAGGGAAGCGATCGAAAATTTGAAGGATTTGCTAAAGTCGGGTACTATATTATCACATTATGATCCAAATTAGGACTTAATTTTATCATGTGGTGCGTCTCCGTATGAGGTGGATAGTGTGTTAGTACATCGGGATAGTGAAGGTATTGAGAGACCGATCGCCTATAGTTCTAGAAATTTAGGACGTGCAGAAATAAATTATGCTGACATTGACAGAGAAGCGCTTTCCATCGTTACGGGAGTTAAACATTTCCATCAGTACTTGGCAGATCGGTCATTCACAATAGTAACGAACAAAACGATCAATCACAAACCATTATTGGGTCTGTTCGATCAAAGCACAGATTAAAGTCATGTTGTCTCCTAGAATGATACGGGGGTGCTTAACCTCTCATGCTGGGAGGTTACACGTACAAAATCGAATATCGGGAGGGTAAGCGCCATGGTAATGTAGATGGCCTTAGTCGACTTCCGTAAGCCTGTAATAGGGATGAACTTTATGGACCAGGGATATACTATTGTTAGAGGCCGTGAAGGGTGCGCCAATTCATGCAAAAAAGATCAAAGAATTAACCGCAAAAGACGCAATTCTTTCAAAAGTTTTGTTCTGGACAATTCATGGATGGCCTCAAGAAAAAGTGGGGGAAGAATTGTCACCCTTTTTGGTACGAAATAATGAAATTTCAGATCATAAAGATTGTTTGCTTTGGGGAAGTAGAGTGATGGTCACGGAGCAGGTGTGAGCTGAAATAATGAAACTCCAGCATGCAAATCATCCGGGTATCGTCGCTATGAAAGGATGTGCACGGAGTTATGTATGGTGGACGCAAATTGACAGCAAGATCGAAACCGCGGTTAAAACGTGTGAAACTTGCCAGCTAGTTCAGAATAATCCACCCAAAGCGCCCAGATTTACGATAGAAAGGAATATGAATTCATGGAGAACGATACATATGGACCATGCCGAACCATTCCAGGGAAATTGTTACTTAATTCTGGTGGACGCTATGTCCAAATGGTTAGAGGTTGTGAGAGTTCCATCAACGGGATCGGAACACGTAATTACGACACTGCGTAAATTATTCGCAACATTTGGCCTACCAGATGAGATAATAACGGATAATGGAGGTGGATTTAGGGCAGTAGAGTTAGATGAGTTTTTTTTTAGCTAACGGGTTTAAAAGTTATTACATAGCTCCTTATCATCCATCTAGTAACGGACAGGCGGAAAGGATAGTACAAACTGCTAAAAGAGATATAAAGAAGCTTTCGGGTAATGTGCCATTGCAGCTGGCAAGAATGTTATTTAAGTAACATAGCACTCCTCATGCCGGGACAGGTAAAACACCCGCGGAGATATTAATGGGTAGAAAATTAAGGTCGATATTAGATAAGTTATACCCCGACAACATAACCGATACACATAGGAAGAATGTAGACCACCAGACAGTACGTCAATTTCAGGAAAACGATTCGTGTATATTCGTAATTTTAATAGTGGTCCGAAGTGGATACCGGGAAGGATAACAGAGGTAACAGGACCAGTTTCGTATATGGCCGAAAGCTAAGGGAATGTGTTTAAGTGGCATATAAACCAGCTTAGGGAAAGGGTAATAGAAGCAGTTCCGAGTGTAACAGTGGGAGTAACAACCGAATTGTCCGCCATTGCTGAGCCGGTACTGTAAGGAAATGACGAGATTCAAAATGAGAAACCCGAGCCGCGGGGAGATGGAGATCTGCAGGAGGGGGCCGAACGGCCATCGCTTTCTCCCAAACTTCGAAGTCGATTTGAAGACTGTTTGCTATCTTAAATGGGGAGGTATGTTATGTATGTGGAGTATCAGGTGAACGCAACAATTTAGGTGAGCAGGTTTGGTCGCTGAACGCTACCACAAGGAGGCATCACACAAACATACAACTGACAGCATCATTAAGAAATGGTCGCCAGTTATCAATGAATAACAAATTTAGTTGTAATCAATAAATACTTTTCTATTAATATTACTCATTATTCGATTGGAAGCCTAACGCAAATAAGAGGTTTCATACATAATAGCTCCGATAAGGTTTGCCTCTTGAGGAAGACACTCTGTGGTTTAAAAGGGAGTCCGAGGTGTTGGTTTGAATGTTTTGATAATTATGTTTTAGAAATTGGATTTGAAGTTTTACCAGGTACTTAATTGTCTTTACGTATTAAGAAATAAATAAGGTGTAGCATTTTTGGTATTGTATGTTGATGATTTGCTAGTTTCTGAAAGTACTTTGGAAATAATGGGGCAATTAAAAAATTTGTTGTATTTGGGAATCAATGTTTCTTATGATCGGGATAGCCAGGTTTTTAAACTGGTTCAGAGGTCGAACATTAACAGTTAGCTACTAGATTTGAAGTAATTCTAGGTGCTTCAAGCATCAATGGAACAAAACCTCAAGTTGGAATCTGATTGGCGTATACGTTCCATACTAGGGAGCTAAGTTTGAATTTTTCCATTTGTAAGCAAGAGATCGTAGCATACAGTGATGCGGATTGGGGGTGTAACCCAATTGACAGAAAATCTGTGTCAGGTATTATTATAAAATTGTGTGGTTGCCCAGTCTTCTGGTCTTCTAAGAAACAGAGAGTAACTAGGTGGTCTTGTTTTGCAGAGTGCCAAGCCCTTGCAGACACCATCGATGAAGTCAAATTCATATACAGTTTGTTGATTGAAATGGGTTTAGGCAAAGAATACAATATATATAGAAGCGTATAAGTACGATTTTTGTGTCACCTAAAATTTTTAGTACGTATGCTGACCACTAGAAGTTCTGTCAAAGTACAGTTGGTTGTGCTGATAATGGCACTAAATACCGAAATCGAACAGCTATTGTCATCTAGTGGTCAGCATACATACTAAAAATTTTAGGTGACACAAAAATCGTACTTGTACGCTTCTATGTATATTGTATTCTTTGGTTTAGGTAACGACCAACAATTATTTATGAAGACAAGATATTTAGAATTTAAGATATTTTTTTTGAAAAAAATAAATAAATACAATTATCTTTAAATAATTTTCAAGTTTATAAAAACCTAAAAATTAAAGAGTGTTGAGATAAATGTATCTGAATTGTACTGCACTCTACAGTGTATGAGGAGTACTTGAGAAGTGAAGTGTGGGGCTTTTTGGAAGGAACAAGAACAAGATGTATGTATCAAAACATGTGTAAATTATAATTGAATCTAGAGCACGGTAGAGCGACAGGCGAGTTTAAGGAGTTTTTTGCCTTCGCGCTTACAGTACTATTACTACAGGAAATATCAGACCCGATTTGACCTCAAAATATCTGAACGAAAAGAGCTACAGTGCGGGTTTTTCAAATATAAGCTATTTAGGGAATTATAAGAGAACAAGTTTTTGCTTTTCGTTAAGAAATAAACGGTTAAAAAGTTATTTCGGTTCAAAAACCGTAAAATAGCGGGTACGCCCACAATTTTCATTAGACAGGATAAAAACGTAGGGCCTACACCAGATATCCTTTAAAGATGATATTTGGCATATAGTTAGATCTAGTACCCAAGGCACAGGGAAAATTATGAAATCACGAAATTTATATCGGCAAATGGAAAAACTATCGCATTTTTGTTTTGATAAAATTAACATAGGAAATATTGCTGCTCTATGATTGGTCCATATTTCTATATTTATAGTAAAATGTTAGCACATACCATTAGTGAGAAGAGTGTGCGATTTTTTAAAACTTTGTTGCTCCACTTCCAGAAATGCTAGAAGGGTGCGATTTTTTGCATTCGACGCGAAATTTTTGATACTTTAAATGAGAATCTTTGGGAAAATTTAATTTTCCCAACGGAACATATGGAAAATCAAAAATTAAATTTATGTGTTTAAGATTGAAAATTAAATTCCTTAATATCTCTGTACACATTAGAGCTAGAGCAAAAATGATAAGGTGATGAATTGTAGCAAACTTGATTTTCTACAACTGTATTCCTTACGTATTTTTCGATTGTTCTAATATTAAAAGAGATATTTTATATTTTGTGTTTGTAAATTTTTTATATGAAAACCGATCTTATTTGCATTTTATGTGAAATACAAAAGATGTAATTTTGTTGGTTCAGATAAATTAGTTTTATCTCAACCAATTAGCTTGCAGGAACTTTATTGCACATAAGATGCAAATAATATAAACACAAAATATAAAATATCTCTCTTAATATTAGAACAAAGATGATATTTGGCATTTAGGTCTAGTACCCAAGGCACAGGAAAATTATGAAATCACGAAATTTATATCGGGAAATGGGAAAACTTTTGCTTTTTTATTTTGATAAAATTAATATAGGAATTAGAAATTAATTGAATAATCTTAACATTTTATCATTGTTGTGCGAAATTCTGTACAATAAACATACAAGTGTTAGAGATTTAATTTTTATATATATATGAATTCATTTAACCGAAAATCAGATCCACCCTTCTTCCATTTCGATGGCGATTTTTTGGCGCCGACTCAAAATTAATTAGGTATCTACATTAGTGTAGGATGTCATCTTAAATCGAATATGGCGATTTAAAATTTCCAAATTCACCCCTATGATATGGGTATCAAATAAAAGGGATTGATGACGTCATTTTCAATCCAATATGGCGGCCGTCGCAAATAGCGATTTTTAATTTCCACATTAACCCCTATGATATGGGTATCAAATAAAAGGACTTGATGAACGAAACACAGTATATAAAGTAACGTTATTCGAAATCCAATATGGCGGCCGCCGCAAATGGATATTTACAATTTCCACATTAACCACTATGATATGGTTAAATATATCAAATGAAAGGGCTTGATGAGCAAAACACAATAAGTAAAGTCATGTCATTCTAAATCCAATATGGTGGCCGCCGCAAATGGAGATTTACAATTTCCACATTAACCCCTATGATATGGGCATCAAATGAAAAGGTTTGATGAGTGAGGTTTGATATACATATATATATATATATATATATACCTTTCAAAAAGTAGTGATATCCGATCAAAAACATAAATGTAAAAAAGGCCGAGTTTTCGGGGAGATACTTCATATAATAGTTGCTTCTTAAAAAGTAATGATATCCCAATTAAAGAGCCGAGCTAAAAATAAAGTAAATAGTTAAAACTAAAATGTAAGAATGTAAGAGATATTTAGAAACTTGCAATCTTTAATTGTAAATATTTCTGTAAATATTAGTGTAACAAAAAAATGATAAGAAACAAAATTGCAGTAAAACTTAGTACCTACATCTTAACTCCTAATAAATTTTTCTATTTTTCAAATGTTAAGGGAGATAGTCAAATATTGTCTTTTTCAAATATTAAGGGAGATAGTCAAATATTGTATTTTCCCCTCCCTCTAAACCCGCTTTCCCCTCGTCCGATTTTACCCCTTAACGAACTTGACCTTTAGAATACCAAAAGGGATTCAAATACCAAATTTCATTCTAATCGGAATAAAACTGTGATCACTAGAGAGTCCACAGACATTTAAAAAAAGTACATATGTATATTTATATATATATATATATATATATATATATATATATATATATATTTATACAAATTTTAGCGATAGTGATTTTTAACATCTAATAGGTAGGATCGATGGACATTTGAAGAAATTTTTACGAAATTCCAACATTGGTGCAAAAACAATAGCTGCATTTCCTTTGGAGGAAATTCGCTAAAAAGATAAATTTGCATCATCGCATAATATGTGGATAATTTATGAAGAAAAACAAATAAAAGGATTTTGATGAATATTTTCAAGATGAAAGATTTAGGCCCTGTCAAGCACATCCTATACTCAGAGTTAAGAGAATAATGGATGCCATATATTTGAATCAGGGATCTTACAACAAAAATATATTGGAACGATCGAATATGAGTGATTGTAAATCGGCACCAACTCCTCTGGAAACATGAATCATATTGGAAAAATGAGAACAAATTAGACAAAATGATCAATTGCATTTCCCTTATCAAACTCTGATCGAAAATCTCATGTGTTTATCAACAACGTCTAGACCTGACATAGTATATTATAATAAAACACATTGGAAAGTTGCTAAGCACGTTTTAAGATACTTAAAGGGACAATAAATTTGTGTTAAGTTTATCGAAAGAATGCAGATAATTTGACTGGCTACGTCGATGCTGATCGGGTAAATGGTAAAGTAAATCGTCTATCATATAGTGAATATATCTTCAAATTAGCTAGCGAGGCTGTTGCATGAAGAAGTCAAAAGCAACAAGCAACAAAAACTTGTTCGAGGACAGATTTGATGGCGTGCACGGAAAAACTGGATGAAAGAAATACGGTAAAATTATTGCACCTATATATGATCATTGTTTTAAATGTAATATATTTATTTTAATTATAGACGTGGCAAGGACTTCGATGAAAAGCAAAACAAATGGCCAATCAAAATTTTCATGAGATGAGAACGGAGTTGGAGAAGCTAAATTAGTTCCACTTTCTCCACTTAAACAGCGAATGGTAAATTTCAAACAGAGTCTCCTGGCGCATCAAGGCCTCAAACTCCAATTTAATGCAGGAGTGCGAATATGCGTAAGCCCTATTTAACACATTTTAAAATTTTTTTTTTTACTAACGCAGTGTTAGTTATTAATTATAGGACGCCGATCAAATAATTAAATAGACGCACAATGCAGCATCCAGTGAAAAACGGCGGAGTTTATTGAGCGCCAAGCAAACGCATTAGAAGAGGTAAACAAAATAAGAAGGGAGATATTTAAAAAAAAATTATTAAATCAAACTAAATTTATGGATAGTTTAAAAAAATTAGTTAATCATTTAATTTCTAAATAAATAATCCGATCAAAAACATAAATGTAAAAAAGGGCCGAGTTTTCGGGGAGATACTTCATATAATAGTTGCTTCTTAAAAAGTGATGATATCCCAATTAAAGAGCCGAGCTATTAATAAAGTAAATAGTTAAAACTAAAATGTAAGAATATAAGTGCAAAGTAAATTGAAAAAAAAAATTTGATTGAAATTTATTTCGTAAGTTTTCTTTAGAATGTTTTTAAAATTTTATAATTTAAAATATATATATATATATATCACTCATTAAGCCTTTTCATTTGATACCCATATCATATAGGTTATTGTGGAAATTATAAACCTCCATTTGCGGCGGCCGCCATATTGGATTTCGAATGCCACTTTAGTTATTGTGTTTTGCTCATCAAGCCCTTTCA
The DNA here is from genome assembly GCA_963920215.1 of Nineta flava. NCBI lineage: Eukaryota > Metazoa > Arthropoda > Insecta > Neuroptera > Chrysopidae > Nineta > Nineta flava. The sequence continues at coordinate 36,882,695 of OY986043.1, read as the reverse complement.
TTTGATATAAATAAAATAAATAAAAATGAATATAAATTTCGTGATTTCATAATTTTCCCTGTGCTTTGAGTACTATACATAACTATATGCCAAATATCATCTTTAAAGGATATCTGGTGTAGGCCCTACGTTTTTATCCTGTCTCATGAAAATTGTGGGCATACCTGCTATTTTTCGGTTTTTGAACCGAAATAACCTTTTAACCGTTTATTTCTTTACGAAAAGCAAAAACTTGTTCTCTTATAATTCCCTAAATAGCTTATATTCGAAAAACCAGCACTGTAGCTCTTTTCGTTCAGAAGATATTTTGAGGTCAAATCTGGTCTGATATTTCCTATGGTAATAGTACTGTAAGCGCGAAGGCAAAAAACCCCTTAAACTCGGCCTGTCGCACTACCGTGCTCTAGATTTATAAATTAATAAGTTGCTACTATTTTATTTCTTACCCCGTGTGCTTCAAAAATAATTCCCTTTGGTCATCAACATTTTGAAAATATTGATGTAAATGATGTCCTAAATCATTTATTAATTCCGCCACACAAGCCTTATTCAATAGAAATAGGTGAGCAAAATATCGATCAATCAGATCAAACGGATTCGACTGGTCACGAAAGATTATGTTTCTATTAAATTAATTAAGTTTACGAAATCCATCACATAGTTTGGTAAAAAATAGCTAACCCTATATATTACCTAATAATTAACCCTAAATATTTAATAACTAATCCTTAATATATTGAACAAAACTAGAAACTAAATTGATCAAAAAAAATTTGATAATATTAATATCTAAAAAAATTTAAAGAAAAAAAATCGATATACGGAATTTGAAAGTTGTAAGAATGAAGCTGAAATATGAATGTCAAAAAAATAACCTAAAATTTAAACAATCATAATAAAAAGGGTATTGCTTACTTATAACACCAACAAAATAGCTGGTACTAATAAAAAAGTATTATGATAGCGTGGTATTATCATAGTACCTTGAATAACAGCATAACGTCACCATTTAAAAAAAAAAGTTGAATTATACAGCGTAACGTCATAAAAACACAATATAGCGCTAGCAGTATGATTTAACGCATGTCAGTACTAAGCCTCATGGCCTGTATAAGTGTGAATTAGTAGCTTCGATACTATGCCTATCATATATGTAATACTCCTATATGGACAGTTTCTATAAGTGCAAGTTGTCCCGACATTAGGGTGCCAATTATATACATTCTCTATTCCTCTCCTCCGAGCGACCAATTCTGTTCTGCGCATGCGCAACATGGACAATGTGTCTCGGAGAAGAGAGAGAAAAATATAATCGGCACCGTAATGTTGGGACATTCTTTCCTATACCAACTGTCCAAGTTATGTATTTGAAATAAATGAAATCAATGTATACCCGCCTTTAGAATAGAATAAAAATGGAAGCGCGGGAATTGATCAGCATTGGGAATAAATCAGTTGAGTTGTATGCACGGATTTATAATTTACAACCCTGTCCTATTATCTATACATATGAAGGTCGACAATGAAAGCTCCGTGTTACAAACGATAAGTACCCATAAAGGGTTATACAAAGTAAATCGATTAATGTTTGGTATTAAGGTAGCGCCAAACCTGTGGCAAAGTTTTATGGACTCTATAGCAAGAGATTTAGAAGGGGTAGTCTGTTTTTTTTTATGACATCGTGGTAAGAGGAACTACAGCCAAGGAATTACAAAAGACCCTAAGGGCAACCTTCCTCAAACTGCGCGAACATTAACTTCACTTGAATCGAAGGAAATGTCAATTCTTCCAAAAATCCGTGACTTATCTAGGGCATAAAATCAATGAAGAGGGCCTAGAACCCTTACCTGATACAATTGCGGCTATCGTGTACTGCCCAGAGCCAAAGGATGTAAGCGAGGTAAGAAACTTCCTCGGGCTAATAAATTATTATCAAAAGTTCATCTCGAATTTGATATTAAAACTTGCACCAATTTACAAGTTATTGAAAAAGGAGTCAAAATTTTTGTGGGATGAAAATTGTAAAGACGCGTTTACTAAGTTGAAAAGGGAGATAGCCGAAATGTTTTAATGTCATACAACGCCAAATTACCTTTAACCGTGGCCAAGGATGCTTCCCCAACTGGCCTGGGGGCAGTAATATCGAATGTTTTAAAGGGCGGACTGAGAGGCCTGTTTATTTTGCATCGCGTACTCTAACTGCCGCCGAAAGAAACTACAGTCAGATCGACAAAGAGGCTACGGCCATAGTATGGGCATTAAATAAGTTCTTCCAGTATTGTTATGGTCGGAAAATAATTCTGATAACCGACCACAAACCATTAACGCGTATTTTTCACCCAGAAAAAGATTTACCACGCACTTCTGCTATAAGGTTGCTTCAATAAGCTAAATTTGTTTGGTTTTAATTACGAAATTCAATACAGAAGTACTAAACAACATGGAAACGCAGATTACTTGTCGCGTTTCCCGATTAGTAATAAAGAAACACCTGACAATTTTACGGATAGTAAGTCAGAGTTTTACCTGAACCAACTTCGTATCGTACCGGTGACTAGCGCACTCATACGTAAGGAATCAAGCGCTACACTCGGGAAAAGACATTGAAGGTTCAACCGAAGGCCACTATACTATTGAAAATGGGTGCGTTTTCAAAGGCATTCGTGTCATGAAACTAAAAAATCTACACAAGGATATACTAGAATAACTGCAGCAAACATCGGAATTGTTCGGATGAAGAATTTGGCACGCAGTTACGTGTGGTGACCAAACATCAATAAGGATATCGAAGAAATGGTGCAAAAATGCAAGCCCTGTTGCTTACATAAAAATAATCCCAGCAAGCCAGAAGTCCATCCATGGGAGTTTCCTAAACAACCCTGGCAAAGGATCCACGTAGACTACGCGGGTCCATTTTATAATAATTACTTTCTTATCATAGTTGACGCTAATTCGAAATTTCCGGAGATATTGCTTAACAAGTCAACAAATTCGACAACTACAATATTACTTCTTCGAGAAACTTTCTCACGATTCGGGTTACCAATAACCGTAGTTAGCGATAATGGTCCGCAATTCCGCTCGAAAGAGTTGGCAGATTTCATTAATTCCAACGGAATTACGCATAAATTTTCGGCGCCGTACCATCCCAGCACAAACGGACAAGCTGAACGGTACGTGCAGACCATGATACAAGGTATCCAAACCATGTCAGAGGAGCCGGGTGATGTTAAGTTAAAACTGTGTCGATTTTTAATGCAGCTCCGGAAAGTTCCGAATACCACAACCGGGGAAATCCCAGCACAGGTCATTTTTAAGGGACAATACCGCACGAGACTTGATCCTTGATCTGGTCAAGCGGAACATAACGGACGAAAAAAATAACCTTCCTGATATATGGAAGACTAGACAACTTGAAGTAGGGGACAGAATTTCAAATGCGGGTGTATCAAAACGCTACAGAAAAATGGAGATTCGGAATTATTGTGGGGAAAAAGGAAAATTTACACTTAGACGTGGACGGCCAAGTACATTGTCGGCATATTGATCAATTACTAAAATCAAAATGTGAACAAACAAACCAACCTAAACCGTTCTACAGCCAACCTCGACCTAGCATAGCAAATACTGAATCAAATACCCCCAAAGCTACTCGTGATTCGGTTGCAATAGACCCGGTCGTACCACAGCAAAATCCACAACCAGAACCGCTGGCGAATGAAACGGCCGTAAAGGAGCATACCACCAACTCACAACCCACACTCGCGCTTAGACGATCCACCAGAATCCGGAAATCACCAACCCGACTGAATTTGTAAAATAAAAAAATAAAACAGAGAATAATGTTATGTATTTGAAATAAATGAAATCAATGTATACCCGCCTTTAGAATAGAATAAAAATGGGAGCGCGGGAATTGATCACCATTGGGAATAAATCAATTGAGTTGTACACATGGATTTATAATTTACAACCCTATCCTATTATCTATACATCCTGTAGAAACCTAAAATCCGAATACATAAAAGTCCATGTAGGAGTATTACATATATGGTGCCTATCTTGTCGTGTTCGTTGAATTTTATATATATAGCGATTTTTTTTTAACAATATGGACTACGCGATAGTTTGATCATATTTGGTTGAAAATTTAATAATGTTTCCAACTTTAATAAATTAAAATTATTTTATCTTAAATATATAATGTTTTGTTTATAAGTTATTAATATTTTTTTAAATTAATTTTTAAATGTAATCGTCAGTTTTTAAATAATTTATTTTTCCCGATGCAACAACTTTTTTTTAAAATAATTTTTGTAAGGGCTCCAATCTGCCCCATCATAACTACGTCCTAGCATACCCAGTAACCTAATTCCTGATGATGGGTTGGCCATTAAGGGATAGTGTTTGTCCCGTATTCATGGTCCAGGCTTGAGCAAGTGCTTAAGCTTCCATTCATGAAGACCGCCTTATTGGTTTTAAGCCGTGATGAATTTATGGATACACATTAAGATCATCTTCGGTAAGACGATGGTTTCATGCATGGTATTAAGAATTGAAAACTATTGATGTATTCACAGTCAAATAAGATAATCTTATTATAGACCTTATATACTTCATTATTAAAAACTTTTTATTAAAAAAAGATAATTTTCTTTAAGTTTACAGCATTTTAGTAGACTGAAGACAACCTTAATAACTTTGCTAACTTATTAAATTTATATGAAAAAAGTATATCATCCGCCTGGAATCGAACCCTGGACCTTTGAATGTAAGGATAATAAGCTTGATGTTGACTAAGTAATACTGTTAATGATATGAAAAATTAGGCTCCTCAAGCAAATCATCAGTTATATAACGGTCAGAAAATTTGCATAGACTATTGATCTCTTGACATTCTAAACACTAGCTGAAAAATCTCAAATAATCTCGTGTTCGCGTCTTAAGATATTCGCGGATTTTGGCAAATATCTCTTTTCATTTGGATCAAATTGTGTTTAAAGTCATTATGAAACTTATAAAGCATAAAATTATCGATAATTTATGTCCAAGTAATTTTTATTTGCACCAACCGTTTTTGAGATATGGTGCGGAGAATGCGAATTTAAAAAAAAAAAGGTAATTAACTACTATATGAATACTATCGAGAGCATTTTAAGAACCTAGAATTCGGCAGGAAGTCATAGATGTAACACTGAGTATATATGAAATCAGTGGAAAAATCAAGAAATGCAAGTGGACAAACTCCATGCTGACAGGAAGAAGGATACAAACATCTCTTGTTGGCGAGTCGACTTGCACTGTGGGAGCTACTTTAGTTGTCTACAGGGTTGATTCATATATCCTCAGTCCTATGGAGTCTGACAGTGAACCTTATATATGCAAACTGTGCTGCGAGGAGGAAGAAACATCCAGCCACACCATGATTAACTGCGAATCTCTCGATTACAGCAGATACAATATATTAGGTCCATCACACCCCAAATATATTAACCTTCAGGAAAATCTGATAAACAAGCTCCTGGCTATAGCCAAAATATAGAAGAAGCAAGCCTCGTCAGACTGAAATAGAAGAGGGAGCAATATGGGTCATAAGGTCGAAGTGCAATACTTTTCATACCGCAAATAAAAAAAAATCGAAAATTAAAATTACAACTTTTCGATAACTCGAATATCGACGAAAAAACAAAAATTAAGCCTCCAGTACTTGGTTGAAATAGTTAACATAATTGTTAACTATTTCAACCGAGTACTACAATCTTTCACTTCATCGCATTAAAATACGTTCTATATATTTCATATATTGGGGCAAAAACTAAAGTACTCGGTTGGAATAGTTACCTCATTTAATTTCAATAGTTTTTGCCACAACATCTGAAATATATAGAATCCACCATCAGATCATATAAAAAATGAGAACGAAGCAAGATTTTTCCAAAAAAATTTTTTTGAAACTTTAAATATCGACATCTTGAAAACGAAGCGAGATATCGAAAAATTTGTATTCTTACTTTTCGTTTTATTTTGTAGAGTTCTATAAGGGTCTGCATTCAAATCTTGACGCTATACGAATCGTAGTCTTGCCGTTCATTGTTTAAGTCGAAATGTTTTCCAAATAGTTTATCGTTTCTTTAAGTTATTTTCGTTATCGTTCAGATGTAAGATCTTATCGACTGATATCGTGTCCTCGAATCAATAAGCATTTCAATAAATTCGCTTCTCCGCACAATATCTCAAACCTCTATATAATAAGATAAAAAATTATAATTACACTGATATAATGCGCATAAATATTTCGATTATATGTTCGTTCCAATTCCTTTTCAATAATAAATCTTGTTGTTATAAAATCACCTTTAACATAGTATACATAAATTAACCAATTCTTTTGTTCAAATGGTGACGCTTCATTTGCTAAAATTAGAAATAATTGGTTTATTATATGTATAAAATACATATATTTAAATAAATTAGCCATATATACCCTTTGTTGTAAGCGTATAGTTTACTTTTGATAACATTGTTTGACGACCATTGATTACATGAGTATTCATCTTAAGGTAAATTTATTAAATTTTTATAGATATTTTGAAATATTTCAATCACGCTTTACAAACAATATTTATTATTAAATTGTAAACTATTGTTGCCTTGGAAACCTTTAAAATAACTTTCAAATATAACTGAATATGCGCAAATTAGACTATGTTCCACTTTATGATCACAATTAACCGTTCCATCAACTTAAACACAATTTACAAACGTACTACCATGAAGAATAGATATATTAGGAGAGCGACGTAATGTTAAAAAAACGGTCAAGAATTGGTGTAACTATCTTTTATCAGTAGGGGTCACTGGTCTCAGTGCCGTACGGAATTTAAATGTTTAAATGTAGGCGCCAAGAAGTCACTTTCATTCAGTTAATAAGAAGTCTTAGTTTTATAGATAATAAAAAATTGTTTTCGATTATCAAGTAATAATTAAATAAATATTAATAATAGAGAATTCTTAATAATTGCAATAAATTAAAAGATGAAGAATCATAGTGATAATTTTGCAATTAATAATAATAATATACAATATATGTTTACAATAACTGACATATATTAGATAAAGAAAGAAGATCACAAAACCGGTAATTACAGACCATATTCCTTTCGTAAATGCAGACACGCATTCCTAACCTTAAACAACCTTTCACTCATAGATATATAGCAGTATATCTATGCTTTCCCTGTACAACATCGTCCCATTTTTTCACATTTATAAAATTAAACAATTTTTATACTTACAATTTTTATTTGTAAGATGTGATAACCGTTGATTTTAATATGTAATAATAATAATAATTCCGTACGGGCAGATTCGCACTGCCGCTAGTGGCGAAAATAATAACTATGATCTCTACACGTTTTTGAGGACACAAAAATAGACGAATTGCCTATGTCGTTCAATCTCCTAATATATCTATTCTTCATGCGTACTACAATCGGGAGTTGTAGTTGAACAAGTTGTCTTCGCCAATTAACATGGGGTATGTTCCAAAATTTGGTGCGAGCGCCGGCAGTGCTTCACCGCGCGTACCCGAATTCATGACAGCACGCTGCAGCAGTACTGTGAAAAAAAATAACGTCATGAATTTTGTGCTGTGACTGCTGCCGCTGAAAAGGTGAAGCAATGAAAGCAATGAACATGGTGGCGTGCTGTAAATGCTGTGAACCGCGTTCCAATTTTCACGACTGCAGTAGCAGTAATAGTGCGCTTGCAATTTTGGAACGCTGTTCGCAGCGTGATTCATGGCGTTAACACTCACAGCGCTGGCAGCAAATTTTGGAACATACCCATGATAATGATTAAAAGTTCAATATATGTACGATTTACAAAAACAATTATTTTTAAATTTAGGTTTCTGATAATTAAGTTACTAGTGTATTCCGTAATGATAGCATCAATAAGTTTTAAGTTGGCATTACTTAAAAAGGAGAGGTAGAGATGGATGGAGCTGTGTCCACCATCATAAACATCATGAAGAATAGATATATTAGGAGATTGAACGACATAGGCAATTCGTCTGTTTTTGTGTCCTCAAAAACGGTAGAGATCGTAGTTATTATTTTCGCCACTAGCGGCAGTGCGAATGTGCCCGTACGGAATTATTATTATTATTACATATTAAAATCAACCGTTATCACATCTTACAAATAAAAATTGTAAGTATAAAAATTGTTTAATTTTATAAATGTGAAAAAATGGGACGATGTTGTACAGGGAAAGCATAGATATACTGTTATATATCTATGAGTGGAAGGTTGTTTAAGGTTAGGAATGCGTGTCTGCATTTACGAAATGAATATGGTCTGTAATTACCGGTTGTCATCTTTCTTTATCTAATATATGTTAGTATTGTAAACATATATTTGTAATTATTAATTGCAATTATCACTATGATTCTTCATCTTTTAATTTATTGCAGATTATTAAGAATTATCTATTATTAATATTTATTTAATTACTTGATAATCGAAAACAATTTTTTATTATCTATAAAACTAAGACTTCTTATTAACTGAATGAAAGTGATTTCTTGGCGTCTACATTTAAACATTTAAATTCCGTACGGCACTGAGACCAGTGACCCCTACTGATAAAAGATAGTTACACCAATTCTTGACCGTTTTTTTAACATTACGTTCGCTCTCCTAATATATCTATTCTTCATGATAAACATCATCAAAAGTAGTATGATATATGCTATTGTAATGATAGAGGAATTATTTTTATTTATAAATTATACTTAGTTAAAGCTTATCTGTTATTAAACAAAATCTTATTAAATCAATCGCTATATTTTATTAAAATATAATTTTTTGTTTTTATTCAATTTTATTTAATTTTTTGTTTCTCAGTCATTGCATGATTCTTACAGTAGAAGATTTATGATTGATGATGTTTATGATGGTGGGACACAGCTCCATCCATCCCTACCCGTCCTTTTTAAGTGAGGCCAACTTAAAATTTATTGATGCTACCATTACGGCATACACACTGTGTTACACTCCGTTGCTGTGTGTTAAATGGAAAGCCACCTATGATCATTTATTATTAGGTTGAATGTCAGTGCCAAATACAGGTGACGCAAAAGTACCTTCACGATTTTTAATTTCAATACTTTCTGGAATTAATACTTATTGAGTTTCTCTTTTCTAGATTAAACTAAATACTTGGAAGTTTCGATATGGAGCGATACACGCCCGCAGAAAGGATAAACATCGCAACTTTTTATTTGAAAAACGGAATATCATAATTTTTACGAAAAGTATTGCAATTTGTAGTCAAATTTAAAGAGACAGGATCAGTAGGAGAAGTAAGGAGTAAAGTAAACAAGCCACAATGCTTGGAACGACTTAGAGCGATTATTAGGCGAGAGATTTAACACTGTACATACAATATATTCTTTGATTTCTAAATATGTCCGTGTGCGTAGACGAAATATTATTAAGTAAACATGGAAATAAAATGAATCTGATGGCAATACACTTTGTATTATTATTAGCGAAGCAGGTAATAATATACAAATGCAATTTGTAATTGTATTTATAATTAAAGCGTCTTCATCGTCATAACTTTCTGACGATGATAATAGTGCCAACAATGTCAACATACGTAGATTTTTGGGTGCCATATTACACTGCACTATTGCTCTGACCTTACTAGGAGCGCACTAGTGCTCTCTATCTCCAATCAAAAATGAAAAACTCAGTGTGAGCAATCTATAATGGTCATTCGAACATACATTTTATGCTTAGAGTGCTCTCCATGCGCACGAGGGCAGTCAAAATAAGACGCTATTAATTTCACTAGGGGTGCATTCGTCTTGGACGCTCACACGCTTTCAGCGCGCTCAATCGTCGATTTCATCGTTCGACTTGGCGCTGTGAGTGTAAAAAAATCACACTTGTGGCTGAGTTCATGAGGTACATCTCGCGCTCACAGACGCTTACTCCACAGAGGTAGGACAGCAAAAGCGTGAGCGCCAAATCTTACTATTTATCAAAACGAATGCTGTGTAAGCGTAAGCTAACCAAACATTTGTCATATTTATTAAATTACTTAAAATTAAAATCGTTAACAAATTAGTAAAATTGGCTAACTATTACTCAGATTATTTTCGATCGATTTAAATGATTCAGAATCTGGTAAAGCGTATACTATTTCTGTTACTTTCGCTAAAATAAAACGTCGCCATGTTGATAAAAAACTAACGCTCACAACGTCCAAAACGAACGATATTTTCTGATCGATTCTAAGCGTTCGTAAGCCAACATGAACATCAATAATTTGTGCTTATAAGCGTGAGCCATGAAGAATAGATATATTAGGAGATTGAACGACATAGGCAATTCGTCTGTTTTTGTGTCCTCAAAAACGTGTAGAGATCATAGTTATTATTTTCGCCACTAGCGGCAGTGCGAATCTGCCCGTACGGAATTATTATTATTATTACATATTAAAATCAACGGTTATCACATCTTACAAATAAAAATTGTAAGTATAAAAATTGTTTAATTTTATAAATGTGAAAAAATGGGACGATGTTGTACAGGGAAAGCATAGATGTACTTCTATATATCTATGAGTGAAAGGTTGTTTAAGGTTAGGAATGCGTGTCTGCATTTACGAAAGGAATATGGTCTGTAATTACCGGTTTTGTTATCTTCTTTCTTTATCTAATATATGTCAGTTATTGTAAACATATATTGTATATTATTATTATTATTATTAATTGCAAAATTATCACTATGATTCTTCATCTTTTAATTTATTGCAATTATTAAGAATTCTCTATTATTAATATTTATTTAATTATTACTTGATAATCGAAAACAATTTTTTATTATCTATAAAACTAAGACTTCTTATTAACTGAATGAAAGTGATTATATCTTGGCGCCTACATTTAAACATTTAAATTCCGTACGGCACTGACACCAGTGACCCCTACTGATAAAAGATAGTTACACCAATTCTTGACCGTTTTTTTAACATTACGTTCGCTCTCCTAATATATCTATTCTTCATGGCGTGAGCGCTCAAAGCGTGTGAGCATCCAAGACGAATGCACCCTAGATATACTACACACGCAATGCCATACCTATGCATACTTACCATGAGTGAAATCAACTTTACCTTAGTTACGAAAACTAGCAAAAGACAATTTTAAAAACAATAGATAAATAAGTATCCCTAACATAATGTTTACACAAAAAATGGCAGTTCTTTGAAATACACCAATAAAGTACTTTTTTTTATTATAAACATATTTATAAAGCAAATAATCAAAAAAAAAGTTTTTAATATAAGGATTGTGTATACTTTTTTACCCAAATGATTCGTTTCAAATATATTTATTTTGTTTAAATATGAAGTGACACCCCTCTGATAAGGGAATACCTTTACGTGAATAATCTGTAAATTATTTTGATAAGATGTTTGATATTTAATGAAACATTCCGTTGTCTTCCAATATCCGTCTTTGGGACCGGGGGATATGTTAACAAAATCACAAAGACTAGTACTAGGACTTCTAGTTTTGCTGTTTGTAAATGTTATATGGGTTTTTTCAGCTGAGGTTACAAAGGTAAAAATAAACCATCTCGCTTTGAATATTGAATAAAACTTATAAACTCTTGCAGCACATATATCGAGATGGACAGTTTGAAAAGCCATTCTTCACCACATATTTTAAGACATCTATGTTTTCGTTATATTTACTAGGATTATGTTTCTGGCCACCATGGAGAGATACATGTAATAGACCACCAGCTTATATGGTAAAGTCATTGATATAAGATTATATAAAATTTCTTAAACTACAAGCTTCTGTAAATATAATTGCTAGTTTATTACATATTAACTGTTATTCATTTTCAAAATTTTCTTTATGTATAATTCCAAACCATTTCGATATGATTTTGGAATCGGGAAATAAAGTATTTACTCAAATTGCATGTCGTTTACTGATATTGTGTTTATAAAAAGTGAAATTGATAATGAATCAATTTTTGTATTTTTAGTTCATAGATCCAAACACAGAAGATGAAAATTTTTATGTAGATGCAAATACAAGCTTGGTAAGTATATAAATGATTTTTGGATTTATTTTTTAAAAATAAACAAAAAAACGGCAGCTACGTAGATTAAGGGAATTTTCTCAGAAGAATTTATGGCAAAACTATTCAGTTTATGAGGAGAAAAAATAAACTAGAGTTGTTTAAAAGAAACTGGCATTTTTTTGTCTTTAAATTTTTCGACTACATCTTACGGTTTCGGAGATATATTATTATTATTATTGTTCCCTCTTGAACAGAATATTAAGTGTAGCCCGAACCTTTAGATACCAAGTAGGCTAGCTGCAGCACCCATGTAGCCCCAAAATAAGCCCGTCGTAGCGCGCAAGTAGCTTCAGGCGGGAAATTTTAAAAGAATTTAAAAGTTAATTACATTTTATATACCTTACAAAAATTTATATTAAATAAACAAACAATAATTTATTTTCAATAAAGAAAAAATATTTAAATATTGAAAAAAAATTATAATTTATATTTTTACGAAAAGCCTATACTTTTGATATAGCCTAGTTGGCTATACCAATTGCCGATGAATAAAATTTGATAGCCACTCGGTACATTGAATCACAAGTGATGTCCTTTTCGAAAAAATTTGCTGTCGATTTGTGCCGAATATATTTGTTTTTCGAAAAAAACCCTAGAATAAAAGTTGGTCATAAAAATCCTATCATCTCTTATTCTAAGCATTTTTTCAAAAAATAGAATGAATTCGGCATAAATCGACTGTAATATTTTTAAAAAATGACACCACTTCTGTGGTTGATTGCAAGCGCAGATCTTAATTTTTAAGAAAATACTATTTTTTACTTATTCTAATTAATTTTTTTTAGTCTGTGAAACCCCCTCCCACAAAACTTTTTGATTGTACAAAAAGACCCGCGCCTTTTTGATTGTACAAAAGATAGCCCCATTGGCGCTTAATAGCCCCACCTGGCAACACTGGACATAATGAATAACAATTATTATTTTGCAAAACGTTAACAACTGAATTAAATTTTTTTCAATTGCTGAAAGGTTTCACTCGTCTCGCCAAAGTGTGCCGTTCTTTTGAACGACTCGTTCCACAAGTTAAATTAATTGTACTATCGATTCCAGATAAGATCCCCTTTTTTGTTCCAAACATTTTTTCGAAAACCAATTGAATTTGGCACAAATCAACTGTAAAAATTGGAGTAGTTAACACAATAAAACCGTCCCACTTCAAAATTTCTTTAATGTAATATTATTTGTGTAAAAAATTATAAATTTTTTTTTTCATTTAGAGTGATCCAACGTATGTGCCTGTGAAAACTCCAGAGCGGGAACGAAATTCTGGTACGGAAAGTGATGATTCTTCAATACGATCCGTACGATTTAATAAATTGGCTGAAGTACGTCATATGTCTGAAGCAGATGCTACAGAAGCGTTACTTGCACGGTTATCTTACCAAGCTAGTGTTCGTGCTGGTGAGGCTGCACGACGCGCTGCTACTAAATTTCCTGTATTTAAAGTTGCACAAATTGCATTTACATTTTGTATACTAGTATGTACATTTTTTTAAATATACTGACCGGTATGGACAACAGGTTTTTTAATGTTAGATCACCTGGACGTATTGTGATGAAATCTATTTTCGATCATTGGTTGAAAGATTGTAAATTCGTGCACGATATCGTATTTTGTTTTGAGACTACCTCTATCTTTTCCGCCTAAATAATTAAATTTTTTCTTGTGAATAAAAAAATTTTAAAAACTTATAATTATGGAAAACATGATCATGTCTAGATATGCTTATGACATGTTGAAGAACCGGTTATGTAACGATTTATCTAGTACTTCTTTAAAGAAAAAGAAAACTAATATTGTAGGGACGTAACAGCAGATTATTAATGATAATAATTGGAAAAATGATTGAGTTTATTCGAGACAAATGAATAACAAATAAGTTTAACAAACTAAAAATCGACTACGAAACAAATTGAAGAGCCTTATAAATATTTATCGTAGTCGAAAGTCGGGAATTGTTACAATTGCTTTGTGCATCGTAGTTGGGTCTTAAACTACGAGGAACATTTACAAGGCTCTTCATACTTGTTTCGTGATTTTTTTGTAGTTGGTTTTCATTTTTTTTTAACTTATTTATTTAATACTTTTTAGTATAATATTAAGAATCTGTGAATTAAAACCATTCATTTGAAACCTAACTGGATACATTTGTGATATTTTTGTTATTGTTGCTTAACGTATTATACAAGTGATATCCTTAGTTGGATATCTTGTTGGATTTAATATGATGTTACATAGCCTAGGATACGCAGAACTCTTAAGACAAAGCTAACGACTCCTCATTTGAAAATATGATAAGTAGCTTAGTAGTTACACGGGAATAGGTGAATATACTAATATAAATACATATACTGCTAAAATTATAACCCTCCTTTTGTAGTCTGGTAAAAATAGATCTGTTAAGGCTATTGTTTGTCATAAGTTGGTTTCAATATTAAATAATAACATTTTACATAATACTCCAATCGATTGATGTTTTCCAAGTCTTCAATCCTGACATCTATTTTACTACCTTTTCACTATACTAAACTCTAGGCCCTTGACTTTTACACATAATTCAAAAGCTTTGCGTCGTCTATACCGGGTCAGTGCAGTTAAGAATTTTTTACACTACTTTTAATAAATAAATAATCAAACTTGAAAAATAATAAACTTGACCCGATTGCCACAGTGGATCTAGTAACCAGGAATTATATGAGATTTTTACAGGCTTTGAAAATACGAAAAATATACAGGAATTTCTTTAATAACAAAGATTTTTTTTATCAACACAGAAAGTGGCCACTTTCTGGAAAACTGGAAAATTTCAGGGATTTTTTTTTGTCAGGGAAAACCTGGAAATGTTATGAAATTTGGTTCATGATAATGGAAAATCTAATTTAATCAACTAAATGTAGTTTTAGAAGAGAAAAAATTAATTATGTAAAATATCAACTAGAATTAGTATGCGTACGCATTACATTTTGGCTCTTCAGATACCTAATACAAATATCTTAAATTCATATATGGACAAAATTTAGCTGTGATAATAATAAAATTGATTTTGAATCTGATAACCAAAATGAAGAAAAAGGTTTATGATCCATCAATTCAAATAAAGAAAAAAAGTTCGCTGATAAAAGGATTTTGAAGATCGCTTCTTTGTTATATATGAATATCACGTGGTGACACGTATTTATAGAACTGGAAATTTACTTTTTTAATCATGAAAATCCTAGAAGTCAGGAAATTTTGCTTGTTATTTGTCACCCTGTATATTTAGTAGTCAATCAATCTGTCTTTAGGTCCGGCAACGCTGAAGATCTTATTACACAAGTAGAATAAAAACTCCTGCACCCCGAATAATGTGTTGTTAAATTCATATGAATCCTGAGATTAATTATTTCTGTGATAACGTCACAGAAAGTTCAAAATTTAATGTTAATAAAAAGAACTTTTCTTTGCACTTTTCGATACAATTATAAGTATCAAATAAAAGATAAGTAAAGATATTAAAAATAAATATTAATGATCCTAACTTACTATGTAACAGTTTAGTTATAAAGCAATCCTCGTCGGGTTTATTGTTTTTGAAAATAATAATTAAGGTAATATCCTTAACACTATAAGTCAAAACAACACACGTATTTTATAATATGAGCAAAATATTATTTTATAAGAAAAAATACACTATTTTATATGTATTGTGGAGTTAAAAAAAAAATTTTTATTTTATAATTGATAGAAATTAAATAAGTATGTAAATTTGACTAATGTCGTTTTTTTCATGAAAAAATATGGCCACGTATGCAGCTAATAACATACATTATAGATAACTGTATTATCGGCATATATTTAGTTTCCACTCATGCCACCGGGCGACGTTTCAGATTGTTTTTCTTAATTCAATATGATAATATATACGGGTTGTTCTATAATTTACATGACATGCAGTTATCATTTATAAAAATTGGGATTCGAAAGTGTTGTTGATATCGTTTTAAAATAGACAATTATGTGACATTAATATGTAACATTATAGATAAATAACTGTATTACCATCATAGGTTTAGTTTCCACTCGTGGCACTGCGCGGCGCAGTTAGTTCAGTTGATTTGATTTAAATAACTCTGCGACGTTGTAATGCAATACATATATGGAGTACATAAATTTCGGTGATTTTTAAATAGCGTTATTATAATAATTACATGTCAGAATCGATTCAATTTTTATAAATATTCTTAAATATTGGAATAAAATAAAAATCAGTAAATAGTATTTTAAAATTTCCATCTTGGAATTTTCATGTTTAAATTAAGTGAAAACTGTAATCGCTATGAGTGCATTGAATGTTTTAGATAATCTTTTACATTATACTAAATTTTCAGTTCTTTCAGATCTTGAAATTGCTCTCATAAGGATATTACCTTTACTAGGTAATGAATTTTTAAATTTTTATTTTAAAATTTTAAAAGTGGTGTAAAATTTATTAATGAAATAAATAATGTTATTTTTAATAAAATTACTTTTAGTGGTTTATTACAAATTACACGTACCAAGTAGCTCTAACTGATGCTGAAGCTGGAATTGCAACAATTTTAATATCCGCATCAAATGTGTTTATTTTAATACTTGCAGGATTTTTCCCAGCAAATACAAATGACAAATTTACTTTATCAAAGTTCATTGCAGTATTTATTAGTATTAGTGGTTTGGTATGTTAATATTACGAAACAAAGAATATTGAATCTGTATCAAAAACGGAAACGTCCATAAACGCATAATAGAAAATATTTTGTTGTTTTGTAAATAAAAAATTTATTTAATTTTAAAGCTATAGTAAAAATTATAAATATTAACATTATTTATATCTTTGTTATCATGACCAGGACCATGCCTGAGTATATGGCCACCTGCGTGCCAGTGTTCGTTGGCTTCCTTCAAGATGTCATCATGACATAAGAAAAACAGGCATTTTTAATTAGAATATTCATACATTTGCAGTTCTTGGGAATCGCGTGATCCATAGTTATCTAGAAATCCGGATAATGCCACTTCCAGTGCTTGTAGCTCAAAAACTAAGGATTTCTAGGACTTTGTTTCCATGAAAACTTTTGATCCCGAGGTTATTAACATACTTAAATTTCAACAAATGTGACCGAGAGTCAATATTCAGATAACGCCACTTTTAGAACCTGTACCTCAAAAATTAAATAGTTCTGGGACACGTGAATAACTTTTATCCATGATAACTTTTAATCGGGAGATCATGTACTACAACATACTTGAATTTCAGCCAATTTCTAGATAACGCCACTTCCAGAGCCCGTAGTTCAAAAGGTAAGGGTTTCTGAATTTGGCCGAGAGCTAATTCTCATAAGGATTTTGCGAGGTTCTTTCCAATCACTTCTTGTTTTTTCTTCTTCTTTCTTTGTTAATTTTTTTTTTCAAATTTCATATTTTAATCTATTAATCTCAATAAAAAATACAAAACAAAAATATTGCTATAATTTCCCTGGCGATTTAGCCGCCTTTTAATTTGGCCACCTCCGTGCTGCGCACGCAATGAACGCTTCCTAGGCATGGCCTGATTATGACTACTTCTTCTAAAATAATTCTACCGCTACTTATGTATTCAGATTGCAGTGTTACCTTACGAATAAATGTTATACGGTTAGGACATTAAGTGGAACTAAATAACCAATATCCGCTCGTTTCCATGCTTGATGTAATTAAAATATTCTTTGCTACAAATATTGTGTTAATTCAATATTGAATGATTTTAAATGTATAAATTTTAATATGGATGTTTGTCCTTTTAGATTCTTGTTAATTTTTCTGATTTTACAAAAAAATCTCCACATATGCCAACTGGTATAGTTTTGGCATTAATAAGTGCTCTTTTTTATTCTGCCTATTTAATATTTTTACGTCGAAATGTTGATAATGAAGAAAAAATGGATATACCATTATTTTTTGGTGAGTATAATATAAAGTATAACAGAAAGTTTAGTTCTAAAAATCCTTGACCAATTTATCAAAAATTTAAGAATTTACAGACCTGTGTATACATTTTTGGGAATTGAAATATTCGCATACATAGAATAAATGTCATAACAGAATAAATGGTTAACAAATTTAAAATATTTGTTGAGAACCTAGACGCAGATTCAGAAGCGCATTCCGAGTCAACGTCAAACGTAATTTTTTACTTAATCTTTATTATTTTCAAGATTGTTAAAAATACATTGGTGTACTACAATGGTGTGTGTCAAATGGTTTATATATATATATATATATTGGGAATTGCGGCGATATCATGAAATCATTCCGTCCGTGATAGCAGTACCACTTTGGTAACCCATTACAAAACCTGAACCACTCTTCTCCGGAAGTGTTATAAGGGTAGCCCTTTTTTACCCAAAAAATTAAAATTTTCTTAATGAAACATGTAGTACAGAGTACTTAAAAAGAAATTTAAGCCATCTTTAAAAAAATTTTTAACGTTGATTGGACCTAGCCGGAATTGTAAGAGGAATTAACCTTCAACTGCGAAAACCACTTTGGTATAACCATCCCCTGCCGCATTTTTTACGGTTATTAAGTTGTTCAGAGCAATTTTGTAGGAAATAACAATTCTCACGTTTTTTGTTTGAACAATTTTTTCATAGCGTCAATAGTTTAGGCGGAAATAGCGAAAAATAAACGCAACACCAAAAAAAGAGGTCATTTTGTGCTGCCTAATTCTCTTTATTTTAAAATGCGGCAGGGGGTTGTCGTTAAGTGGTTTTCGCAATTTGGGGTTAATCCCTCTTACGATTCCACAAGGTCTCATCGACGATAAAATTAGTTTAAAGCAAAACACTAACTACTCTACACTAATGGGCATAAATATACTCTTAGAACAATTCCGCTGACTTCTACGACCTATATTTTAGCAACTAGCAGTCTATTCTTATTATCACTTTTTACTGTTAAACTAAAATTAATTGTTTTTTAAATTCTATATATTCGTATTTCATACTTATTAATTTTTTTTACATACTTTTCAAGATAAACAGAAGTTTTTAAAAACATATCCGGACCTTTGATTTTAATATAATCATTGAATTAATGAACCTGAAAACGTTAAAGAATAAATATGAATCCTACAAAAAAACGTCGTTATTAAATAAAGAAGCTCTTTAAACAATGATATAAAGATATTTAAACAATTTTTACTCATCATAAATTTTTGTAAACAATCTAAAAAGAAGTATTTCTACTTAATTAAATGTAAACAATCCTGATAGTTCTAATGGTTCTAATTATATACAGTTAAAAGCCGTGCAAATTTCCATTAAGATATGCTCTAAAAATAGATCTTGGCTTGTTTGCCTCTTGTTCTACATCGAGATACATTTCTAGTAACCTTGATCTCTTGATCTTCCCTTCCTTGTCTGTATCGAATACAGATACAAATCACATTAGTATGGCGTTTATATATATAAAAAATGGCTTTTATATTATGCATTTTGTCTCCGACATATTTTTTGTATAATTTTATACCTTATGTGAACAACTATTTGAAAAATGAGTCTTTAAATTATTAAATCATTAAGTTTAATCTTTCAATTATTTAGTTATTTTTGAATGAAATCTATCGATATTTAAATTTATTGGCAAATTTTTATAGGTAAATATTGATAGTCGTGATTAATCGAACAGTTATTTAGTCATAGAAAGACATATAATGTGCATTTTTCAATATGGGTAGGTGGGTTTGTTTACCTTGTAGGATGAAGGATGAATATAAATAATTCCCACAATAATAAATGAAAAAATACTTTGAAAGATACAAGAATAATTACCGTGATAACTCAGGGACAGTATAGTTGAGGAGCATAGGTTTCTAAAAGAAAGTAAATTTGATTTTAGTAGCGTTTCCACTACAACCTCATACCTCAGTGGTTTATATTATCTTTCATAAAATTGTTCACCGTAAATAATACCTACCTAATCATCAAAATAATTATATATACAGTTTATACAAATTAATATAAATTAAGTATGTTTTGTTTCCAGGATTTGTTGGATTATTCAACATGACTTTGCTTTGGCCAATGTTTTTTCTTTTACATTACAGTGATTTAGAATTATTCGAATGGCCTAATCATGATCAATGGGCATTAATTATTTTAAATGGCCTTGTAGGTACTGTACTGTCAGAAGCTTTATGGCTATGGTAAATAAATATTCTAAATTGATATCAAACTATAATAGTCATATAAAAGCTATGTTAATTTTAAGGTCAAATCTCTTGTAGCGTATTAAAAGTAAAAAAGAAGTAGTAGAATTCTCTCTAAATTTCCGAATTTATAATTTTTCAATTTTTCGCTTCTATAGAAGATGGCTGGCATTGCTTGATTACTTATTTAGGTCGTAACATGTATAATAATCTACAATTAAGTTTTCTTCATTATACAAAAAATTTCATTAAATATTGGTAACAAAAATTAACATAGTTTTTATATGTGTATTACTACAGGGTGCACTTTCTGGGAAACCGGGAAATGTCAGGGAAAACCTGGAAATGTCATGGAATTTTGTTCATGGTCATGGGAAATCTAATATAACCAACTAAATGTAGTCTGAGAAGAGAAAAAGCATATTTATGTAAAATGTCAACTAAAATTTAAGATACCTAAGACAAATATATTAAATTCATATATGGGCAAAATTTAGGTGTGGTAATCAAAAAATTGATTTTGAATCTGATAAATTTAAAAAAATGGTTTATGATCCATCAATTCAAATCAAGAGAAAAGTTTGCATAGTCCTCTTTTTGTATGTATATTTGACAACAATAATTATTTTATTCTTAGGGGGTGCTTTTTGACATCATCGTTAATTGCGACAATATCAATAAGTTTAACAATTCCAATGTCAATGTTGGCTGATGTTATGTTTAAAAAAGTAACGTATCCATGTATGTTTTACGTGGGTACTGTTCCAATGTTTCTTGCCTTCTTTGCCGTCCCTATTCTTACACATTATGATAACTGGGATCCATGCCTGGAAGCTGTACGATGGTGGTATTTCTTTATTTGTCGAAAAACACGCACTTTAAGGTAGTATTTTATTGTGAATATCCTGTAATTTTTTTTGTTCATCACACATTTGTTACTCAAAGAAATAATAAGAGAGAAAATCGTATATCAAAATTAATAACAGCTCTTAAAAAAAGTGATGTTTTCATCCTCATCATCCGTCAATATGTCTGAATTTGGTAGAGGTGATACAAAATAGCTTCGATATATTAGCACAGTTTCTATACAGTAAAAAAAAGGAAATCAATATTAACATTCAAATGCGGCAACTTTGGTGATTTTGTATATTTTTCAAAGACTTTTAGAGGACTCTTGTATATAAAAGTGTATTTTTAAAACTGAGTGAAATGCCTGTTTCACGCTTACTCTTAAATTTTGTTTCAAAAACAGCAAGAAGCAGGTAAAAACTGTCAATAAGGAATTCTAACCGTTTAATAAATGTAGCGGTTTTAGTTACGATATCTATTTCGGTATTAAAATTCTAAAATATAACGGTTTCGGTTATAATTTTATGCTTAGTTCTTGCTACTAACCACGTCAGTATAGATGGCTCTAGTGTATGCTTTTGGATTTTTGTTTTGTTTTACGGCATAAGGAACTGCAATCCGTATGTATGCCAGTGCTGAATATACATAAACATTATTAACTGAGAAAACTTCAACGTGATCACTACTAATCTCGAAATTTAAGAGATGGTTCTCCCTCAGGTTGACTCAATCAAAGTGGACGTCGAACGTCTTTGTGGAATTAATAATTAGTAGTACTTGAGTAAAAAATTAAAATTTACCTTTTAAGTCATATACAAAAAATATAACGCTTAAAAACCTGTTTTTGAAGTAAAATAATCGTTTCGGTAACGGTATTGGTTTTTATTTTTAAAACGGTTACGGTTACTCAAATTAAACGGTTTTAACTGAATTTCAGTTTCGATACGATTAGAATCCCTTTCAAATACAAAGTTGTTCCATGTAAAAATACTAACAACTTGTCTCTAACAACATATATACCTATAATTACATTTAAAAAACTACATTTCAAATTAATCTAATTTTTTAAACAACAAAAGGTGATAGTATCATGTAAAAGCTATGTAATTTAAATTCGGCGTGTTCCTTTATGCATACAATTAGGAATAAAGATAGTTTTCTTCTTTGTCTATTTTAAATGTATTAGGGTGGGTAAAAATAGTTTTTTTTTTATATCGAAAAATTGATTCATCGTCAAACGAAGCCTCTCATCGCAATTAAGTTCCTTCTCATCGCAGTTTTTACTTAGCACTTCAGACACATGAGAAAAATTTGATATCTCGCTAATAAATAAACATACTTCGAATTCCAATACATATTTTAATAAAGGGAATTAAACGCTTTACAAAAAAAGTTTCTTACACTTTTTTCATTAATTACCCAACCATTCAAAACATATTAAAAGTTAAAATTTGAAGAATTTATTGGCTTGTAAATTTTTTTCTTTTTAAATTTTATAACTTTCTGATTGGTATACATTAGAAAATGAGCAATACATATTTTCGTAGATAATTAACTGATCTACAAAAATGGTCTGTTTGATCAATCAATAAGTGTAAGCGTTTAAAAAATAATCGCAACCAAAGTTCAACTAATACCAATGTTAATATTTTTTTAATAATTTAAAACTTATATCAATTTATTTTAGTGATTTTTGAAATATTTATATATATTTGGGTTCTTATTCATATTTAAAGAGGCTTCGTTTGAGGTGCCCAACAACCAATTTTTCGATATCGGAAGTAAAAAAATTTTTTTTGGACCCACCCTAAAATAGGGAGAAATAATCTAGAGAACCCTCTAAAAACATGACGGGCGATGAAATAACAAAAATAGCGAGTTATTTTATTATTCAAATAATTAAACTTACTACAATACTCGAAACAAAATTGTAAATTAAAAAATATTAAAAAAAAATACACATAAGACTTATGCCTAGATACCGGTATTTCGATTGCAACGTAATCATCGTAAGTAGGAAAACTACGTATAATACATTATAGAAATAAAATTAAGCCTTGCGAGCATGTTAAAAGTACACCTAGTGTGTTTAAAACTTTGTTATTTCGCAAGGCTTAATTTTATTTCTATTATGTGTTATACGGAATATTTCTACTGACGATAATTGCGTTGCAATCGATATACCGGTATTTAGGCGTAAGACTTATGTGTATTTTTTAATTATAAATAAATTTTTTAATTTACAACTTTGTTTCGATTATTATGATAAAAGTTTTATTGTTTGAATACTTATGTCTCAATTCGAAGTAAACAAAATTCATTTTATTAGTTAATTATTTATTTATTGTTTATTTCTATACTGGAATATCAATTTTTCAATATCAGTTAGCTGTAATTTGAATAAAAATGGTTCCTTACTTGTTTTCTGTCAATGGATTATATAGCAGGGATAAATTCGATTCTTGTTCATATTTCAATCATTAATAAACGATCATTATACATTTAATGTTAAAATAATTCCAGGATTCCTGATATTGAATCTGAACAAACAGAGGCATTAATTGGAATTAATTCAATAAACGATCATGAGGCTTGAAAATAAAATAAAAATTGTGTTATGATAAAATAAAATTTTATCTATACTAAAATTAAATTGAGCCATTACTGAGGGCACCAAAATAACAAGGTCAGTATTTACAAAAATAAAATGTATTATATAGACACGTGATATAAAAAAAATTTATTATTTTACTGTGGAATACAGTGTTGAAAGATTATCATTTGAAAAAAGAAACTTAAAAATCATTGTGACAAATTTATTTTTGATCATATAAGAATTTTTTTCTTCCATTATCACATCATTCCATCATTGATTCGTGTGAACGAAATATTTTCAAAAAAATGATCTCTATTTGAAACTTACATTTTAAAAATCATTTTTATTGTTATTTTTCTATGAAAAAGAAGAAAATTGAGAGCCCTTAAAGTTACTTTCATCAACAACCATAATGATACACATACAAAATTTTTGACCGCAACTTACAAAAAATATGTGACATATTTTGAATCGCAACGTTATACTTTCTCTTTTCAACAAAAAACTAAAAAAGTATGCTTTTTAGTATATTAAAAAGAAATTAAATAGTTAATTGTAAAAATATGGGCTGACGTCTAGTTTTTATATAGAAAATTATTTTATTCTGGCATTTTAACATGCCATCTGGTGATGGGTAGGGAATGCACGTTTTCACATGAGTAATTCTTGATAGAAATTTTAATATATATTTATATATATATATATATATATATATATATATATATATATATATATATATATATATATATATATATATATATATATATATATATATTAAAATACGACCGTTTTCAAAAGCATTTCTAATAGAAAATCAATGCTAAATAAATAAATAAAATATTTACTATAAAACCATACATACACATACATACTGAAACTGAATGTCTGGACTAGAATATTGGGTTACTATATTATAGGACCATTCTTCATTGACGGATCTTTAGATCCTCAAATATTTGAGTTTGTTATGAAATATTATTTTGCAAACTGTTAGAGCTCTTCCTAATTTAGACCTGGAATCGGTTGCCCTGCACACAATGTCATGATAGTAAGGCTGTTCCTGGAACAAACTTTCCAGGAACGTCTTATGAGGGGTTTTGAAACATTCAAGTGGCCAGCCAGATCGCCAGATCTATCTCCTAACGACTTTTTTTTGTGGGGTTTTCTCAAAACACAGATCTATTCGCGGAATAGGCATGAATATTTGCAATTGTTGACAATTGTGCGAATATTTCTCCTCAAGTGCTAGAAAATACCCGGGTAGATTTCTACAATCGACTCGGATATTGTTTAGAAAATAATGGAGGAATATTCGAATCGTTGGTTTAACGTTTTTTTTTGTCGAAATTCTATAATTTTTTCTTTTTGGGGTTTTATTTATTTTTTAATTTGTTTGGATTGTTTTATGTTATACTGTTAATAGAATAGTATCATTGTTTTTCAAACATTTCTCATTCAAATAAGGGATATTCAAAAAAGAATTTTCAACTGTTAGAAGTAATGCTAAGCTTAAGAAGCACTACAAAACAGTCCAGCAAGCGTACACAACAGACACACTAAAGAGTACTTCCACTATTTTTATTTCTTTATTAAGCATATTGTGTATAGTTATTATAGTAAATGATATTTAACATTGGTTCTCTATTAGCAATTCTCTATTAGCAATGCCAACACATACGGTATAATGAATCGATTCTGACATATAATTATTAAAATAGTGTTATTTAAAATACGACGACCGATGTCAGCTCGATTGTCTTTTACGAAGTTCTTTTATTTGCTTCAGCAATATTATTTCTCTGGGCACGTTTTATTTTTATTTTTAAGTCTTCCATTGATTCTACATTGCTCTTTTACAAGGTTTTATTTAGTTTCACCTATCCCGTTGTCTGTAATGGAATCTTGCAATTTAAATTTGACCCACTTCCTCTTATCCTACGGAGTTGAATTTTTACATGTTGGTTCAGTTCCGATGACAATGCATTTTTATGGTAAGCATGGCTGGAATCGGAAAGGGGGTGTTTAGAGGGAGGGGGAAACACAAAATTTGGTATATCTCTCTTAATATTGAAAAAATCGAAAAACACATAAGAAGTAAAGTTGTAGAAAATTAGTTTTACTATAATTAAGTTTAAATAAAAGCTTGTTTTAAAAATGTTTTTTTAATTTATCTTGTTCATTTTAAAACGATATCAACAGACAACAACAAACTTTGATGTCATGTATCATTTTGAATTTAGCATTTTAAAACTAACAGAAGTGATACGCGATGGCATAAATCCAAACTTAAATTATGATGGTAATACAGTTGTCTATTTATAATGTATTTATTAGCGATAGCAGCGTTGTCGAATTTTTTTCATGAAAAATAAAACACATAAGTCAAAACTTATTTACACATTTTAATTTTTAACATTTATAAAATACTAGCTGTATCCGGACTGCCTCGCAACACATCGCGTTTTAAGTAACACTTTGCGTTAATGTTTTAACAGAAATTATGGCAAATCTATAAATTTTGTGAAAAAAAAGTTTCATACAAAAGTAGTCTTTTTAGAGAAGGCTACCTTTTCTTCTATTTCTTACCGTTTTGGAGAGAGAAATTTTTTGGCAGAAACTATCTTCAGCACTCGCACAACACCTCCCCAAAGTTTCATCGTCATCGCGGATGAATGTTATAGGAACGCATACGTTACAAACAAACATTCATTTTTATATATAACTAGCGATCCACCCAGGCTTCGCACGGGTAGCACTAATTGTCTATAGCCAGATGACACAATTTGCCAAAACTAAAAATAAAAATTTTGTTTTCCCGATCGCTACCAAACATATATATATATAATGTTGTTTTCAGTGTTGAGGATTTTACCTCTTCTTAAATAAATCGTCAACATAAACGCTCCACGTTATCACAATTACCTATTTAATAATTATTTTTGCTTTGTACTGCCTAAACTGCCTACATTTTTTTGTTACCGTTAAAACATTACTTCAACCGCGAAACGCGAGGCATTGGAACGCATGACAGTTAGTATTTTATAATTGTTAAAAATTAAAAATGTGTACGTAATTTGATGTGGGTTTTTCATGAAAAAAATATAGCAACATTAATAACATACATTATAGATAAGTAACTGTATAATTTTAGTTTGCACTAATGCCACCACGTGGCGTTTCAGTTAGTTTAAAAATACTTAATTCAAAATATGAAAAATATACAATTTTATATTCATTATTCAGACTTTTTTTTCGATAAAATAAGAAAATGCATCAAAATATGCAAATACATATAATTCGAGCTATTTTGATACGAACTTATGGTTCTTCTACAATCTACAGATTGTAAATAAACTTATTTGTTATGCAAATTATTGTATGTTATGGGCTTATTATACCCTTTAATGTGTTTTTGTTATAAAATTTGATGAGAATATCTTTTCGAGGCACGCCTCTTGGTCCAATATTTATTTTAAAATTTTTCGATGATTAATGGTGTTAGTTATTGAATCAACACATTAATACGTTAGTCTTTAAGACAAAAAAAAAATTAGAATTAAATTCTTGGAATATATAAGGCCACAGAAATACTGCCAATCATAAATTTATTTTTGTAATATAAATATAATGTACATGTTTTTAAAACAAAAACAAATCAAACGTATTTTAAATTTCTTTTTTCAAAAAAATAAAATTAAGGTAAAATTTTTGTTTGTACAAACATATACATAAGTTTATGTATTCTGTTATGCAATATAAATATTAATAAAATATTTAATTTCATAGGAACAAACATAAAAACAATAACTTGATCATTTGCTAAAACTGATTTAATACTATACTTTTATTTAATCTTATCTATTAATTTAGAAGTAACGACTAATTTTTGTCATGTATATTATTTACATTTTCGTACAATAACATGTGATCAAGCGGGAATATACCTTCAGCAAAAATCTAAACTTTTTAGATCGATTATATCAAATTAAATTAGATCAATTAAATCAAGTTCATCATTTCGACAGAGTCCATCATTTCGATTTTCGATTCATCATTTCGTCAATTTTTATTTTATTTTTAGCGAATTTCCTGAAAGGAAATAGAGCTATTGATCTCGTACCGACTTCAAAATTTTGCAAAAATTTCTTTAAATGTCCATAGATCCTACCTAGTAGATGTAGAAAATTACCATCTGTAAAATTTATTTATATATCTATGGACATATATATATATATATATATATATATATATATATATATATGTGTGTGTGTGTGTCTGTAATCGCTCTAGCGGTCACAGTTTTAATCTGATTGGAATGAAATTTGGTATTTGAGGCGCTTTTGGTATTCAAAAGGTCAAGTTCGTTAATGGGTAAAATCGGACAAGGTGAGAGGGGGTTTAGAGGGAGGGGGAAACACAAAATTTGACATATGTCCCTTAATATTAAAAAAATTTATAAGATGTAAAGTTGTAGGTATTAAGTTTTACTGTAATTTTGTTTCTTATCATTTTTTCTGTTACCCTAATATTTACAGAAATATTGACGGTTTAAGATTGAAAGTTAAATTCCTCAATATCACTGTACACATTAGAGTTTGAGCAAAAATGATGAGGTTATGATTTGTAGCAAACATGATTTTCTACAACTTAATTCCTTACGCATTTTTCGATTGTTCTAATACTAAGACAGATATTCTATATTTTGTGTTTTCTTCTTTCTTTATGCCCCTCTTTCCCCTTGACGTATGTCGTTTATTAATAAAATCATATACGACATTTCATTTTGATCAGACTAAAATTGTGACCGCTAGAAAGTGATTTATGTATTCTGAAGGAAATTCGCCAAGTTGAAGCAGCTCCTGCGTAATGAATTTTTTATTTTTAAATTTTGTGTTAGTTTAAAAATATGTTTTAGCAAACAATTTACTCGTTCAGTACACAGATTTGCTTTAAAATGTTGGACTCTGCACATTGATTTGAGTATAAGTACTTATGTCTATTACTACACGTAAAATGCATCTCGAGATTTAGTATATGTCTGTAAATAAAATGATTCTCTTCGTTTTATTAAGAATAGTTTAATCCGCAATTTCGAAAATTTCCTCATTTGCAAATACTTATTGGAAAACATTACTAGTAGGATCTCTTTTTGTTGAGGTGTGATGTTTTTCAAAACAAAATCGCTAATTTTCTAGTTTTCAGATCTGAAATAAGAAAGAAACAAAATCATTTTGTTAAAAGTTATTGGCTATACCAATAACTTTCAAAATTATTTTTAATACACCACAAAGAAATATTACACTATTTTTAGCAGAAAATTAAAGACCTCTCGTTTATATTGATGAAACTATGAGTTCATCAATATACAATTAAAAGCAGAGTGACTGATATCCGATGAAAGATTCGGAAATCGGTCTCCCCTTACTTACTTCAACTAATTACTTTATTTCATTTATTTAAAAAAGTATTTTATTGGAAAAATACTTTGACTGCAAATAATTTTTATAATACTACATAAATGCGTCATGTTTTTCAATTCAAACTCGCGTCTTATACTCTCTCCACTGTCTCCGGTCCAAAAGGAACACTACTGACATCTTATTTTTGTCAATTATTTGTTTACATGGAGTTCGGAGTCCTTGTCTTGTCTCCATGCAAACTTTCAATTACAACACATTGTATGTTTTCGGCCGAACTAAGAAGTAAAAAATCATAGTAAGATAGTCAGAATAAATATAATTTTGTTCTGAGCATCTGAGTCAGCGAGTTTCGGCCTGGACACACTTTCTTTTGCTTCTTAATCAGTGTTGCCAGATATCTCGTTTAACAGTAGATCTACTGCTTTGTTAGTATATCTACCTTTTTTTTGAATAAATACAAAAAAATTTGAATTTGTGTCATTTTTTTCAATTTTTTATAATAATAATAAATTTAAAACTCCCCAGTCGTACAAATTCAAAATCAGTCATTACAGACCATATTCCATTATTTGAAATAATGGAATATGATTCATATGATTATATTATTATTAAATAATATTAATTCTTTTTATTTGTCATATATTGCATTACTTATTGTTTAAAATCCCATTATAAAATAATACCTTAAAGTAATTACAGAACCATATTCCATTATTTGAAATAATGGAATATGGTCTGTAATGACTGATTTTGTATTTGTACGACTGGGGAGTTTTAAATTAATTATTATTATAAAAAAATGACACAAATTCAAAATTTTTTTATTTATTCAAAAAATTTAAAAAAACGGTAGAACGGTAGAAATACTAAAAAATCGGTAGATCTACCGTTAAACGGGATATCTGGCAACACTGCCCGTGACGTAGAAACTAAGAAAAATGGCGGCATAAGAAAAGTTTCTTAGTAAGCATAAAGTGTCCCGGCCGACGACTAAGTAAGATAATCTGACTATCTTACTAAGATTACTAACTTCTTAGTTCGGCCGACCACGACCATTTACTAACTACTTTAATCTATGAGACAGTGTTACCAACTCTCAAAAAATATTTTCCCCTAATGCTAATAATTAAAATTATTTTACTACTTCCACTCAGCAGACTTTAATTCATCTAAAACAGTTCAGTTCAGATCATACCCTCCACTACACGAGCGCCATTCTGGGCCCTTTACTTCATGCCATTTTGTGGACACTTTTTGAGTCAAACAGCCATATGAGAGTGTGCTTCTTGTGTATTTCTAGTCTCCATGAAGAGTGGTTACCACGATCCGACAGATATCCCAATAATTTATAATAAATAATTTGACTAGTACAATTGTTGTCAGACCAATACCAACAGTTACGGATTCCTTAAAGTTACAACTAAAATACACAAAGTGCATAATTGGCGCGAATCATTTTTTCCCTAGACACTATTGGGATCTCTGGCAGGGGACGGAGCTTAATATGTCAACCTTTTAACAGTAGTTACTTAGTTGTTCACCAGAGTGCTACCACGAAACCTGAAGACCGACGGTTATGTCACGGGGGTTGGGGTAGGAAACATCGACATACTACCTCTAGTTTATAATTTAACCACCAGAGAGCATATCGAAGTGCATTAGAATAGTGATATGTTTCCGATTAGCAACAGAGACAGAAGCCAATTACAATATTAAAAAATTAATTTAACCAAAACTATGCGGTAAATCGTTTCGAAATTGCCAGTACACGCTGTAAACGTAGTTTCATCTATCTAAAGTTTTTTCTTCGGGGTCATATGTGTCGATTTTTTTTACAAATTATCAAATTCCAACATTATTGAATAAAGACACTCATATGAGCACATGCTTTTTTATAAAATCAATAATTAATTATATCTATTAAACAATGCTGTATAAAAAAGCCTGATTTTAAGTATAACTTATTGAATAAATACAAAAAAAGCAGGGGATATTCAAACTTTTAAAATTCACTCATTGTCGGTATTTTGTATCTTATTGGATAAAGACACCTGCTCAAGTTAACATTTGATTGGTTTAAAATTAGACGTGTAATTGGATGTCACAGTAAGTACGCAATAATAAAACCGCACAACAACAAAATTTGAGATTTGTCTAATATCTATTATTAAACATAAAATCATAACAAAATTGTAAAATTTTGTAAGTATAGTATTATATCGTGTTACTAAAAATGATTCGAGTTAATGTTATATAAAAATTATAGGACGATTTTCATAAATGTGTACTGCATAGATTTATAATACTATTTTATTAGGTAAATTATATTAAAAAAATCGTCTTACAATTTGTCTATCAATTTTTTAATAAATCCATAATGATAGTAATAGTCCAATTAATAAAAGTCTCACTGAGTAGGTGCACAAAAAGCTACAAGCTTAATTTTTAGCCGAAACGTTTCATTTGGTCATGTCAAACACATCTTGAGCGTTATGTCCCAAAGCGTTGAGGGAACTTTAAAACTCGAGTTTTTTGTATCGAGTTTTCAATATGTAACAAAAATCTTAGAAACCCATAAAATACAAATGTTTGTCATACGATAGGTGCCGCTGCGATGATAATTGACCGAGAATTTAGCAAACAACAAAATTTAATTAGCAAAATTTTAGATCACAATAAATTGTGTCTCATATCAATGTATGATTAAATGTTCCTAGTAATGCTATTTAAAAAATTTACAAATTTAATTCTTCGAACATTTTTATGATCTTATACGACACAATTCTTTAACTAGTAAAATTTTGGTACTTGAATATGCTAATTGAGTTATTCGGAAAAAACTTAATTTAATCTGATAATTATTTAATTTTAGGAGTCTATCACATGCAAAAAGCTGCTTTAATTTATGTATGCATTTTTCTAAAATGCATTTTAGGCACCTTAAGTTTAGAAAAACTGGAAAAAATTTTATTTTTTCGTAATTAAGATTCTCATAAATATTTCAAAGTTGCATAACTTCATTCGATGCGTTTTTTGTTTTTGATTTTTATTCACAGATGAATTCGCGAGATATTCCATTTCCATCACTTTCCATGCTCCAAATATGTTAAAAATAACTAAATGAAATATTTTGTCTAAAATTTAAACTTGGGCACAATTTTTTGTTCGTCTGATCCTTATTAATTGGTTTACAATATAAACAATATATATATTTCTTCATATTTATGGATAAGTACATATTAGGAAGTACAAACATAATTTATAAAAAGGAAGCGTCAATGATTTTTTATAAACGTTATATAAAAAAAAGGGTGTTTTGCAATATTTTTTATTAACATTGGCATTTTTATAATATAAAAATCTGTTATAAGAGTGAATGATCTGTCATTTCTTAACTGTATAATAAAGGGGAAGAGATCCTAAATAGTAAATAACACCCTGAAGGTCGTTTGATACATTTAGTTTCAAACATTTATTCTCTGTTTAGGAACTAGATAATAAAAAAAACATTTCTGTGAGGTGTTTAAAACGGTTGAATATATTAATGACGAAGTACGTAAGACAGAAAAAAGAAAACATTTTCATTCAGAACCTCACTTGTCCAAACTAAAAAATTTAAAATAAGATCAAGTTAATAAAACTAAGACCCAACCACGGAAATGAACAAAAACTATATAACTTAAAAAATCTTGTCTATAGTAAAATAAGAGAAAAGTATTAATAATCGGAGGCCTTTTGTATTGTATTTTGTGTACACAATTTTGATTTAGTTAAAGGCCTCCGACTTTAGCTATTAATACATTTCTTTTATTTTACTGCAGTCGAGTTTTTTTAATTTTATTTTATTTATGCATTTTTAGTAGACCAAAATCTATACTTTGAATTTTTTCATTTTAAAAACTTAAACTTATAGCAAATCCTTATTTGCTTATTTTGGATTTTAAAGTATCCTGTAAAAAACTAATTAGTGGAGAAGTCCGGTTTTGTTTGCCAGCTCTCATTTTTAAGTAAGTTGACAAGGACAATATCACCGTCAAACTGTATCAAATGATCTTATATTTTAACAGAATATATATTCAAAGAAACAGATCTGTATATTATAACGCCGTGGCTATTCGCCTGATCCACGGGTCCACGGGATCGGGCGAATCACAGCACGTGCGGTGTATAAACACGGGAATGAAGTACGATACTATTATTATTCATCTTTAGAATACAAGTATTAAAATAAAAAAATATCATTATAACAAGTACCATTAATATTTTTCATAGTTATAAAATTTGCAATATATATAATTATATATAATTATATATGTTATAATTATATTAATATACTTTTTTTCATTTAATATAATTATGAAAATATTATAATTATCTTATTATAAAATTATTGATTAACAAATTATAATTATAGTCATAATTATAATTATTTCTTATAATATTTAATTATATGGAAATAATTGTAATTTGGATAATTTTTAATTGTTATATAAAGCTTCCCGTGGATTGGCGAATAGTCACGGCGATATTATAATGAATCACGTTTATTAAATTAATTTAAAAAGAAAATTTTGGGCAATATAAATATTAATGACTACTAATGTGTCTTTCTACAAATGAATAAATTTAAAATTTTGTTTTTCTGTTGAATTTTGTTTATTAAAAAATTTCAAAAAACCAAGTGCTCATATATTATGATAATAATCATAATCGTTAAAAAAAATTATTAGACCAATATTTAAAGTGAAAATTTGCTAATATAAATTTGATAGTATATTATTATTATTATTTATTGAAATTTATTCTTTATAAACGTTGTTTACATTCTCTTGTGGTATATTTATTAACAAGATATGCTATAATTATTAATTAAAAAAATGGGTAGACTTCGGTGGCTTTTTAACCCGACTTCAAAAAAGGAGGATGGTTCTCAATTCGTCTGTATTTTTTTTTTTTTTTTTTTTTTTTTTTTTTATGTTTGTTACCTCAGAACTCCGGCATTTATGAACCGATTTTGAATTTTTTTTTTTTGTTTTAAAGGGTTTGATTCCCGATTGGTCCCATTGTCACCAAATCGCATTCTGATGAGGGGATCTCCGGAAAATCGAGGAAAACCCTCATTTTATATGTGATAACCGATTTCTGCGAAATTTTTTTTTTTTTTTGAAAAAGTATACTCATTCATAATGGGAAAATAAGAAAATTTTTTTAAAAACCGACTTCAAAAAAAATTTTTCCTTAAAAAAAAACCGACCCCAAAAAAAAAAAATTTTACAAAAAAAAACCAAATTCCTTGTAAAGAAAACTGAAAATCTGTTATAAAAAAATGCATTAAAAATTTAAAAAAAAAAAAAAAACGGGTAAAAAAAAAGTGTTATAAAAAAATTCACTAAAAATTAGTTGGTTGTTTAGTAGGTCTACCCATATTTAGACAAATAAAATCAGTTATAGAACTTCAAAGTCACGAAAAAGCGAGAAATAAAACTTATTTTGACAAAATGGAAACCCGACTTAACAAAAGAAGCACTAAAAAGTAAAAAAATAATTGCATATTCTTGTGCCAATTTTAGTTCACCAAAGCAAAAATTTTTAAATATATATGTACAATTATTGTTATTTTTGGAGGCGGTGTCCAAAAGTTATGTGAATTTATCTATGTTGACACCGCCTCCAAAAATAACAATAATTGTACATATATATTTAAAAATTTTTGCTTTGGTGAACTAAAATTGGCACAAGAATATGCAATTATTTTTTTACTTTTTAGTGCTTCTTTTGTTAAGTCGGGTTTCCATTTTGTCAAAATAAGTTTTATGGTAGATAGTTTTGATTTTTGATGTATATTCATTGTGTGTGTACTATGAAACAAATAGATATTTTAATTTTTTTTGTAAACTAGCATCCATCCATCCATTATTAGTATAGTTGCCTTTCAGTTATATTATACTAACGGAAGTGACTAAAATTTGCTTTTTTTGACATTTAAGTAATATGTCTGACATTCTAGACCAGTGGCTAGACCATTCCTACTCTAAGGTATCAGATTCTATATTGGTGGAATGCATATATACTGATCTAGAATGCTTGAGATCGTGGTTTCGATTCCTTTCAAAGATGTGTATTTCAAAGTTATCGGTTAGTATAATATAACCGAAAAGCATTTACCCATACTAACAATGGATGAATAGATGCAAATTTAGAAAAACAATTAAAACAAGTAAATAGTCAAAAAACAAAATAATAATACATCGACATCAAGATCGTGAAAAATTATAATATAGCATCAGAAAGCTTAGCGGTAGAGCAGTGGTCTAGAACGACATAGGTCGCGGGTTCGATTCCTATCCAAGATATTTATGATTTTTCATAACGAGCATTTGATGTTAAAGAATGAAACAAATAGATTTCAACCTACGCCCACTAAAAAATGTACCAAACGCGTAAAGTATGGAAACGGAATTAACTTTATTATTGCTGCAACACGTATACCCAAAAAATAAGTCCTATCGTGGGAACTGGAGAGGTTGAAGAACTTAATGCTACTTAATTTTGTCATTTAAATCGTAAATATCAAAGTTAAATGTAATATATATACTCCCATACACACAGAAGAGTTTACGCTACTGATTGAATGTGATTTAAAAAAACAAAATGAAAAAACGTAATTGCGAAGGCGAAATTATTCAATGAGATAACGAGATAGCCAAAACCGATTGGGATCCATTTGTCATGTTGTTCCGAACGATTTTTTTTTTTTAAATTTGCCCTTTATCGTAAAATTGATGAGTCAAAGGTGTTTATTTTTAACACACTTTTATTAGCTTCGCCTAAATATAACGAAATCTTTGAACGTGATTTTCACCCACTTCAAAACGTTGGATTAAATTGAAACTTAGCACACTTATCAAGGACCGATGACAATACAATAATTTAATAAGTTTTCCCATTATCCTGACCAGAATCTTCAGGATTAGCGATTTTTAGCGACTTGAAGTCGAGTCTTCAAGTTACCATGAAATTTAAGTTCGTTTCAAGACTAAAAAAGCAAAAATAAATTATAGTTAAAAAAAATAAAAAAGACGTTTTTTTACAATCAAATTAATTATTTTGTTGATAACTTAATTCTTATTTTAAAATTATTAGAAATTTTTTAATTATAATAAATCAGTGAATTTTACATAGCTATAGAACGAACTCTCCATATGTAATAATTATTTTCTACTTTTTAGTTCGGCTAGCTATAAAAGCGTGTTTTTTAGTTTTTTTAAACTATTATTTATTAGCATTCAAATTAATTTTTTTTGTCTCATTCACGGATTAAAACACATAAAAGCCTTAAAACAGAAATCTCGGTAACAAATTTTCATCAAGAAAAATTAAAAAAATAAAACCTCTGTAGAACGAAAAAACAACTTTCAAAAATGGACTGTTTGGTCATTTTTCTGCTTTACCTGTCGTAACTCAGAGTCATGTTATTTGCTGTCAATAATAAATGGGCTTGGGAAAATACCTTCGTTATATCTCCGGCTCCCGTCATCGTAGCGAGATAAAATACAAAAAATTTTCACCAAAATAGATCCAGTAGCTTTTGCTTAATGCCCGAAATAAACAGACATTTACAATTTTATAATAAAAGAAATGCATGTTTTGTGAATAATAAGTCATATTAATCTATTGGACAAAAAAATTTCATTTGGGTTTGTTGTTCGCAAGTACATGATAACTCGATCTCAATTTGTTTCAACCTTGCATCTTTCAATGGACGACTATTTAAATGTAATGCTGTTTTAATGTATTTTTGAAGATGCACCACTCACCTATTAAATATCAATCATGATGCTATTGGTTCTTACAACTGTTTTATTTTCTAAATTTTTAACCCCTTGTTGCTCCTTCCTTATTCATTTTATGGATATTATCATTTCTTGGATGCAACATTTTATGACGGATTCGGATAGAACTTGACGAAATAAATAATAAATGAAGAGTAAATGTTGTCGAGACATCGAAAGTTTAAAAATCATTATAAAATAAATCCATAAAACCAAATCAGTTGATATTTGAACCGTAATATTGCCGTTGAATTCATTTAAGTTCAACGAAATAAATAAAAAAGAAAACTTTTTGATATCTTTGTGCTGAAGTATCTTATGCTATATTTTTTTAACGATAATCTTAAAATGACAAAATGGTTTTTGTATTTTTAACCACTTTCACATAGTTTTCGGTTCAAATAATAGTATAGTACTTTCAGAGTTCACGAACCGCTCGATACTTTATTCGATTGGCACATTTTTTTAGGCATGTAAACTAGCTCTTATTGTTAATTATACATCACCGTATATAATTTGTCAAAATTATTTAAATTATGAATTTGCCCTTTTCTACATTTCTAACACAATTAAAAATTAAAATAATTTCAAATCATTAATATTATTATGGAAAATTAATTCATCCATCAAGAATCGATCCCTGGACCTTTTGATATCGCGTCCAGCGCGCTAACCATGACACCACAGATGATCAGCTTTATTTATATCACTGAAAGTTTTACTTACTTTGAAGTCAACTACTTATTTATTAGTCTAACATATTATTTGTGCATACTTAAACGTTCAAGTATACACAAATAATATTTTAAAACAATAAGTTAATAAATAGCTGACAAAGTAATACTGTTAGTGATATAAAAAACTCGAATGATCAAGCTAATCATCTGCGGTGTAACGGTTAGCGCGCTGGAAGCGACATTCCAGGGTTTGATCCCTGGCGAATGAGTTAATTTTTTCATATTAATATAAATTAATAAATTCAATGACGTGTTAGCCTATATAGTATACGCTTTTCCTTTCGTACTTGTGTCATCTTAACCGTAATGGAAATTGACATTAGTATTTAGTATACACAAATAATATGGAAGAATTTAAAATGGGTTTTTTCCCTCAGGAGCGCCCATTTCCAAAATGAAATGATTTTATTATTCTTTAACTTTTTGCAATTTGATAAAAATAATTGTTGTATTATTAATAATCATTATTTAATACTATTGTCATAATAAAATAATAAAAATGTTAGCCCATAGAATTTGAATATGTTACTTTCTTTAACTTTTTGCAATTTGATAAAAATAATTGTTGTATTATTAATAATCATTATTTAATACTATTGTCATAATAAAATAATAAAAATGTTAGCCCATAGAATTTGAATATGTTACTTTCAGTGTTAAGCAATTCAGTGTTAAGGACACAAACATATATATATATATATATATATATATATATATATATATATATATATATATATATATATATATATATATATATATATATATATATATATTATAATACATTTTGTTGATGTGCTTAAAGCCGTATTGAATCTTGTTTAAATCATTCGTAGTAAGATTTAAGTTGGAATAATTTTTTCTATGGTTATGAAATATATTTTTTAATAGACGAAACAAAATAAGCAATATCCATCTGATGACCAAATAACTGAACTGTGTATTTAAGACTTTTTGATATAAACCTAAATCCTAATTCACGTTAGCTAGTAGCGTTGAAAATTATCTGCATAAACTATGTTTGACGTTCTAACAAAAAATTAAAATGTTTGTTTTTATTTTTAATTTCTATTTTCTTAAAATTTATCTACACTTTAAGTAATAAAATTGACTTTAGAGAATAATGCGATTAAAATAGAATTATAGGTTAGTTATCTTCAATTACGTCACTATGGAGTTCTAGTTTTATTCGAGCTAATTTTATAACTTTTTACTTGACGTTACAATTTAACTTTAAACGTGAGAATACATCAGGGTGGCCACTTTCTGGACAACCGGGAAATGCCAGGGAAATATTATGAAATTTTGTTCATGGTCATGGCAAATCTAATCTAACTAATTGTTTTAGAAGAGAAAAAAATAATTATGTAAAATATCAACTAGAATTAAAATGCATTTTGCCTCTTCAGATATGGGCAATTCCCCTATAGACAATTTTCGAAATTAATTTTTAAATCACATTATTTCTTACTTTTTTTCATAACAGTGCAAAGAAGAAAGTCTAAATTTTATGTTAAAATTTTTTTTTTCGATTTTACTTCATGTTTTAAATTTTTGGCGTGTTTGGAAATATTTCCTTTCGAAGAATTGGTATAACTTCTGACAGTTTGAAACAGCTGTTTTTCGACGAATATTGACGTATTTGAGAAGAAATGATTAACAAAAGTGACAGAGAAGAATACTGATTAGTAATTAAAATGGTTTGATCTGTTATTTTGTTCCTATATATGTTTTTATTGATGTTTATATTCACCTAAATAAGACGGGTTGCACCCGCGATAATTTGATGTTGCACCCGCGATTGCTTCAAAAGTGAACAATTCGTTGTTTATTTGTTTTCCATTACACTATTTTATTTTTTTAAATTGATTAGTTTAACACCTTGCGAAATAACAAGGCATAACATAATAAACGTTTCACAATTAACAGACTTATGTGCTTTTGTCTTATGATCCAGAAAGGTAGGACCAATTTTGTTGCACCCGCGATAGCACTTTGAACCCTTCTCCTGACTTAATAAATATCAAATTAAAATTAAACTGTAAACGAATATAAAGTAAACATGTTGAAATGTAATTCTTCTAAGATTAATTTCATTAAAAATGATTATTATTTTATTGTTAAGGAACTTTATATGCGTCTTAATGTTGCACCCGCGATAATGGAATCGCCCATATCTAAGACAAGTATCTTAAATTCATATATGGACAAAATTTAGCTGTGATAATCAAAAACTGGATTTTCCTATCAGTCGAACATTTATTTATATTTAAAAAGAATAACAACTCTAAATTTAAAAACATTTATTTTAATTTAGAACGTCTATATTTGGTAAGTGAAAATTACGTCAGTTAGATATAGTTGATATTTGATAGTAGTCCGTATTGAGAAATAATATTTACGTTTGATCAATCAAATAAAATCAATAAAATTATAGTTGACATTAACAGCAAATTGTTGATAGTTATAAATTTTTATTTTATCTTTTAAACATAACTGAAAGGTGTAACATGGTGTACAATAATTGTGTAGTTCGTTTTTTTGCGACATTGATCTAATGAGCTTAACTTATTTCATAACATAGTTATTCCAATAATAAAACTTATACCACAATAGTCGAAACTTTTGTTTCGAGTAAATAAGTTTAATTATTTGAATAACTGAAAAAAATGTATCAACTCGAAGTCAATAAAAATTCATTTTGTTACTTCATAACCTTGATTTAAAAAAAAAAAAAATTATTTTTATAAAATACTAAAATTACATTTTTATTTTTTCTTGAGTAGCATTTAAAAAATATTAAATTTATTACGAATTTAATAGTCCAAAATGCATTTTGTAATATTATGACAAAAATATGACAATAATAAAACAAGACTAAATTTCAATACGACTTAGAAATAACACGATAACAAATTCTAATTAAAATCCATCTTAATGTATGTATCTCACACATTTTTTCTAGTATTATTATTCTGTTTTCGTAAACAGTATATCATAAAATCAGTGATGACCTCGCGTTAAAATTGTTACTCCTAAACAATGGTCTTTTGGTAAATAATAAATTGTAATAATTGTTTAGTAACGGAAGAACGGATAACGTTTCTTCATTACAAATTATCTCAAAAAAGTAACTCATTAAAGTTACTGTTTCAAAATTATAACGCGTTACCGCCACCATTACTCAATTACTCAACATGAATAACGATAACGACTGCGTTATTAAAATTAACGTGTTACTCCCAAACACGGTATACAATTTTTTATTTTCGGAGACATTAAAATTCGTACGACGCCAAGATTTGATGATATACCCTTGTAGAACTCGACGAAATAAGACGAAAAGTAAGAATAATATTTTTCGATGTATCGTTTTGTTTTCGAGATATCGAAATTTAAAGTTTCAATTTTTTCTTTTTAGATCTTATTCGTTTTATCACCAACCAACCACCCACCCAAAAATTGTTTATTTTAAAAAGAAGAATTTTTGTTTTTAAATTTTTTTTCTATCTCTTACGGTTTCAAAGATGTATATCCCCCCTCCTCTTAGCTAGTGGGGGGAAACACGTTCCAATTTTGCCCATTAACGAACTTGACTTTACTTTTTTGCTCTAGAATACATAAAAAAAATTTCAGCTCCTTATCTTTTTTCGTTCTTGAGTTATCGGGTTCAAAGACAGACGGACGGACATACTGAAATGGCCGAATTAGGCCATTTTATGAACACCTATAGCAAGCATTTATGTCAAGGATTAATATTTTCAAGTATAATTTTTGTATATTTGCATATACTCGGTATAAAAATAAAAAAAGGATATGACTTCATATCTTTTAAATCTGACTTATTGTATTGTAAAATTTGACGTATTGTAAAGTTTTGCGTACTCGGACGAAGACATGCTAATCATTGAATCATCGCGACAGTGCATTGAATCGTGCATTATATTTCCAAATAGCTAGCAATGAGATCATCTAAGTAATACTCAAATAGCGCCGTACTCGGAAGTGCTTACTTACATTAAGTATATAGATAGTTAAGTATATTGCTATATTATTAATTTTTATATCTGTGCGCTAAATATTGGTTGTTACTTAAAAAAAATTGAATCTATCTGAATGTAAAAACAAGCAAAAAACTTTTTAATTGTGTTGGATGTCTGTAATCTGTATCAACATTTACTAATTGAATCTTACAAAACAGAGATACAATATGAGTTTGCACATAAAACATGCAATGTTTTATAAATTGCTTGTTTAATATTATATAATAATTAGTCTGATAGAATGAGATTGTATATAAATGTGGTATATTATGATATCATTTTTAAATTTTAAACAACGAATAAAATTTACTTATTCAAATAACGCTAACGCTATTATTAAAATCAAATTAGCTTTAAAAAGCAGGTTTCAGGCAGGTTGCTTGGACCCGCAATTTTTTTTAAATCGATTCATCTTGACGTCCTGAATATGACTCTAAATTTTTACGGTCCCGACTCGTGACGGAACAGGGTCAAAATTGAATTTGTTTATAACAAAAAAGCGTTTTTTCTTAATATATTTTTTTAAACTAAAAATTTAAAATATGACAGAATATTATTCAATTCTATTTAAAAAAAGAAAGCAAATGACCTCATAAACATTAAAATCGGTTTATTAGAAATCGAGAAAAAAAGTCCCAAAGTTCGAAAAACGCAAAAATTTATTAAAATTAAAATAAATAATCTAAAAATTACTTGATTTTTTTTAAACAATGCCAAAGCATGCCTTTTATATGTTAAAAATAATATGCCCAATTTTAGCCTTTAAAAAAAATTACCCCCGACAATTAATAAAATACCATGTCACCTATTTTTAACCCGAATTCAAAAAGGAGGATGGTTCTCAATTCGTCTGTATTTTTTTTTTTTTTTATGTGTGTCACCTCAAACTCCGTCATTTATGAACCGATTTTGAATTTTTGTTTTAAAGGGTTTGGTTTCCCATTGGTCACATTGGCACCAAATCGCATTCTGATGAGGGGATCCCCGGGAAATCGAGGAAAATCCTCATATTATATGTGATAACCGATTTCTTCGAATTTTTTTTTTTTTTTTTGAAAGGGTATACTCATTCATAATGGGAAAATAAGAAAATTTTTTTAAAAACCGAGTTTAAAAAAATTTTTTACAAAAAAAAAACCGACGCCAAAAAAAAAAAACAAAATGTATGTAAAAAAAACTGAAAATCTGTTATGACAAAATGCACTAAAAATTAAAAAAAAAAAAAACGGATAAAAAAAATGTGATAAAAAAATG
Source organism: Nineta flava (assembly GCA_963920215.1). NCBI lineage: Eukaryota > Metazoa > Arthropoda > Insecta > Neuroptera > Chrysopidae > Nineta > Nineta flava. Next base: position 36,839,584 of record OY986043.1, on the reverse strand, counting down.
CACTAAAAGTTAGTAGGTCGTTTAGTAGGTCTACCCATATTTAGACAAATAAAATAAGTTATAGAACTTCAAAGTCACTAAAAAGCGAGAAATAAACCTTATTTTGACAAAATGGAAACCCGACTTCAAAAATCAAATATTCTATAACAAAAAATGCACTAAAAAGTAAAAAATAATTGCATATTCTTGTGGCAATTTTAGTTCACCTAAGCAAAAATTTTTAAATATATATGTACAATTATTGTTATAATTTATTTTAATTATTATAAATAAAAAGGGTGCATTCCATTTTAGATGAATAAATTAATTTTTTAAATGAAAGGTATTAAAAGAATCTATAAAATGAAAAAAAAATTCAAAAAATCGGTTCATAAATGGCGGAGTTCTGAGGTGACAAACATTAAAAAAAAAATACAGACGAATTGAGAACCATCCTCCTTTTTGAAGTCGGGTTAAAAAGAAAATAATTTTTTTTACTGTATTTTTACCCATTATTTTTCAATTTGTTTATAACGTGCTATAAACAAATTTAAAAAAAAAACAGACAAGAAATTATTTAAATAAACTTTTAACTTATAGATTTTTATAGACCATTAATTTTAAAAAAAAATTTCGATACGTTAACTTTTTAGAGAGTTATCATATATTTTACCTTTTGCTAATTTACTTATAAACAAATTAATATATTAAGAAAAAACGCTTTTTTGTTATAAACAATTCAATTTTGACACTGTTCCGTCACGAGTTGGACCATAAAAATTTAGGGTCATATTCACGACGTCAAGATGAATCGATTTAAAAATTGCAGTTCCAAGCAACCTGCCTGAAAAATGCTAATTTGATTCTACTATATGTATAACAAATAATAATTTATTCGTTTGTAAAATTTATAAGATACTAGAACGTTTATAAAAAACCGTAAACATATAATACAGAGCTATGGGTAAATTTATATTGTATTTTTGTCTAAGGGATTGAATAATATGAAATTTTATTTGTTTAAAGTTTATCGATATTTTTACTGTATTTATTTGGCCATAGTTTTTAATCGAAAAGTCGATGGTTTATAATTACTGTATTTAAAAATAACTGAGATAATATGCAACGGAAACGAAGAAAACATTGGCTGCATTCAGAGGAAATTTACGATTAGTGACCGATTACTTATCGATCAGTAATGATGACTTACTTGGCTGAATACCTACTTTTAAGATTAGTTTGACATTTGATTTTTCTATTTTTGAATTTGTGTCAAATAATTATTTCTTTCTAAATTTTGACAGTTCAAAACGTCATTTTTTTTTATTTTCAATTTATTGACAAATAATTTGTTTCCAAAACTTTGTTAATGCAGGTTGTTGTTTTTACTGTCACCAGATTTCCCAAATCATTTTAATGAATGATCAATCAATCATTAGAGTCAATCAAAATAATCAGAGATCAATTATGATCTCTGATCAAAATGCGATTGGCGATCGGATTTCAAAAGCTACCACTAAAATGGCGCCCGATAAGTAGTTATATAGATATCTCTATGTGAGTAGTCGATTACAGATCGGAGATTTACATACCATTCAGCAGAAAATAATGGAACGATCACTGATCGAATGCATCTGCTGAATGCAACCAATGTCCCCACATAAAGTAGTAAGAGTAGTAATTAAATATTTCATTATTACATTCAAACCACTAACTTCGTTTATTTAAAAAAATCATTTTTAGGGCCTAGTCAAGTAAAAAAATTAATTATTTAATGTATGTATTGAAAAAGGAAATTAACAAAATCATGGGCATTATATTTTTTTTTGTAAACAAACGTTCACAACGGTGATTGTTACTTTAGAAAAGTAAAAGTGAAGTTTATCAAATATTTGAAAATAATTTTGAACTTAGCAAAATGGTTTAGTAATACTTATTCTTATTAACTACACTACACTTATTTGCAGGCTTGTGCCAGACGTTCATGATCCATGTTTTATAAGTGATCGACATTCGAAAATGCATAGAACCTTGAACATTAACAAATTGACTATCGATATTTTCATCACTTTCGCAGTTACTTGATATAATCATTGTATATTTTATTAGACATTTTGTATTTTGGGGTCTTAGACGTGGGCCTGCTTGTTTGTGTATTAAAAAACTAGTCATTTAAATCTTCAACTATTATTCGAAGTGATTTTGTTAATAAAGCTTTATTTACATTCCGATAAGGTTTTTAACAAGTATTTTTATTTGAATATTCGTATATATTGTATATAGTACTTTATTTCTTAATTATAGTTAGTTTATTAATACAAATATGTGCTCTACTGTGATAAAATACAGTTTATAGTTTTAAAAAAACCTTTACTATTACTAAAACATAAAAATTATTTAAATTACTTGTAGTTGATCTAAAAACATTATATTTCATTGTACTGAAAATTTTTGAAATGTAGCACGTTCCTATTCTACATGGCAAATATATAATTTATGTATGTAATTTGTATCTCACTTATTTAAAATCTATTTAACCAATCCCAGTGGCCGTGTTGTCAAAAGCGCTCTACTTGGAACTAGGAGGTTGCGAGTTCGATTCCCACTAAATTGACTAAAACTGTCGGCGTATGGAAAAAAACGAAGTGGCTAAGCTTGTGAAGGTTTTCTGCAGTTTCCCTTCACGAACTCCAGATGAATATCGGCATTGTTTCTACCAAAGTCGGATGCAGTCGTACAATCTACTAATTCCTAGTCTGCATACAAATTCCTTGTCCTCCACTCACATCATTAATGTATGGTTAAAAATTAATTAAGGTTAAAAAAATGATGTGAATGGTCTCTATTACAGACCGTTGAGTCTCAGAAATGGAGGTAAAACCCCATTATTATTATTATATTATTTAAAAATGTTCAGACAAAAAACAGTTTTATTTGAAAAAAAATTTTTTTTTTTCGTAAACTTATGTTGTTTTTAGAGGGGGCGACAATTCAACTGCCAATATAAGATATGCTATTAAAATTAAATCCGAAACACTCTAAAATAAAAAATCCAAATTTTTATTTTATTTATTTTTTATTACTATTATAATGTGTTAACATCATGGTCATTACACAGTGTGAAATATACAAACTGATTAATATTTACATAACGTGGTAAGTATTTAAACTTGTATATAATTGGATATATTTAAAAGGTAAGTCCTGAAATTAAATTATGTACTGAAGTTATAATTTATTAATAAGGTTAGTTTTTTTTAAGAATTTATAAAGAAGCTTGGTGTTGTGTTGGTTGTCTTCAAGAAGCTGTGGAATATTATTTGGAAGATTTAGTTCATTTTAGTTCATTGACTTGCCGGTGTTAAATACATTCTAGAAGGATATGCTTCACTGTGAGATGCGTTTGGCATTTTTCACAGGCTTTTTTTATGATAAATGAATGTGTTAATAGTGTGTGGCCAGTTCTTAGTCCTGATAATGCTATTTCAAATTTTCGATCACTTTGATTAGATGTTTCCCAAGGTATTATTTTATTTTTAATTTCATGAAGTTTATTTTTATTGCTGCCAATGGTCCATTAAGCCAGCAGAGAAACCTGAGCACAACACAATTATAATTGTCTCAAAATTAGACGGTAATTAAATGCTAATTAAATGCTCTAATTAAAAATTAAATGCTCTTTGTTGTATTGTGTTACCGCATGCTCTGCTAGCTTAATGTTAAGCTAGCAGAGCAATATTTAAAAAATCAATTAATTATATTGTATTTAATATCAAATTATTAGGCTTATTAAATGCTAATTAAAAAATTAATGCTCTTTGTTGTATCGTGTAACCACATGCTCTGCTAGCTTAATGTTAAGCTATCAGAGCAATAAAATTTCAAATTCGCCCCCTTTACCTAGATCAGTTTTTTGTATTATAAATACGTATTTCGACTACAATGTAGTTATCTTCAGTATAAATTAGCTAGTCGTACTTTACTCTTTGACAATTAGAAATAGATATAAAGTCGAGATCAATAGACAAAAATTAAAATAAATAGAAAATTAACTAAATTAAAATATAGGATATGTTACTAATTTGGTTATTGTTTGGAAATTGTCACCAAATTAGTCACAAGTAACATATCCTGCGACAATATAAGAGTAATTTTAATAAGAGTAAAATTAACAGGAATAATGTGAATAAAGGAAATTTTAACAAGAGTAATTTCAATATAATTTAAAATTTATTTAAAATTTTAAATCCAGTATATTTTAATTTAGTTAATTTTCTATTTATATTTATTTTTGTCTATTGATCTCGACTTTATATCTATTTCTAATTATCAAAGAGTAAAGTACGAATGCTAATTTATACTGATGATGACTACATTGTAGTCGAAATACGTATTTATAATACAAAAAACTGATCTAGGTAACGGGGGCGAATTTGAAATTTTATTTCAAAAACCTAGAGTTCTCACTAATTATCATTCGATAATATAATGTTTATCAGAGCAATAATCAATTATATTGTATTTAATATCAAATTATTAAGCTAATTAAATGCTAATTAAATGATCTAATTAAATGCTCTAAATGCTAATTAAATGCTCTACTAGATTAATGTTAAGCTAGCAGAGCAATGTTTAAAAAATCAATTAATTATATTGTACTTAATATCAAATTATTAAGCAAATTAAATGCTAATTAAATGCTCTAATTAAAAATTAAATGCTCTTTGTTGCACTGTGTAACCTCATGCTCTGCTAGCTTAACCAGCAGAGCAATATTTAAAAAAACAATTAATTATATTGGATTTAATATCAAATTATTAAGCTAATTAAATGCCCAAATTAAAAATTAACCGCTCTTTGTTATATCGTGTAACCGCATTTCACGATACAACTAGCAGAGCATGCGGTTACACGATACAACAAAGAGCAGTTAATTTTTAATTATAGCATTTAATTAGCTTAATAATTTGATCACAACGTATCCCAGAGTGAAATTCAATATAACACAACTGTAATGAACTTATCCGACGTATAAGAAGATGCATTAATTCTCCTGGAGGCTCACAGGAACTCATAATATCATTAGTTCAGTAATGGGAGGTAATCACCCAACATGGTGTAGCTTACTTAATTAAAAGTATGCCTAATAGGCTTGAGGCAGTCATTAGAGCAAGGCGAGGTAATATCCACTATTAAAAGTTTATCACCTTCTAAAAAGCTCGAAATAAAAATTTGAAAATTCTAAATTTTTTTTTAAAATTCTTAAGTTTATGCAAGTTTGCCTTTTTTTAAATTAATTTTCTTTTCGTAAATTATTAGGTTTTATATGTAATTTTACGCCCAGACCAATAAAAATATATACAAGTTTATAAAAATGTAGTTGATATGCAAAAAAAATTCCAAAGAAAACAATTTAAATGAATTTTTCTAAGTGCGCCACTTTTTTTGCTGTGCAGTGTACATATATTGGAATATAATTTGGTCGGAAGAATAAAAATTTTATTTCAATTTATTATCTGCCATATTTTCTTTAACTCTAATATTTATCGAAATATTAGCAATTTTAATATAATTAATTCATATTTCATCGTTTCCTAGGTGACTTCTTTCGAGATTCATAATAATGCCTTCGTCTTAAAAAATTCGCTTAATCTACGTAGCTCCTACTTAACAAAATTTTTTTTCGCAGAATTAGTATTTTCTCTAGGGCAAGATTAAATGGTGTAAGATTCAATTAGTACATATCGAGGCGACGTTAGAATTGTCTATAAACTATTCTATAGGAAGGTGCACTTGGAGAAATTATTTAGCAATGTTTAAATGTATCGTAAGCGCATACATCCAAGGGACAAAGGAGAAGATTATGAATTCAGAAAACTGAGATTGTATAAAAAAACTTGTCAATTATGAGTATATATTTATAGATCAGTCAAATTAAAAAAATAAAAATAGATTTACTTCGTGATATTATTGCGACAGAATATGTTAAAGATGGCGTTATGCAATAAAAATTAAAATAGAATAAAATGTGAAAAAGAGTAACAAATAATTTTTTTTTAAATAATAGGAACCATTTGCGAACAGCAGAATCAATGCGTTGATGTGTTTAATGTGGTAATTTTACGGATCCACTGTGTGTAGTATGACAATTTTGTAGCCATTGAGTATCTCCATGGGTCACAAGTTCCATCCTTGGTGGGCGCAATACTTACAATAGCTATTAAATAAAATGAGTCACCTAATTGAACTGCTAAACCACCACCCCTGTCACCCACGCAAACAGACTGGGCTGTAAATTTAATTACATTATTATTTGTAACGGCAAGCATCAAAATAAAGTGAATGTTTGAACAAGAACTTGAAACTTAAATTAATTGAGAATAACAATTGATTCCAGTGAATTATTAAAGGAGTTACACCACCTTGAAATTTTCTAAAAATAGATTTTTTTTTGGCTAGATAAATTGTCAATACTTTTAAGAATATTTCAAACCTTACACCATTTCAAAATTTCAATTATTTTCGAAGTTACAGAAATTAGAAGTGAATTAGAAATATTGGTCAGAGAGTTGACCCGAAACTCAGGTAGCGATCGGACCGGTACGAGCGCTCAAAGCTTTCGCTAGCTTCATTGTGAATATTTACATTCATGGTGAACATCGCCTAATTTTATGAAAAATAAAAATGGGTATGAAGAGGTTAGTACCTCAACAGAAGAAAAAAGCTTGAATAAAAAAGGTGGTTTGAAGCTGAAACGTTTAACTTGGTGCTTAAGTGACAATCTATACAGGAAGAATGGACAAGAAATAAACACTATTCACGGCCGTTGGTATATTGATGGTACAATTCACTATTTGCCATTTGGAAGATACGTCTGCAGGTCAGGAGAGAATCTTAACTAGAAAGAAGAAATTTCTCCTTCAGGCCGTTAGAAAAGTAATACAAAGGGGTTCGCCTGAAATTTTATTAAGTTATCAAGCGTGGTAAGAGGTTATGCTGAACTTAGTTAATGCAGAAATGGAAAACGATCCGTGGAAGGCCTCGCTGACCAGTGGCAAACAATTGTTTACTTCCGAAGGGATCAAAGGCGTTAAATGAACCAACATCCTACCATCCAATCTGAAAGAACAAAGGCGTTGGTTGGACCGACATCCTACCATCCGCTCTGTATGCTTAACGCTTCAGGGAAAATACTTTGCTTACACACCACTGTTGGCTGATAAATGATATGGTTTCTGAAAATTCGTTCCACTCTTGACGCAGTTGGCAATGACCTTAATTCAGCCTGAGGCGGTCAGAAAAACGTTGGAAAAATTGGCAGGAGTACTGTTTGACATCTACGCTTGATATCAAGAACGATTATTAATTATTATACCCATCAAAATAATCACGTAAGTTACGAAATGTAGCTAATTTGTCTTTATTTTTGTAATGGAGAGTGTAATTACATTTTAAGTCAGTTAAATATGACTGATTAATTATTTAAAAAGGGATTCGAATTTCAAGTTGATATTGAGATATTCTATATACATTGACATATCAATAATTTTAAGAAAGTACTTACCATCAGTTCGTCCTATACAAATTTTGTCTTCAAAAGCAACAGATGGTAGATATTTTTTAAGAAATAGAGCACATGCAACAGGTCTTTGAATTTTCAGTAGAACATATTTTAATTCTTCGCTATAATCGCCGAAAGGATTTACTAGCCCCCAACCTGCTACCTACAAAATACATTTGAAAATTAATCTATTATTATAATATTATAAATGTCTGTTTATTTCTTTGTTTGTTCGAGCATCACGCGATAACTACTGAATGATGAAACTTTTTTTGTTTAAAAGCATATGATTAGACTTAAAAATTGGTATTTGAAGTAGTGGACGCGGTGGTAAATTACATTGAGGTTTTTAATTTTAAAATGACGGGAGCCGGATATATAAAAATAAAACGCAGGAAGTCGCGGGTATAAGCTGGTTAAAACAATAATTATTTTTACAAATATCTTAAAAAGATATTTTATTCCAATTTTATTGAATCATTCAATCAACCATCAAAGCAATCATATGTATTTATAAAACGGCCTTTCGAATGAATAAATCGTTTGAAATAAAGTTATTATTTCACTTCTATTTCCAGTAAATTTATTATACCTATCATTTCCTTAACTTTTTTAGTTACATTACTTAAGCGTGGCCTGTCGTATTTCATTAGAGATTTCCTCAACTTAAAAGACGTGGAAAATCACTCGACAAGAATGGAATGATATTTTTTTCATTGAAACTATTTTTTACCTGTCTGATCATCCTGAATATATATTTATACATTTAGTTGTTTCTGATACACCTAAACAAATGGAATACACCCTTAATAATTTTAATAGATACAGAATCGGATGACAATTTCATAATATGGCATGTTGAATCGCTATATTGCATTTGCATTCAATATCCCATATCTATTCAATTTCTATTAATTAATTATTAGTCTATGACTTGAAATCATTTGTGGTCTAAGGTTTACTTTTGGCGGGGCAGGAATTTTTTATATCATTCCTCATGACGCTTCTTGCTTTAGTCTCATTAGGAGACTATTTTATGCCGTGAAGGTTGGCGTTGGCATTTTAATTTTGTCGAATAAACTAATCTTCATTTAAATTTTTTTTAAATATTTTTTTTACGTAAGTAAAAAATTTAGACATGTGGTAACCTTTTGTTTCATTAAAATTATTCATTTTATTGTTTATTTAGTTCCTTTATATTCAATTTGTCAATGGCAGTCATGCATTTTAAATTTTACATTCAGTTTTTTCGTTGTTCATTGATATACACCACATATACTTAAATTACACCGATTGAGTTTAAACCAATCACAAGCATTCCGGTGGAAATATTTTTGTAGTGTAACAAATTGTGCTTAGAATCCATTATCGGTCCAATTTACATATGTTAAATTTTTGTTTTTTGACATTTATTTTGTGTAATAACTCCATTTCTGGTGGTCTAAGATCCGACTGCGGTTGACCTTCCCTCATCGAGTTTCCTAATAAAATGAATATTATATGCAATATGATGTGTAATTAAACAAAACGTGTTATTATTATATTTTTTATTACAATTATAATTGGTACAATTGTCAATATTGTTATGATTTACTCCAATACGAAAAATTGTATGACACCTATTGTGCGTCTTTGTCTATTACACGGAGAAATAATCATGCGCACTCTCTTTTACTTAACAACTTTCTCACCCGCAGCTGTTATTCTGTGCCTTTTTCTATCGCATTGGTTTGTATAGTCAGTGTTTCTGCGTCACACCACTCCCTTTTACTAAATTTTTGAAACTTAAAATCGCGACAACCCTAAGGTTTGCACACTTTTGCTTAAGCAACCCAATACCATCGTGTTTGTAATATTATTACCTACATTTTGAATATAATAATGTGACGAAACTGGATGAGGGTAAATTACTAATTCACGCTTACCTGTTTATACCTGTCAACCCTTCATTGTTGCACGGAAAAAGGTAAGCAACCTTACTTTAGCGTTTTATTGACGTCGTTTACTCTCGATTGGCGATAAATTTTTTGGAAACTTCCATGAGGGTAGAAAAAAATTTAATTAATATTTAATTAAAAATAGCCTTGCAGGGGTATGGGGCGGCAACCCTAATACGTTTTGTTTAATTACACATTATATTGCATAAAATATTCATTTTATTTGATTGATTGATTAATATCGGGGTAAAAACTATTGCACTTCGACTCTATGGTCCATTGTGCTCCCCCTTCTACCTCAGTCTGACGAGACTTGCTTCTCGCATATGTCTTCATTTTATTAGGAAACTCGATTAGGGAAGGTCAACCGCAGCCGGATCTTGTACGATGGTGTTAAATCAATAGTTCAATAACACATGTGTTTTTACATGTGACTATTTTCTTGCATATTATATTTATATTTTATCTATAGGTATCATTTATTTTATGATTGAAATTAATAAACCTATATATTCAGTGTTCAAGTTATTTAACTTTTGAAATTATGTTTCAAATTTTGCCACTATTCCTAGAACATTTGTTTGCATTTTATAAATACGTATTTCGACTACAATGTAGTCATCATCAGTATGAATTAGCTAATCGTAACTATCTCTGGGATATGGATTCAGAGATATGTTGCTAATTTGGTGCCTGTGTCACAATGATATTAAAAAATTCTGTCCTTTTATACGATTTGGCTGAGGGTATAATCTGACTTGAGGATTATTTAAGTTGCCTCACTACTAGATTAGGTGTGTGGAAAGCCCCACCTATTTATTGGCGGTATTCTTTGGTGACTATGCGGCGTTTTGTTTTGCCACTAAAGTGAGTGTACCTACTTTAACCTTGACATTCAGGTATTGGATTTTTATTTTTGAAAATGGTTTAATTTTATTAAATCAGAATTTGGAATTGGGCCATTGTCTAAATTCATTATCTGTTTTCTCAATTTATATATGTAGATGTTTTCGTATGCATCTAATTCTGTGGGGTTTTGTACCGATTTAAGTAGTTTTAGATTCGATTTATCAATTTTATGGTTGTTCTCAATAACGTGCGCCGCTATACACGATTTTTCGGTTCTCCCAAATTTCACATGAGCCAGATGTTCTTTGATTCGAATACCGATTTGGCGACGACTTTGACCAACGTAAATTTTCGAACCAACGTAAGTTTTGACAATTAACACCATATATGCCCGATTGTTTTTCATTACTAATTTTATCCTTAGGGGTGTATCCATGAAAAACAATCGGGCATTGTTTTTCATGGTCAAAGTCGTCGCCAAATCGGTATTCGATTAGCTAATTCATACTGATGATGACTACATTGTAGTCGAAATACGTATTTATAAAATATAAACAAATGTTCTTGGAATAGGGGCAAAATTTGAAATATAATTTCAAAAAAACCTAGAGTTCTCTTTGATTATTTTAATAATCTTTATTATTTAACCTTTATTTACATAAAGCTTTCCAGTATCAAAGAGTGAGTTCAATAAATTTATTAATTTCATACGATCTACTATATTTTCGCTTCCACTGTTATTTTCAGCGTCGGACTGGCCATATAGTCGAGGTGGCGTTTGCCAGACAGGCCCTAGCGTGCGCGAGCCCTCACGGGCCTGGCTTGCGGGGTTTGCTTCAAGCCAGGCGGTAGGTACAGTAGGGGACCGCACAGCCTAGGGTCCGGCTCTTGCGACCTACATGTAAAGTAGATAGTTAAAACTTGAAAAATTAAAACTTGCTTTGGAAATTTCTGAACGGCGATAACTTTTGAACGAATCAACAGATTTTGACATGTATCATAATACACGACATTTGACATTGTTTAAGATATGCATTATATCGTAATCGAATCTAATATAATATGTATCTAATCTATTCATAAAATTATTTATCTTTTGAACTGTCTAAAACTCTTTGGGATGAGCACGTTTCACCTAAGCAGCAAGACATGAATGACTCAGATTCTCAGAGTGAGGTAAAAGACGACGAAGATGTTTTAGACCAAACTGCAAAGGACGCCATGTGTTTTTCCCGAAGCGGTTTGGACGTCTCCAAAGTTACATACTATGTGTATGTAAACTTTTATCACAATATATCATGCACATCAGCACGTACACCACCTTATATGTTGCATATTGTGTAATTCTCACAATTTCGTTCACGCAAGGGTCTTGTGAGAGACGATTTTCAGCGCTGAAGCGCATTAAAACGAGACTTCACTCTCTATTGGGGCAGGAACTGTTGGATTCGTTGATTATATTAAACACAAAATCGGATCTTATCAAGGATGACGAGAATAGCAGCTTTTACGATCGAGTTATTGACAGCTTAGCTGAAACTTCTCCTCTTTAAAAAAAAATGTTGATTGGCTAGCTTCCGATTTGTTTTATTTTAAGTAATTGGAACTATATTTACCTAATAATATATATAGTTGATAATTAATAATTTGTATATTTCATATTTTCTGATAGTATCTACCATAATCCCGTTTCGGGCCCCGGGCTTGTGGGGAGCCACCCGGGCCCTTTAGGCCCAGTCCGACTCTGGTTATTTTCGCTATTTGTTATTTAAAAAAAATATAATCAAAATACGATACGGTTATATGACGCTTGCATTTATTCTGATAAATGCAAGCGTCATATAACCGTATCGTATTTTGATTACACATATACAAAAAAAAAAATATAGACGAATTGAGAACCATCCTCCTTTTTGAAGTCGAAGAAAATTTTAGAAATCTAACCATTTTTCTATATAATATTTTAAATATTTAATAATTATTTATTATTTTATTATTTTTACTTATTTAAGATCAATTTTTTTCTACACGTCACAATAAATACTAAATGGGCTAAACATTTTAAACAAGTCGAGAAGTTATTACAAACTGTGCATTCCATCTTTACATATAATCTCAAGAACAAAAAACAATTATGCTACCTATAGATAAATGCTGTAATTATTAATACAAAAAAATAAAAATCACATACAACTTTTATACTGCAAGTGTTATATACTCTAATAGAGATTGCTATTCTAATGTATTCATACAAAACAAAACAGATTTTGAATAAAATATGTCTTACATAATGATATTAAGTTTCGCATCATCATAAAGAAGTTAATAAATAAATTAACGAACTTCTTGACAAAGGTATAATCAGATCATCGAATTCTCCATGGTCATAACAAAAGGTACTAAACCCAACCCGAAAGAGATCGAAGTAATACAAAATTTCTCTATCTCCAAAACTGTAACTGAAATTAAATCATTTCTAGGATTATTAAAATTTATTTAAGATTTTTGAAAAAAATAATAGACAAAGAAGAGGCTAATTAAAATTTAATAAAATATAAAATATCATAGAAACTGTCGGCGTATGGACAAGAACGAAGTAACCGGCTATGCTTTAGAAGGTTTTCTGCAGTTTCCTTCACGAACTCTAGATGAATATCGGCATAGTTCCTATCAGAGTCGGCAGCAGCCGCATATCCCACCAATTCCTAATCTACACACAAAAATTTCTTCCACTACACTCACATCCTTAGGCATCACAATGGACCTTATGGACGAAGTGTAGCCCGTCCAGGGCAACCTCTACAATCTATCTAATAAAACAACTAACTGAGTAAATTGTTTAAATACCCGGTATATACCGAAATGTATATCAATGTTAGAATTGTTAAAAATTCTGCAAAATGAAAATTTATAAAATATGAAGTATGTGTAAATATTTACTTTATGTTAAAAATATTGAAACAGTATATGGCATATTGAATTGCTAAATTTCATTGCGCATTCAATATCCATATCCATTCTTTTACTAGAGTCAAATTAGCATTTTTCAGGCAGGTTGCTTGGAACTGCAATTTATTTTAAATCGATTCATTTTCACGTCCTGAATATGACCCTAAGTTTTTATTTTTCGATTCGTGACGGAACAGGGTCAAAATTGAATTTGTTTATAACAAAAAACATTTGTTTATAACGTTTTTTCTTAATATATTTTTTTAAACTAAAAATTTAAAAAATGACAAAGAATATTATTAAATTCTATATAAAAAAGAAAAGAAATGAACATTAAAATCGATTTATTAGAATTTGAGAAAAAAATTCCCAAAGTTTGCAAAACTCAAAAATTTTAAATTAAATAAAAAATCTAAAAATTACTTAATTTTTTTTAAACAATGGCAAAGTATGCCATTTATATGTTAAAAATAATGTGCTCAATTTGAGCGATTAAAAAAAATTAGATCCCCGACAATTAATAAAATACCATGTCACATATTTTCATGTTACATGAATAAATCCTTTTTTTAAATGAAAAAGTATCTATAATATCTATAAAAATATCTACAAGATGAAAATGAAAATTATTTTTACCCATTATTTTTCAATTTGTTTATTAATCGCTATATAGAATTTATAATAAAACAGTTCAGAAATTATTAAAATAAATTTTCTCTCTCGTGGGTCCACCTTGTCGTGGTGGGAGGGTCTGGTACTGCAAGCCAGCAAGAGGGGAAGCTAACGAACTCAAACTTCTCAACGTTGGGTTCAGTGTGTGGATGTCGCACGCTGTCATCGTTGGTTTCGGTGTGGTTCGTGCACTGTCTCAACATTACTCGTCGGCCACGTCATCTAGCCGACAATGTCTTCGTTGAAGATTTTTTACTGGCGGTCCCGTGCATCCTTGCTGGAAGTGGTCTAGGGGAGCTGGGAGTGGGGCCTCAGTTTTTCCGAGATTTGCTGTAAGCTTGCTCTGGCAAGGCAGGGTGTGCGGGGATTAACCACGTCGGTCCCTGGTAAGATAGTGTGCAATCGATGTAGAAACTGGAATCTGCATTGCTTCGGGCGAGTTCCAGTTGGCCCGCGTATTCTGGGACTGGTAAAGTGGAGGTTGGGTCCCAGAGTACTGGGGTAGGACTAATGAAGTCCGAGAGTATTCCCGTTCCCGGCTATTCCAGCCCGCCTCTTGGCACACGATGGCTGGCTTTCAATAAGTTTATGAACAATAGAAAAAACCCATACTTAACGGAAAAGTCACCTTTCGTAAAAGGAGGACGGGCGGCGTCCCGGTTATCACCAAAACGTCGGGGGACCAAACCCTCTAAAGATAAAAGGAAATTCCTCGGGAACCTGGCATTGCTTTCCAGGTTTCCAAAAGCATAGTGTTAGGTATTTTTTGATAAAAAAAAAAGGGTGCTCAAGTGACTTTAAGTCGGTGAGCCCCTTTTTAATAGCAAAGAAATTGTACGGGGCTGTGGGACGTCAAAAAGATAAACAATGGTTTGCTGGTCGAAACTTTCGTCAATAAGATCATGAGGTGGAAGTATCGCCCCATGGAACATTAAACAGTTCCCAGGAGGTGATCTTCTGCAGAGACCTCATGATTTGCTCCATCGAAAATGCAGGGAGCCATTGACATGTGTGAATTGTGGGGGTAGTCACTCGGCAAAGTGGAGGAACTGCCCTAAACACAAAGATGAGATGGCTATTCAGAAAGTGAGAGTTCTGGATAAGCTCACATATCCCGAGGCGCGAAGGAGAGTGATGGTTCTGATCCTCGCTCTCAGCCTGCCGTATCCTATGCTCGCGTAACAGCTAATCCCGCTCCTTCAGCTGACGCTTCCACGATTGCAAAGGATCTCGCTCCGCTGATGATGAAAATCATCAGCGTGTTTTTAAATTAAAAAAATGAAGGCCAAGCGTCAGAAAGGTAAGCTAAAATTCTAAGAACGACGCAGGATGGACTTATTCAGGACCCTCCAAAGCTGCAATAAAATGGAAGAGAGAGATCTTAAAGTCTGTCGTAAGAGCTTCGGAGGTGGCAACCAGTAAGCCTACCTCAGACGCAAAATTGATGGAGGTGGATCGTTCAATGACTCCACCTCCATCCACATCACGGGCTAAGTTAGCTCTACACGCGAAGTCGACCTCACTGCAGTCGAACAGTTCCAGGCCTCCGGCTTCAATATCGCCAGGTGGCAGCCTAAGATGAGCTCGAGCAGCCTCTCGGACCATGAAAAAAGAGTCGTCGTTTCCTACAAAGTGACGTCGGAGCGGATTCCGTCTCTTTCTCCGACAAGGAGAGATAGAAGAGACTGGCCGAAGGGGAAACCCAGGAAGTGATTCCACAACTTCCTGTGGTAACCCATCCTAGCCAATAGTAATGGTAAAAATATTTCAGTGAAATTGCAATGGTATTAAATAATGCTACTGTGAACTAAACATGCTTCTGGCAGATCATACACCTATGTGTGTATGTATACAAGAATCATATCTACCGTCCGCCGGCAGGATGTTCTGCAAAATATTCGAGCAAGTATCTCAAAATTGATAAGGCAAGGCTTGTCTTACCATGCTCTTTGCCTTGACACCCCCTACGAGGTATCTGCCAGACTTTGTTTGGAATATCGAAGATCTGGCCAGTTTAACCTTGCAACTTCCACAACTATTTCTGATGCTAGGTGATTTTAACTAGTATTAGAAAAAATAAATAAAATGATAAAAATGATTTTTTTTTAAAATCATCATCATCATCTCATCGTTTTTTTCTTCTTTATTTATTTATTTTTTATTTTATTTTTCTGAAACGTTGAGCGCACTACAAGCATAAATGTGCACGCTTTCAAGGGACCCTCTGGTACAAAACATCCAGGCGATATTCCACGTGCTCCAGCACATATCCATCGTTTTTGTATGGACGCCTGGGCACGTGGGTATACATGGGAATGAGGTGGGTGATGAAGCTGCGCGGGTTGCGGTTGATTCTGACTACCTGGATCAAATCCCCATACGCCTAGAGGAAATGAAAGTGTGCATACGCTTTAGAATTAATGAAAAATGGCAGCGTGAGTGGAACAACCTAGTGGAAAAGTTCAAACAGGTCCAGCCAAGCATCAGTAAGATGCCGGCACCTGTAAATCTGAGTTGCAGAGAGAGTGTGCCCTTTACTCGTATGAGAATAGGCCACAGTCAAATCACACATGCTTATCTTCTCTGCGGTGAGGATCAGCCAAGGTGCACTGTTTGCAGTACAGTTTAAACCGCGAGGCATATTATTGAGAAATGTGTAGTCTTTGAACCTTTACGGCAAAGACTACGGCTTCGAAAGAATGTAGCGCAAGTATTATCGTATAATGCAAGCTCCGTGAAGAGGATGATTACATTTTTAAATGCATCTCAACTTCTACGGAGACTCTAGGGGTAACATTTCTGATTTTAAAAGTAGTCTCTTTTATGTGTTTTTAAGTACAGCCTCGTACAATTTTCTTTTAAAATATTTTGTGATTTTATACTTATTGGTTTTTTTCTGTGATATTGCGGGCTCTTTACACCCACAATATCACATTTTATTACATATAGTTTTAAGGTTTATTTTTTTATTGTAACGGTGTGGACTCTTTACATCCACACTATTACACGTTGTTATTTTGTTTTGCTTTTAAAAACATTTTATTATGTAGTTTTTAAGTTTTAAAATTTTTATATAGTTTATATTTTGTTGTTTTATTCCTACCTAGTCAATTCATTTGACTAGATAGTGTTGTGATATAATTGTGATATTTTTTTAAAATTTTTTCTTGTTGTGTTATTGTTTTTTAATATGAGAAGGCTAATGAGCAAGATCTCGAAGCTCCAAAAGGAGTGTGTGTTTTAATAGGTAGTCTGGCTGCATTTCCCACCTCCCTGCCGCAAAAAAATTAAAATAAACTTAATTTTCTTTTTCTAACTTATAGATTTTTTATAGATCAATAATTTCTGTTACTAAACATGTGCCGAATATTTTCTTTGAACTACGATAGACAATTTTGTAGCTAATTCTTTATCATCCATTTTGTTTCAATAGTGCATTAACACACGTATTTTCTCAATATGTGACTATTTTCTTATATATGTGAAATCTGTATCTTTTTATGATTGAAATTAATAAATTGATAATTCAATTCGATTTGGTATATATACGGTGTTTAAGTTAATTACTTTATCCACAGTCTAATTATTAAAGTTTTTCCTGTATCAAAGGTGAGTTAAATAATTTTGTCTATTCCATACGATCTACTTTATTTTCGCTTCCACTGTTTAAAATAAGATTATATTTTTATTTAAAATAAATAATCCAAAATACGAAATGGTTTTGTGATATTTGAATTTATCAGACATTTCAATATTAAATATCTTTATAAAATAATCATATTATTATTATTTAATACTTATTTTCAGATATACTTTTTAGGTGCCGTGACTAGTTGCCCTAGGACAAAATAACCTCGACAAAAAAAAAACTCCGAGAAAATAACCTTGACTAAAATAACCTTGTAACAAAATAACCTGAACAAAAATAACACCGTTATAAACAAACCTGAAAAAATAACCTTTTGAGTTTTTTTGGTTGGGTTGGGGAATTTTTGGTTGGGTTGTTTTTGGTTGTTTTGACTAGGAGACTGACTATAATGCAACAAGCCCAACAAGAGCTGACAAAAGACTTGTCGGAGCAAATGGAGAACCTGAGAGAAGTGTGCATATGGCATATCGACCAAATAAGCACTGACGTCGAGACCGTGAAAACTGATATTACGAACATTAAAACCGATGTCACTGAGACCCGCACACAAATGATAAGCAACTAGAGAGCAACTAATCCACACGGCTTGATGGCATGGAAACGACGATGCATGATCAATACAACAAAGTCGTGGATGACATCACGCGGATCGAGCAGCGTCAGACACAGCAACTTCGTGACATGCGTATTGATCCTAAAGAGGTGACTACAGTCATTCGTTCCGCCGCATTGGGCACAACGACACTTATGACAATCATGCCGAAGTTTAGTGGTAGACCGGCCGAAGACCCAGTAGTTTTTTTGAAGAGGGCGTCGGCATTACTACAGAAAACACACCTGCCTGTAGATTGCTGGGTTGAAATGGTTACAAAAAAACTAACGGGACCAGCCAGAGATTGGGCATTTTTCTAAGTTAAAATGCTAAGTATAAAAGGATTTTTCTCCTCGAAGAAACGAGTTTTTTTTATACAATTGCAAAAAGAAAATAATATCTAGTTTTGATTTATTTTTTTCTTTAAAATAACGTTTTTTTTTTAAATCAAGAATAAAAAAAAATTATTAAATCAAATAATTGAAAGGAATTACAAACTGATTCTGAATTTTTTTCTTTTAAGGAAAGTTTTTTTTCTTCAAAAATCAAAAAAATTATGTAATCAAATATAATTTATTTACAAAAAAAAAGTATTAAATTAAACATATTTTGAAAGTATGAATTAAATTTTGTAAATAAGTATTTTTGTAAACTGAGATCGGTAAATATTTAATGTATATTACACACAGTCGGTTGGTCAGTGAGTTAAGGCGTCAAATAAGCGGGGTATTGTATCAACAGTGTCCTGTCAAGAGCCCCACCACCCATCTCAACGGTATTGTATTGAGTTTCAACCGAGCACAGTCGAATGGCCTAGCTGTGCGTATGAACAACTTTACCATTCGCATGCCCTGCGCAAAGTCCCAGTAATCGAGATGGGTTTTCCGTAACCACTTCTTGATTCGGTAAATTACGGAGCATCTTGCTATGGGAATGACAGGCCTAGGTGAAAGGGGCGTTTGAGACAACCCCTGTCGTGCCAACGAGTCCGCTGCTTCGTTCCCTTTAAAGCCAGAGTGACCCGGTACCCAGATCAGCCTGACTGTGTTATTCAGTGCCAGGTGGTTCAGTTCCTCGAAACATTCATAGATTATCCTACATTGGAATCTTGACGTCTCAAGGGCCCGAAGTGCTGCCAGGCTATCTGAGACGATGCTGACATGTGCCCCACTATAACCTTTCGTATTACAAATCTGGCACCTCTCAGCATGACGAATATATCGGATTGAAAAATTGTCGCATATTGACCAAGAGGAATCGATTCCTTTATTCTAGGTCAATAAACCCCCACACCAGACAAATCTTTGGCCCTTGATCCATCCGTCTAAGATATGGTCCGGGAGGAGGTGAAAAGTTAGGTACATCTCGATCCCATTCCTCACGGGAAGGAACGATTGCCCTAAATTTGCGGTCAAAACGATAAATCAGAACAGTGGAATCCTGTGCCATTTCCACAAGTGGGGTCACAGTCTCCAACCTGTTCATTATACTAACATGGCCTATGTTTGTCCTACAGCAGTATTACTGTCTGCAACTCCTAAGTCGGTAGGCAGCTGTCATGGCCTCCGCTTCAATCATTAAATGAATTGGCAGAATAGAAGCGCGTCCATAGCAGCAGTAAGAGTTGTTCGCATGGCTCCAGTGACACTAAGGCATACGACTCTGAGCAGGTGGTCCAATATTTTCCTGGCAACGGCCAGAGAGGTTCTTGTCCACCATACTACACAGCCAAATGTGAGCATTGGCATTACGATCATTGTAAATAATCAGTACACCATGTGAGGTTGGAGCCCCCAAGACTGTCCAAATGCTCTCCTGCACATCCAGAAGACACTATTTGCCTTGGTTAGTCTCCAATCCAAATGATCACTTTAGTTCAGTTTTACATCCAGGATGACTCCCAGATGCTTAACCGTTCTCGTTTGAGTAATTTGAATGTCAGGTTTTCTGATCATCCGTTGAGCATCTCTTCGTCTCCTTGTAAACAGTACACAGCCCGTTTTTTCCGGTTTGACAGAGAGTTCTTTGTATGCACCAACGCTCCACGTACGAAAGAAGCGTAGCCTTGAGAAAATATCCCTGATTTCTTGAGACCGGTTAGTAAGCTATCCACGACGAGGCACCATAGTAATGGCAAAAGAACTCCACCCTACGGACACCATATACCCACAAAGTCTCTAACTGATTGTCCCCTCAAAGTTGTGGTAATGCACCTCACTTCGAGCATGTTGTAGATCCATCTTACCAAGATGTCCTCTACCCCGCGCTCAATTAATGCACTGCGTATCACCCCAACCGTTGGAACACCCCTAAGGTCATTGCCTTTTCTGAGAGCGCACCTTCTCTCGACCCTACTAGTCGATAAAGTGCATCCACTGAAAGGCCGACTTGGTAAGCAAACTGGCACTTTGATAGCGGTCTCTCTACAAGACACGTATCTCGAATATGCCTGCCTATTAGTCTCTCAAGAGTTTTGAGCAAGAATGACATTAGGCTTATCGGCCTGAAGTCTTTTGCGTCGCCATAGTTTGAGCGTTCAAGTCAGTTTAAAAATGAACAGTTATTCAGTTTAAAATAGGCTATTGTTCGTGTATCAACGTTATAAATTAAACATTGTTGAATTAACAGTCAATTTAAGATTAATTTGTTCAAATAAAATCAGTGTACATTGTTGTTAAACAGAAATAAAAGACTCTATTATTAATTGTGGAAAGAAAAATTATTAAAATTCAAATTCATTCTTTTTGTTTTAATCAAATCCATCCAAGTTTTGATATCATATAGTTTTTGTATTACTTAATTTTTTTTAAAGTGCGTGTTATCCAATATATATTTAGTAAACTTTTACTAGTATTTCGTGTTTTTTTTGTGTGTCGAGTATCGGAATCTGTTGTAGGTTCTACAGCGCTCCATTTGAAGACTAAAGAGAGGCAAGATACCGCGACAATAGAGTTTTTAATAATTCGATGAGGAAGTTTCCTTAATTATCCAAAAAATAAATAAATAACAATCCCATTTTTAGTAATACACTGCATTGCTAAAAAAGTGGTGCACTTAGAAAAATTCATTTAAATTTTTTTCTTTGGAATTTTTCTTTGGAAGCATCTACATTTTTATAAACTTGTATATGTTTTTGTTGGTCTGAGCGCAAAATTACATAAAAAACGAATAAATTAATTTAAAATAAAAGAAAGATAAATTTTCATAAATTTTAGAATTAAAAAAAAAAGCATTTTAATTCGAGCTTTAGAAGGAAATAAACTTTTAACAGTGGTGGGCTGTTTGATGATTAATAGTGAGCTTTGGGGCTACGGCTGGCTTTCTGGGTTGTACGATCATTTCAACAAGTCTTTTCTAACAGTTTCTGCACTTTTTTGTACCGATAGTTGATATGCTTTTACCATGCAAAACTTTTATCCCCAATTTTTTCATGAAAGTTTTGTTAAATAATTTTTAAACACTGTTTTTGAACGGAATAAACTTTTTTCATATTATTTGGCTACATTCAAATATAAAAGATTTTGCGGCTTGTTAAAATATAATTGAAATTTTAGTATGTATACGTTTTTAAGTTTAAAAAAGACACAAATTTAACCATTTTCTACCCATTAAACATCCACCAAAAGCGGTTTTAAAACAAAGGGTTCTCAGATTCAACATTATAAAGATAAACCCATAATCCCGAATATTTCTACGAACGGAAAAGAAATTTTTCCGTTCGAAAACTACCATTTTTGAGAGTATTTAAACAATTTCGCTTGAAAAAAATTGGATCATATTTCACTGTGCAAAAATTGCATTTTTACAATCAGTGCAATAAACAAAAAATTATTCAATAACAAAAATCGTATCAGAATAAATTTTGATAGATATTATGTCGGTTTTATCCTGGACAAAGTGATCACATTATAATATTAAAAAACCTGTTACGATGAGTCAGTCACTGTTGTGTATAACGTATTGGTATATCGGATATTGGTAACGACGGTGTATTTTGTCAAAATTTAAATATTCTAAAATTTTTTTGTTTTTTATTTTTAACAGGGATGCGCATAGGTATTGTTTTAAACAACTACTTTTTTGGTCTCGAAAAAAATTTTAATTAACCAGTTTTAATGTTCTGTATTTGTCAGCTATCCTATTTTGTGAAAAAAGCACTCCCCTTTGAAAAGCAAAAGTTGATCTTCAAATAACCTTGAAGATCATGGTTAAGTTGAAAGTTCATTCAAATTATTTTTACCAAAAACGAAAGCAAAATTTCCTTGAAGGAATATTCAGATGCTTTGTTTAAAATGAGCATTCTGTACAAATCTCAATATATGAATGAATATGATTTATATAATTCAAAATTTCGATGTTGTCCAGTTGTGATTGTATTTAATATTAATATCAGTTTTTTTTGCGTGTGTGCAAATAAAACAAAGACAAGTAGTATATTTTTTAAGTGTGTAAAAAGAAATGGAATTATAAAACTATGTTTATATTTTTTTAGAGAACATAAGTTTTATATTCGTATGAGTGATAAAAAAGTAAGCCTTTAAAAAATATATGTAAGTACATGTTCCTCTCACATATAAAAATTAAAAAATATGTTGTATCTGTAAAGAACATTTACTACAAGAATAAAATTGTCAGAGACTGATTCGGTTCAGGTTGGTTCATTTATACATATATATATATATATATATATATATATTATATATATATATGTATATATATATATATATACATATATATATATATATTATATATATATATGTATATATATATATATATATATATATATATATATATACATATATATATATATATATATATATATTATATATATATATGTATATATATATATATATATGTATATATATATATATATATATATATATATATATATATATATATATACTAGCGGCCCGCCCCGCCCTCGCACGGTTGCACTAATTACCTATAGCCAGATGACACAAAATTACCAAAAAACAAAAATTTTTCCAAACTTCACAAGATCACCCGTTGGGCTAATCTGAAGATTGCCGGAAAATTTAATCAAAATCGGTCCGGCCGTTTTGAAGTTGATAGGGAACATACATACACACATCGATTTATATATATATATATATATATATATATATATAGGTAGGTAGATAGAAGATATTCTATATTAGGAATATATATTAAAAAATATAAATTCATTAATAGCCAAAATACAAATTTGCATATTTCTAACTTAAATATAACAATTTGTGCTTGTACAGTTTACAGCTTCTATGGAAATGACAATCAAAATTGACATTTCATAAAGGAAACAAAATTTTAATAAAATAATTTTATAGTTATTTTTTAGAATTTCTAAAACACGATGGCAGCGCTGCCTATCTGATCCAATTGTGAATGTAAACCATTCTCGAATCCAATGGAACAAACACAAAAAATTCCATCAAAATCGGTCCAGCCGTTTAGGAGGAGTTTAGTCACATACACACGGACAGAAGAATTATATATATGTGTTCACAGTTTAATTATATATATATATATATATATATATACATATATAAATATATATATATATATATATATATATATATATATATATATATATGTATATATATATATATATATATATATATATTCTACATATATATTCTACATATATATTCTACATATATATTCTATATATATACATATATATATTCTTTGTTTGTTTTCGAGAGGCATAAAGCTTTGAATTGTTTGGTGTGCTCGGCGGTTTTCTGCTGTCGAAGAAACTGAATCAAAGAATTTGTATCAAATTTTGTGTAAAAAATGGATTTAAATGCTCCAAAACGCTCGAAATGTTGACAGTGGTATACGGTGAAAAACCCCAAGTTTGATTAAATGTCAAGGTTTTGTTCACTGTTTTCTTCGATTACTGTGGCGTAGTGAAACAGTAGTTCTTACCACAAGGTCGTACGGTCAGTTAGGAGTGTTACCTTGAAGTTATGCGCCGTTTGCGAGAAGCGATACGAAAAAAACGTCCGGAATTGTGAAAAAACTATAATGCACCTGCCCACTTATCGTTGCTTGGGCGTGATTTTTTGGACAAAAACAACACCACAATCATGCCTCTGCCACCATATTCATCTCCTCACTCGTTGCAAATCTTCGCCCTTGCTGGAAGAGTCCAAGGCTGTATCAAAAAGTTCTTATCAGAAGTGCTTCGAGGATTGGAAAAAGCGTTGGCACAAGTGTATTATATCTGAGGGAGATTACTTTGAAGGAGACAACATGAATATTGATGAATAAACAACAAGTTTTTGATAAAAAAATAGTCATCTTGCATTTTGAACACACCTCGTATATATTATACAGAGTGACCCAAAAAGGTCTTTACAACGCTTTACCACATATACTATGGTTTAAAACAAGACGATTGAGCTAAATTTGCCCCAATAAAAGTTGCAGTTCTTAAATCATTTTTTATTTATTTAAATTATAACGGATTGTGCGATTTTGATACAATTTATCATACAAAACAACCCAAAATTTACGTCATTCAACGGGCGTAGAACGTGGGGCTTTTGATAATTTAACGACCCTCAATTTTTACGATCACGGAAACAAGGGATTTTAGGTACTAAATTTAGAGGAAAATATTGTGTTTAATACAAAAAAGGTTTTACAAAAAAGGTATAAAAGTCGATTACTCATACGGTTTACTCAAAATTTGGAATTTTAATGATTCAGCAGCAGCAATTTCGACTCAAAAAATTAAATTAAAAAAAAAATTTGCGATCGGGGGACCCCGTCAGGAACAAAATTATTTACGTTATTTTTTCAACTCTAAACGAGATTTAATATGTAGATTTCTATTGATTATATTAGTGTATTTTTGTCACGCCAAAAACCGCAGCCCTCTTTTATTCAACTCTCCCTGTCTCTAATTTGTATAATTTATTTTATTTTTTATCATTTTTTCAAAGCAAAAATGTAAAGTAAGAATTTTAATCAATAAATGTCATTTAATAAATGACCTCCATGGCTTTGCTGGCACATACGCAGCACTCTTTTGTCTAAATTTTACATGGGATAGTCGATTTTCACAAGCCTCTCTTAAGGTGCATTTTTCACCAGCAAAATAGTCTGCCATGGACAGAAACGGGTGGTAATCACTTGGTGCCAGGTCCGGAATATAAGGTGGATGCATAATAACCTCCCAACCAAACTCCCGCAGCATCTGGCGAGTCGTTATCGATATGTGTGACCTGGCGTTGTCCAATTGTTCACAATACAGGTTCGAATCAAGAGTTTGGCCGTAGGAGAGCAGCTCATAGTAAACGATTCCTTGCCAATCCCGACAAATGCATAGCAAAACCTTCCTGGCCGTCAATTCTGGCTTGGACACCTTTTGCGCTGGCTCACTGCGCTTTGACCACGACCGTTTTTACTTGACGTTGTCGTAAGTGATCCACTTTTCACAGATGGAAATTCGGTCATTAAGATTTTTTTGCGATAACTCGTGTGGCACTACATCCAGCTTCTTTTTGTATTCAGCCTTTTCCAAATGGTTCCAAACTGTTTTTGGTGCAATGTTTAGCTCCTGGGCAATAGAAACTGTGCTTGTATGACGGTCGAACTCGGTCCATTCCATGATTTTATCCACATTTTCGACAGTTGGCCTTCCAGAGCGTGGCGCAGCTTTGACATCGAAATTACCGGAACGGAATTGACGAAACCAAGAGCGCGTTTGCTTAGCTGTTACAGTATCAGAACCATAAACACTATTCACATTTTCAACCTTTATCGAAGAAAAACTGTAAAATATTAGTATTTTCTCTTTCCTGATGTCCATCTATGACGTAAGCTCAAACCAAACTGAGTCAACCATTCACAAAACTGTCAAATAATTTTTTTTAGTAACAAAAGTCAGCTTTCTTTTTACTAGACCTATATAGTGCCTGCTTTTAATAAAAATATGCACCTGAATATACTTCAAAGAAGCGATTTTGGAAAAAATGACTTAAAAATGAATAAAACTAAAAATAATAAAATAAATAAACGACAACAACATACATATCCTATCGTATCGTCATTCAAAGTTTTTTTATCAATATTAGCAGTATCAGTCCAATCTACTACGCAAATGGGACGTACAAAATCATCAAATACAAATGGTTTATCCACAACTACTATTGCTATATCGTTGGCATAAGTATCTAAATCTTTGTATCCGTCTGGAAAATGAAGTTGTTCAACCTAAAAAATAATCCTAACTTTAATTTATAACATTAAATTACAATTTTAATCTATTACATTTCTCAGTTGAGCATTTTCATCTCTAGTATCACTCCACAATCTATAATATTTGCCAGCAGCAACGCCGTATTTTTTAGGGTCCTTACTCGCAACACAATGGGCAGCTATTGCAATATGAATAAATGAAAACTTATAAAATATTATTTTACTCGAGTGCAGTTAAAAGAAATATCTCCTTGTCTCGATTTTCTTTCCAGTATATATATATATATATATATATAGGGTGTCCCATAATTCACGCAAGATTTGTGCGGTACAGTGTTTCGAACCTGAAAACAATTTGACAGCTGACAGTTTAGGGTTAGTTAAATCGAAGCACTACACGAAAGAACAACGCGTTTTCATTGTTGAACAATATTTCAAAAATAATGAAAGTTTGGCTGCTACATTTCGCAAATTTCGTACAAAATATGGTCAGAATATTGATTTAAATTCGTCAACTGTGAAGATAGTAACAGAAAAATTCAGGAAGACTGGATCAATTGGGATCGCTAAACACACTGGCCGTCCAATAACATGCCTTTCAAATGATAATGCTGATTTTTCGAGCAAAATCATCCTTAGCGATTAAGCTCATTTTCATCTTGATGGCTTCGATAATCGATATGATCATCAGTATGAATTAGCATAACTATCTCGGGGATAGTTACGATTAGCTAATTCATACTGATGATGACTACATTGTAGCCGAAATACGTATTTATAAAATACAAACAAATGTTCTAGGAATAGGGGCATAATTTGAAATGTAATTTCAAAAAACCTAAAGTTCTATTTGATTATTTTAATAATCTTTATCATAAGTCTATGCCAACAAGCTCACATCCACCCGTACATCAACGTAATTCAGTCACAATTATGCAAAATGGTCATGGAAAATTTAGACAAAAGAGTACTGCGTATGTGTCAGCAAAGCTGTGGGGTCATTTGTCCGAAGAATTCCATACATAACCCTATCCTATGTACTTTATTTTCCAATAAATAAAAAAACAATTGAAAGAACAATGTGTTTTCTATTTAATTCGAATCGACGTGTGAATTATGGGACACTCTTTATATATGCGTACCAATTTTTAGAGGGAAGAACAGAATTTATGATTTTATCTATTATTGTTTTCTATGAAAAAAACTAAAAATTAATTATTTTATTTTTGGAGATTACTGTTATGAATAGTCCGGATCGGATGGTATACATATATATATATATATATATATATATATATATACGTACATACATATATATGAATGCATATACGGCACGGAAATGCAGGTCGTGGGAAAATTCCTCTCAATTTTCCAAGCAACTCGAAAACTATGAGATTCATCGCAAACAATGTTGTAACAAAATTAAAGAACATTAAATTATAAATAATAATTCGTTACGCTGGAGCAGCGTCAAATTAGCGAATTTTCTTCAAATACATAGCGGTCATAATTTTAGAGTGATCAAAATGAAATATCATATATGATATGATATTAGTATTTGCAAGGCCAATTTTATTACTAAATGATATAGGTTAAGGGGAAAGGGTGGCATAAGGATTGGAGAACACACAAAGTAAAAAATATCTTGGAGTGACCTCAGTTCCAGGCAAGGCTTTTAAAGTAGCTTGACTGTCCGAGAGAATACATGCGTTCTGGTTTATGTAGCCTCTACGTAGGTTCTCACGGACGCAAACCAGTATGGCGTAGACTTCTGCTTGAAAGTCCGTGGCATATTTCCCCAAGTTAAGGCTTATGTTTGCTTTAGGTCTCTAACCGTAGATTCCCGCCCGGTTCCTTTCTTCAGTTTTGAATCCATCTGTATACCAGACGATTCCTTTCTTGAGATAAGGTGGTTCTAAAGGTTTTTAGAAAGAGTATATTTTGGGAAGTATATTTGTGCCCATTTCAAAAACGGGGTCTGAGATGATTGATTTTTCTACGATCCTTGCATGTCCAACCTGATTTTTTTTAAATCCAGTTATTATTACAAGACAGTCTATAGGCACTGAATGCCGCATTAGCTATTATTACAATGCTTAGCGGAAGCAGCTTTTTTGCATGCAGCTATCTGGTTAACTTTTGGCCACCAAACTAGAGCAGCATAGGTTATAATGGGCCTAACTACTGTTGTGTAAAGTTAGTGGATCATTTTGGGTTTAAACCCCAGACTTTTCCACATGCTCTCTTGCAAAGCATGAGAGTTTGTTTGCTCTTATTTGTTATGTTTACCAGATGAGGGTTCCATGGTAGTTTAGAGTCCAGCATTACTTCTAAGAAGTTGGCTTCCCTTGTTATCAGTAGTCTTTCATCGAAGAGGATGGATGGGTTTATGTTATCCACCTCCCTTTTCCGTGTGAATGAAATTAGTGCGGTCTTACCATAGTTTATTGTTTCAATCCTTGGTTGATAAACCATTCCTGTGCGAATCTTAGAGCGTTTTGCATAAGCTCCAAGATTGTGCCTTTACAGGGTCCTTAGATTGCAATTACAATGTCGTCCGCATATCCCTGTGTGTAGTATCCTTTTTGGTTGAAGTTCGGCAGTAAGCTGTTCAGTGTCAGGCTCCACAGGAGATAAGACACCACCCTGCGGACATCCATTTGTGGCTCTCACAGTGACAGACTCTCCAAGAAAGGATTTTTTGTATTCTTCTACCTATCAGCATAGAGTTTATCCATCTGCAAAAGGTGTCTTCTACTCCGTGACAACTTGCAGAATGAACCATGGAATTGTACGAGGCATTGTCAAATATCCCCTTTATGTCAAGAAAAACACAAAAGGTGGTTTGTTTCCATGCGAATCCTTCTTCAATCCTGTAAATTAGGTTGTGGAGGGCTGATTAACAGGATTTTCCCACCTGATCCGCGTGCTGGTTTGTATGAAGCGGATTTCTGAACAATGCCCCCTGAGCCAAATGAAATCCTATTAGCCTTTCCATTGTTTTCAGTAGAAACGATGACAGACTAATTGCTGTAAAGTCCTTTCGCGTGGAGTGGTTGAGCCTCCCCTGAATATATGACCAATTAGAGTTAAAAGATGCTCTGCTTATTTTACCATCCGGGACCAGATGGTATATCCCATCTGGTCCCGGTGCTTTATAGGTGTCGAATGAGTTTATTGCCTATTCGATCTTTGAGCGGTTAATGGAAATCGTCGCTCGTCTCCAGTCCTCGCGACGAGCGACAGCGAAAGGATTTTCACTGTTCACTGCCACCAAATCCGGCAAATTAATCCGGATCAGTGTCTCGAGTGTACCCTTCGCGAAGTCTTAGTGTTCTCAGTAGTGTTTTCAACATCTTGTCAGAGAGACGTCCACGAGTTTATTTTGGCTTTCTTCAGAGACCTTTTGTATTCAGTAAGGGCTTCATAGTAGTTATCCCAGTTTCCAATTCTTTTTGATCTGTTAAATAGTTGGCGAAACTTGCTGATGTCTTTTGAGACCTCCGGGCAGTTTTCTTGGAAGGAGTTAATTATTACATGCTGAAGCTCAGTTGCAGCAAGTTCAATGTCCAATACTGTTTTAACTTTTTTCGGGATTGTGGCAAGTTTGAACTTTAGTGTCCAATTATATTCGTCCCAATTTGTTCTTCTCGGATCCCGATTGTGTATATTACATTGGTCCGTTCTCATCTCCATATTGTAATAGATTTGTCTGTGATCCGATGCAGATGGTTCATCGGATACTAGCTCTTTCTTGATTTTTCTACTGATTTCATAAGTACTCAGTGTTGCATCAATGACTTCCTTCCGAACTTTGTGAATAAAAGTCGGCTTGTTGCCTTGATTAACTATATCTGAGTTGTTAGCCATAATATAATCAAAGAGGTACTCATCTTTTGTATTTGTGTTAGTACTTCCCCATGCAGTGTGATGAGCGTTTGCATCACATCCCATGATCAGTTGGTGTTTTTTTGCCTCACACTACTGTATCAGATCTTCCCTCTCTGTTGTTGGTGGTGGAGTAGATGTATCATAGGGTAGGTAGACCGAAGCAAGCGAGGATTACCACTCCAGTTTCGTTCCCCATGTTGTATTTTACTTTTACCGCAGTAAGATCTCTCTGACAAAACTCTAACAGCGGCAAGACATTGATGCTCTTTTTTGCATAAATGCAAGTTCTGGTTCTCTCTGGGGTTTAATCGTAAATAATTTGTCCTCCAGCATCTCTTAGTCCAAGAATTTTATGGTTCACAGACCAAGGTTCCTGGACCAGAGCTATGGAAATTCCCCTTTTCAACACATTTTGATAGAAGACAGCGGAGGCCACCTTACTCTGCTGGAGGTTTACCTGAAGCATCCGAAGATCTGACATTCTTCTTTCCCTCTGATGTTTTCAGTGATCTAAGGTTGACTTGACCAAACCCGAGGTATAATTTAAACCGTCGGTCTTGAATCACCCCATATTCACTGCACTCACTTCCAGCACAATGGTGTGTCCCGTATCGACCTTCGATTTGTTAATTCGGCACTCCTCAGTGCGCAGGTTTGTATTCTGTGCTCCTAAAGAGTTGATTTTTTGCCCGTTTATACGGAGTTATAGATCTGGGGAGTATACAGCAGAACTTTTGATATGTTCATTAGGGCTTTTGCTTCCCCGACGATAAGTTCCACTCACTCCCATGGCCTGATGTTCGGGACGTTTTCCATGAGCCAGTTTATGACTGTTGTATCTATGCACTGCACAACGAGGGCCCTCCTGTCCAGGTAGCAACCCCAATACTGTGGGTCCTCAACGAGCTCTTGGCTAGTGAGGGTTAGTAGCATCGAGAGTTGCACCCTTTCGGATTGTTCCTGAGTCATTTTGACGATTGGGTTGAGACGATTGCAGCAAAGGTATTTATAGCACTTGCTTGCCCCTCCCTCCCTATACGTTTCTTCGAGATCTGTTTCGGGCTTGGAGTCCCGTCTTCAGATCTCGACCTCTTTTTCTGTGGGTTTTCCAAGGGTTGATTCCCTGAATCGCACCCCACAGGTATCACTGTTACTGAAAACAGATCCGGTTCCCTTCAGCCCTGGCTTTCTCTACTGCTGATTTTCTCCAGGCTGCACCTGAGATATTTTTCCTTTTCACCTTCACGAAAGGATTCTGGAGTTTATCGCCCATATTTTCTGCTGGGTAGGATGCACCTGCAGTTTTTTGTGTCTCGACGAGGTTAGCTTGTGCAGCCTGGGTTGATTAATTTTTTGAGGAAATTTGAGCCCCAGAGTTATTATTTTTTTTACCATTTTTGGTCCCATGAGTAAATCGGGACGTGTACTACCCATCGGCCACTTGATGAGGAGGGCATTTATACAGTGGAGTATGTCAGCTGCTCCAAGGGGATTGTTTATGACAGCATTTGACCCTGCCGCCCTAACCTTCGGCTAGTTCTCTAAGCACAATGCCTCGCACCGTAGTTTGGGTTCCCTTCTCTTGTTTTTTCAACCGGGCTTGGGACCGGCTCTGGCAGAGTTCTAATACTAAGGGAGATATGCCAAATTTTGTGTTCCCTTCTTCTAAACCCCCACCCCCTTTACTCTTGTTCGATTTTGTCTATTAACGAACTTGGCCTTTCAAATACCAAAAGCACCTCGCATACCAAATTTTATTTTGATCAAATGAAAACTGTGACCGCTAGAGCGGCTTCAGACCCAAGCACACTCAACACACACACATACATATATGCATATATATATATTAATATATAAATATAAGCGAATTTTCTGAAAGGAAACAGAACTATTGGTCTCGTACCAAAGTCAAATTATTTTTTTGATTAGGTGATTATGTGAAATATTTTGTTTTAATATCGCCTTTGCTAATTAAATTTCATTTTTTTTTCGTACTGTTTAATTTTTTTATTATTTATTTTGCTTTTTTCGATTCACGTAAACACGTTCTGGTCCGTAGTTAAGTAATATTGTTTTCGATAGTTATTTTTTTTATTATTGTAAAAAATTCGAGTATTTTATTTATTTTTTGTTACTGTTAAATATTTCCTTTTTTTGTTGTGAATAAATAATTTTGTTTTTTTTTTGTTAAGTAATTTTGTTTATCGGTACTCTTTAAAAACCTAGCGCCCAACATTTTTTTGTTGTTTCGAATTGGTGCCACAATTTGTCGGCCAGTCCTCACGTCGTTGATTCCGAGGTGGTAACTACCGTCACAAAATATATATATATATATATATATATATATATATATATATATATATATATATATATGCATATATGTATATATTAATATATATATATATATATATATATAGATTTTACAGATGGTTTTTACATCTACTAGGTAGGATCGATTGACATTTGAAGAAATTTTTGCGAAATTTTAAATTTGGTACGAGACCAATAGTTCTATTTCCTTTCAGAAAATTCGCTTAAAATGGTTTTATATAAATATTTTGTTAGAACATATGAAAAAGTATTTTTATTAGGAACAACTTTTTAATTTAACTGTAGTTTGTATTCTACCTAAATAGTTTTCGAAACAATTGACAATTTACTATCCGGTTTATGTCAAGACGACAAAACATACTTTCTTAGCGATATGGATTTTTGAGTACACTACATAAGAAAGGAAATGCACGAGGCTTCTTTAATCGATTCAGGGAAAATACATTCCTTTATTTTACACTATTCTAAACTAAATGCATCATACCTGTGACAACCAATTTTGAATTAATAATAGATCCACCGCAGATTTGATCATGTGTCAGATTGCCGTCAATATTTGTTTTGAGGTGAATGCCTACATGCCAAGGATATTCCCCTTCTTTAGCTGTATTACCTAAAATAATTCTTCGTATTCTTTTTGTATTTCTCATACCACAGACTAAAATTATAAAATTTTTGATAAATACATTTTTACACAGATGAGAATTTCCGAAACAAATTGAGAAGATTCTTTTTGTAATTAGGTGATTCTAGTTGGGATGAAAATGGCACAAACGTCAGCAAATGAATTCATAGATAGATAGATTGTAGAGGCTGCCCTGGACGGGCTACACTTCAATCATAAGGTCCATTGTGATGCCTAAGGATGTGAGTGGAATGGAAGGAACTTTTGTGTATAGACTAGGAAATGGTAGGATATGCGGCTGCAACCGACTATGATAGGAACTATGCCTATATTAATCTGGAATTCGTGAAGGAAACTGCAGAAACCCTTCTCAAGGATAGCCGGAT
This sequence comes from Nineta flava, assembly GCA_963920215.1. Lineage (NCBI taxonomy): Eukaryota > Metazoa > Arthropoda > Insecta > Neuroptera > Chrysopidae > Nineta > Nineta flava. Next base: position 36,805,952 of record OY986043.1, on the reverse strand, counting down.
ACTTCGTTCTTGTCCATACGCCGACAGTTTAGTCAATTAACCGCCCCCCTTTTTTTTGCCCTAATAACTGGCAAACTGCCGAGGTCGGGATTCAAACCCATAACCTCCTAGTTTCCATGTAGGAATACTGCACAGACATAACGCCTTAGACTGCTCGGCCAAGTGGACTGGTAAATGAATTCATACTCAATTTTGTTTAAGTTTCTTTAAAAGGTGATACAGATCCTTAATCTTCAATTTGTCGGTCGACCCTATGGTTCGGTTATCCTAGAAAATAAGGTTTTTTTCAACCAACAATTTTTTTAATACTTGAATTATTTCTGATTAAAAAGGCCCATTTTCATAAGAATTAAACAATTTGTTTGAAATTACTAAACTAAAAGAAAAATGCATGAAATCGACTATTTTTGTCACATGAAAAGAATATTGAAAAATTTTATTTTTTGAAATTTATCATTTTTAGATCATTTTGACGTTCTGGAAATATAATTACTTTACAAAATAGCGGATATCTAGAAACCTAAGCGTTTCCGTAGAAAAGGTAATAATACCTATTTATATATTTTTTTCTCATATCTAATTATATTTTATCGAATATTAAATTTTCTACTCTTTCAGTTTTTAGAAATCCTCCCCAAAAATTCACTCGATTAAAAAAGTTTTTGGGGTCGCCCGCTAATTTTGAAAATTTTAAATATGGTCCAAATTTGAACTACTTTTGAAAATTTAAAAAATGGTCCAAATTTGAACTAATTTTGAAAATTTAAAAATAGTCCAAATTTGAACTTTGTTATTAAAAATTTTTTTTTCATTGCGTTATTTGTATACTATAATAAAAATGGCATTCAAAAAAATTGTGCCAAAATATTTATCGTTCTCACCGTTTCCACTACTTCAAATATTTATCGACACTTCCACCAAATTTCTATTACAGTGAATATTCAAATATGTATTGAAAAATCTGCTAGGTCGAGCTATTGTCATGACACTTTGGAAAAATATAAAGATTCATATGAGTGTTTTGCTTATTTTTTCGTCAAAACCATTTCCGATATTTTTCACTTTATTTCAAATATATATATATATATATATATATATATATATATATATATATACAATTCTGAATAAGTTTAGAAAAGAAGGCAGAAACGTCTTACACGACCAACTAATAGTTGATGGGCAATTATACTAAGGCACTCCGCAAAGGAATAATTTAAACCAGGAAATAACTGTCAGTGAAAATACGAAGGAGGGTGGAAGAACACAACGGTACCGAGAACAAAATAAACCTATGGAGATATATTTTTCACGGACGGATACGCAAAAGATACAATCATAAATCAAGGAGATGTATGCAGATTGATAAACTCGTTGACAAATGGAAAATAAATAGGATAATCGAATGGGGTACACAAAAGTTAATAAGGGGAATATGTTGGTAGGAAATGGCAAACTGCCGACTAAAACTGCTCCAGGAAAATCATGATTTTTTAACAAATACTTTAATAAATACCAAGACTGGAAACCTTAATATAAGAGATAAAAATCCTTACATAGTATAAAATAAAGTCCCCAGCCGCGTCTGTCTGTTCGCGATTTACTCAAAAACTACTGCACCGATTTTCATGCTGTTTTCACCAATGGATAGAGTGGTTCTTGAGGAAGGTTTGATTATATAATTTGTCAAGTTTTTGTATAAATCCTTACATAGTATAAAATATAGTCCCCCAGCCGCGTCTGTCTGTTCGCAATTTACTCAAAAACTACTGCACCGATTTACATGCTGTTTTACCAATGGATAGAGTGGTTCTCCAGGAAGGTTTTAGTATATAATTTGTTAAGTTTTTGTATAAATTGGTCATTACATATTATAAAAAATGATATAGTTGTATAATTTATTGATGTATAGGTGTATAATTTACCAGTGCATAGTAACAGATGTTCGTTGCTAAGCGTAGCTTGACTAGGTGCTGTGTGTTATACATTGTCTGCCAGGAGTGGGGATGTAGATATTTTGACTGTTATTTATACAAGTATGCAACAGACAGCAGTCTGCATAAAGTGATTGATATGTATCAGTGGATCATATATTAATACAGTCCACTCTTTATATGCAGACGTATAGGTGTATAATTTATCAGTCCTTGACGCGAGAAAATATTATGTTACTTGGTTATAAGGGCGTTATAAAATTTTTGCGGGCAAATCCGCGATGGGTAATACTAGTAATATATAAACTGGATTAATGAACAACATAAAATGAACACACATGGAACGTAAGAACTTTATACCACCCGGAAAAGCTTCAAAACGTCATCAGAGAGATGAGTAGGATGAACACTGATATTCTAAGGATAACCGAAGTGCGGTTAGCAGGAAATAGAAAATTTATTTCTGAAAATTTTTGTGTTCAATACTCGGGAGGGGAGACTGCTTATGGTGTTGGCTTTATCATAAACCAGAAAATGACTAATAAGATCAAGGGTCACTGGCCAATATATATAGAGTAATGGCGATCAAAATAAAACAACACCACATGATTTGATCATAATTAAAGCTTATGCTCCGACGTCACACAGTGATGGCCTGCACCTTGTCCTATTTGATGAGCTGATAGAAATAGCTTATGATGTAGTTAAGTCACAGGATATTTTGGTAATAATGGATGATTTAAATGCCAAAGTAGGAAGCATAAGAGATGGGAAAGCTGTGGGAACATTCGGGTTAGGAAAGCAGAATGAAAAAGTTAAACGATGGATCGAATGGTGCAAAATGAAAAACCACACAATAAGCAACACATGATTTACGAACAGATAAAGCAGACTATGAACTTGGACTTATCCCACAGAGACAGTTATGAATCAAATAGACTACATAAATATAAACGATCGATATAAAAACCTAGTTAAAAACGCGAGAGCTTATCCGAATACGGATTGTTGTAGTGATCACAACTTAGTAATGGCAAAATTAAAAATCGGTTTCAATGCAAAGAAAAATAATAATGCAGTGAAATTAACAAACCACTGTAAAAACATAAACAAAGAAGACCGAAGTTTACTTAATAGTAAAGTAAAGGCAAACATAAGTCACTGGCAGTAAGAGGTCAATTTGGAACAGAAGTGGTTATGTTTGAAACAAGAAATACATGCATTACCAAAGAGTTGTTACAAAAAAATCACTTAAATAAACAGAAAAATGAATGAATAACAGATGAAATAATTGAACTAGTGGAAGAATATTTAAAAACGTTGAAAGATATGAGTATCTAGAACCAGATAAGAGTTTAAAAAAACTATGTCGACATGAAAAGAATCAGTGGTTATAAAGGATTTGTGAAGAACTGAGTAAAAACTTAAGTACTACCCAAAAGGACAGTTTAAAATTATGAAAATGATATAACGAAGAGTCAGGATCAATGACGTAGGAAGTTGGTTCTGGAGTAGACATTAACCTCCACAAAAACGCAAACACCAACAATTACTTGTTCATTTATCGACAATGGAGACAAAGAATTCACACCAGAATGGGCCAATTGTGGAAGTTGATGTGCGTGGAGCAATATTGGCATTGATTGATAGTCAAACATCACACAATTTTGTAAGCGAAGAATTGGCAAGAAGTATTGAAAAATGGCACCCTGTCAGAGATAGTAGAAATAGTGGAGCCATATGCAACAATATCTTCAAGATTCTTGGAAAAATGTGTATGGATGTGATGATATCGAGAATGAGGTTCAATATTGAAGTAATAGTTGTACCTGGCGTACGGAACCATTTGATACTTGGTCATGAATTTTTAACGAAAAATGGTGTGAGTATTAATTACCGGAGTGGTATAATTTACTTGGGGTATGATAAGAGAGTCCGCATTACGTGGAGAAAACCTGATGGAGCACATAGAGAAATGGCAGTAACTAACGAAGTATTGTGCGAGTTGCAAATAAAACTCCTTGAGAACCAAGAACAGTTAAAAGATGTGACATCCCAGCGTTTTCGGAAAAGTAAGAAGGACGAAAACTATCACGCATAAAATTGAAATCACGAATAACTCCCCCATTAAATTGAGACCATACCCGTACAATAATGAAAAACAACGGGTTCTAGAAGAAATGATTGAAAAGGTGGAAGGTGATGGCATTATAGAACTATCCAAATCGCCCTGGGCCGCACCCGTATTATTACCAAAGAAGAAAGATGGAACCTTTCGATTGTGCATCGATTATAGAAAGTTAAACGAGGTGACCAAAATGAATTTCCGATTTCAGATCTGCAGGAGATGTTGAGAAAAGTTAATGGTGCCAAAATATTTTCTACATTGGATCATCAGACTGGCTATTGGCAAATTGAAATGGATCCATAATCGAAAGAGTTTACTGCATTTACCAACCCAAGAGGTCGCTATCAATTTCACGTCATGCCGTTTGGATTGAAGAATGCTCCAGCTACGTTACAGAGCTTAATGAACGAATCATTATCTGGATACATCGAAGATTTCTGCCAAGTTTACCTTGATATCATACTCATATATAGTCGATCAGTCAAGGAACATTTACACCACCTGGATCTTGTACTAGAAAAACTAACAAATTATGGGTTAATTTGTAAAGCAAACAAATGTGTCATGGGCATCAACAAAGTGAAATTCTTGGAACACATTTTGAGCGAAGACGGCATCAACAGACAGGAAGAAATGAACGAAGCTATCAATAATCATCTTATACCTCGAATACGAAGGCAATTTCGACAATTCTTGGGATTATGTGGTTGGCACAGAAGCTTCGTGAAGAACTATGAAGATATAGCTGCACCTCTGAGCGAAATGCTGAAGAAGAATAGAAAGTGGCGTTGGTTAACATTGCATCAAAAGGCGTTCGAGAATCTAAAGTCATCGATAGTAAATGCACCGAAACTAGCACATACTGATTTTAAGAAGACGTTCTGTTTAAACACGGATGTGAGTGACGTCGGATTGGGTGCTATATTATTCCAAATGGAAGATGATGGCAAGACAAGACGTATTACAATTATGCCAGCAAGAAACTTAGACCCACAGAACGAAAATACGCCACAACATAAAAAGAATGTCTTTCAATTATCTGGGGAATGGCTGAAGAAGACGAAGGATAGTCTAGCCAAGTTAACAAAATGAGCATTGACATTGGGAGCCTATGATTTTGAAATAATTCACATCTCCGAAAAAGATAATCAAGCTGCCGACTCCTTGTCCAGACACCACAGGGCAAGGCTGAAGATGAAGCAGTGGAGGACATTCCAGAGTGGGTGATTAAAAAGAGGGCGAAAACACCAATAATCCTCAACGTCATAGAAATAGAACACCCGCACTTGACGATGGCAGGAGGAAGATCGTGATGTGACTGTCACCAGAAGGTACATCGTTGATAATAATAGTCCAAAATGAAAAGTCGGCGGGCAGAAAACGGGGTGGCATGATAGTTTTAAAAGAATGTGTGGAAATACTTGCACTCGTCAGAACTTAGACAGAAAGTTTTGGGACACTTTAGGGGAGGACTATGCCCTATCAAGGGTCTAAGGTCTATTATGTGATCTATTATGTAATCTAATATGTAATCTATTATGTAATCTATTATGTAATCTATTATATAATCTATTATGTAATCTATTATGTAATCTATTATGTAATTTATATTACATTGACAATGTTATTACATTGAAATATTTGTTAAAATTTTATTTATATCTAGAGCGCGGTAGTGCGACAGGCCGAGTTTAAGGTTTTTTTTGCCTTCGTACTTACAGTACTATTACTACACGTTAAATCAGAGTCGATTTGACCCCGAAATATCTTCTGAACGAAAAGAGCTACAGTGCTGATTTTTCGAATATAAGCTATTTAGGGAATTATAAAAGAACAGGTTTTTGCTTTTCGTTAAGAAATAAACGGTTAAAAAGTTATTCGCATTCAAAAGTCGTTAAAAAGCGGGAACGCCTACAATTCTTGGCCATACACGATCATAATTCCAGGGCCTAGACCGTAAGTCCTTAAAAGTTGATATTTGGCATACAGTTAGATATAGTGACCAAACCGAAAGGAAAATTATCAAACCACGAAATTTATATCGGGAAATGGGAAAACTTTTGCATTTTTAGTTTTAATATTCAACGTGGAACAGGATTAAATTAACAGGTAGTTATTTTAATAAAAATATTTCACTCTTATTTCACATTAATTTGTGGCCTTTTAATAAAAGGCCTATCGATGAATATTATTATCAATAATCCAATGTATATAATTTACGCTTTCTTTTCAGTTTTCTTTGGCAATAACACTGCTTGTATATTTGGTAATACACCACCTTGGGCAATTGTTACACCAGATAATAATTTATTTAATTCTTCATCATTACGAATTGCTAATTGTAAATACGAGTTTTCTTGTTATCATTAGAGGTAAATTGATTAAATGTAAGAAAAAATTTGGTTGAAATAATATTTCGTAAGTTTTCTTTAGTATGTTTTTAAAATTTTATAATTTAAAATTTTATTTATAACGTGGTAAGTTTTAAAATGTTTGAAATCATCAAAAATTACGCAGGAGCTGCTTCATCTTCGAGCGAATTTCCTTCAAATATATAAATCATTTTCTAGCGGTCACTATTTTATTTCCTTTCAGGAAATTCGCTAAACAACTTGCCGCGTTATATAAAATTTTAGAAACATACTACAAAAATTGTACTTTAAGAAAACTTATTACGTCATAAATTTGAACCAAATTTTTTCTGACATTTAAAAAATTTACCCCTAATTAATGTTTCGCGAGAAGATTGGAAAAAGGGGTTTTTTCGAACTCGTCCGAAGAAAACGATTTTGAAATTTTCGCAAGGTGCGAAGGAGCAACGTTTGATATTGGGGCTGCGTACGTGAGTACGGGCCGGATACATGACTTGTAAAGTCGATGTTTTAAACGTTCGTCCAGCTTGCTCTTGGTGTTGGGTAGCGCGTATAGTCCTGCAAAGGATGCGTTTCCAAGGGCAAGACGCCTTTTGCCGGCTTGTGCCCAATTCAACTGCCTTTGAAGAGTTATTCCTAGATACTCAACACTTTGAGTTTGCCGGATTTCAGTGTTACATCTTCAATTCAAGTGGGTAGGAGGAAAATTTATTCCTCCTAGTAAACAAAACGGACTGAGTCTTCTTGATTTTCCATAGCTTGAAACAGTTTTCAAGCCTGGATAGATGCGATTGGAGGCAACTCGAAATAGCTTTCGGCTGCCAAGAAGAGCAATAGATTGCCGTATCGTCGGCGAAGAGGGCTGCTTCAGTAGCTGGATCCTTCGGGATTTCTTTGATATAATATAAAAAGAGCCGGGGTCCAAGCAGGGACCCTTGAGGGACACCAGCTTTGACACGGTATTGGTTCGATTTACTTCGTTGGATATGAATTTGGGATTTTTTGTTTGATAAATATGAAATCAGGAATTTCATGATATAGGTTGGTATTTCGAGTTTGGATAGTTTATGGATAAGTCCATCGTGCCAAACCGTATCGAAGGCTTTTTCGATGTCCAAGAGGACCATACCTGTGGATTTATTCCAGTTAAATCCGGTAGCAATATGGTCAGTGAGTCGGTAAAGCTGACTCACTGTTAAATGGTTTGACCTGAATCCAAACTGTTGGGGGATAAGCTGTCTGTGGATATCTTCATGTGACTGCAGCCGATTCAAAACTACTTTCTCCATGACCTTGCTGAGAGATGGCAGCAAGCTGATAGGTCGGTAGCTTGAAGGTGACTTAAGTTGCTTCCCCGGCTTCGGAAGCGCTAAAACTTTAGCGGATTTCCAGAGGTCCGGAAAATAACCAAGTCTCAGCACTAGCTGCACTACCGTCTTTCGAGGAAGATAGCGGAGCACATCATTAGTTACACCATCATCACCAGTAGCCTTCCTACACTTTAGTTTTCTTAAGATGTTTGAAACCTCATGGGGTGACACGCATTCGACATCGATGGGGTTAATGATGGAAGAACGAACATTTTCCAAGGATTCGGACACCAGGCGGGCCGTTTCTTCGTCGTGATATTCGTCGCCATCAGTTAAGCTGTGCGCCTTAGAGAAAGTGTCAGCAAGAAGTTGGGCTTTGTCAGAATCTGAGTAAAGGTACCCATTTTCTGACGAGAGAGGGGGCAGTCTGTTGGAACGTTTACGCAAACATTTTGCAATTTTCCATACATTGTTGTCAGGAGTGGTCAGAGCCAAAATCCTCTCGTCCCACATTTCATCTCTGGTGCGCGTGACTCTTGCTCGAATATCAGCTGACATTCGCTTCATGGCGTCATGAAGCTCCAGTAGCCTAACTCTTTGCCAAAGTTTGCGTAGTTTGTTCCGAGTCCGTACTAGTCGTAGTGTGTCATCATCTAAGTTAAGTCGATAGCCGAAGGTTCTGGCTTACCTAGGAATTGATTTTTCGGTAGCAACTACGATGTTTCTCGTGAGCTTACTAACGTCCAAGTCTATGTGGTGAACGGATTTGATCTGTGGAGTGATCAAAGTTTCGACGTTGAGATACTCTTTGAAAAGTTTCCAGTCTGCCTTCTCAAAGCTCAACTGGGTTTGCAGAGTTGCAGAGTTGCATCAGTTGTGAAACTGATGGGGCGGTGGTCACTTTGCAGATCCAAGTGAACATCTAGATCCGACATGAGGTCGCAATTCTTTAATAATGCTAAGTCGATGGTTTGCGGCAGGCGCCGAGCAGCGTCTGGATAGTAGGTGGGTTCCTCCGGATACGCAACAATGAAGTTACGTTTGAGAGAATGCGCAAAGAGGGCGCTTCCGTTGGAATTGTAAGACATACAGTTCTAAGATATGTGACGCGCATTAAAATCGCCCATGATCATGACGCGATCATGAATTCTCATAATACGATCAATATCCACTCCCTGTAAGAGTCTATTAGAAGGGTTATATAAAGATGTAACTTTATAATTATCACAATTGGACGAGATAAGAATAGAGATGGCCTCAAGGCTGCCATCTTCGGGAGGCAATAAATAATGTTTGACGTCGTGTCGAACAAGAAGGACGACCCCACCGCCATTTCTGGTGGCTCGATCGCGGCGGTAGGTATAGAATCCAGGGATTCTAAATTTCTTATCCGGCTTTAACCATGTTTCTCTGATGGCTGCGACATGGATCTGCTGCTGTTGGAGGGATGAGTGAAGCTCGGGATGTTTGTGCAGGAGACTTTGGGAGTTCCATTGTAAAAATCGGATTTGGGACCTAGAATTTGAAGGATGGAATGCCATTTTCGAATAAATGAGCAGTCATCTGGAAAAACTTGAGAAGTTTTTCGGAATTCGATGTGCAAGATTTCCATGCAACTTCCACGTCGATCCTGAGTTTCAGGAGTTCCATGAAGTCGAGTTCAGGTTTCGGACTTACGCCCTTCTCCAATAGAGATGGAGAGAGTAGAGAGTCTATGATGGACTCAAAAAATGGGTTGGTTGGAGAAAGTGGGGCAGTGGACAGGATCTCAATTACCTTGTTTTCTGATGGCTTCCTGGTTGTCCACGGGTTCACTTTTGGAGGTGGTCCTGGAACAAACTTCGTCCTTGGTGCTGGTGCTGGAGTCATCCGCTGCACTGGGAGGCCTCTGCTAGGAGCGTTGCCGTCTTTTGCATGACGGAGGGCCGGGAAATCCCTGGCCTGGATTGATGGTGGTGGGTGGCGTTGCGCCTCGCTCCTGCTACTCGGGATGCCGTTGTTGCCACGTAATTCTTGAGTGCTGGACACTCCATGGAACTGGCCGGATGCGCAGCGCCACAATTGCAGCACTTCGCCGGCTCCGACCGCGGGACTGCGCATTCCCGTGAAGTTTTCCACCGCACATCACGCAACGCACAAGTCCGCGACAGTTCCGTGAACCGTGGCCGTAGAGTTGGCATCGGTAGCATTGAACTGCACCTCGTTTATTTGAGGACGCTTTGCGCTTGCGTCTCCTTGGTGAATTGAACCAGACGCAATACGCGAATGGTTTCCTCACCTGTTCGGCTGAACTTTACGACCTTATTGGGCTCAAGGCTGAAGTTCTTTAAAGCTTTTAAAGAAGAAAATCGGTAAACTTCAATTTTTAAAGTGCAACCCTCCGGAAAATCGGAAAAACCTCCTCCAAAATTACGTTTTTCTGTACTTAACATGCTAGAAAGATGGGATTTTCATTAATCGACCCGCAATAACGTCAAATTAACAGAATATTTTGAACATCGCAACCTCCCCGAAAATGGGAAAAACTTCCTTAAAACTGACCTTTTCACTTCTATTCATGATAGAAAGATCGGGTTTTTCCATTTGACGTGAAACAGGTTCAAGATTACAGAATTATTTGAAAAAAGTAAATTTTTCCATCACAACCCTTCGCAATCGGGAAAAACAACCCCTTTCCATCTATACATGCTAGAAAGATGAGGTTTTTTGCATTTGACACTAAAAAGCTACAAATTAGGAAGTGTATTCGAAAAATTTAAAATTTTTCAGTACAACCTCCTGGAAAATCGAAAAAACACCCCCAAAATTACGTTATTAAGTTCTTTACATGCTGAAATGATGGGATTTTCACCACTCGTCCCGAAATAAAGTCAATTTAACATTAAAAATTTCATTTCCTACATCACAACCCCCCCTCCCGAAAATAAGGAAAACAACCTTAAAATTGCCATTTCACTTCAATTCTAGAAAGATGGGATTTTATTTTTAAAGTCAAATTAACAGATTACTTTGAAAAATTTCATTACCTACATCGGAAACCTCCGAAAATGGGAAGAACACCCCTTAAACTGCCTTTTTCACTTCTATTCATGTTAGAAAGATCAGGTATTTCTCATTCGACGTGGACCGGGTTTCAAATAATAGGATTATTTTAAAAACGTAAATTTTTCCATCGTTACCCTTCGCAAATGGGATAAACACCCCTAAAACTACGCCTTTTCTTGTATACATGCTAGAAAGATGCAGTTTTTTATATTCGACGCTAAACAGCTACAAACTAAGAAGGTTGTTCAAAAAACTTAAAAACTTTCATCGCTTCCTCCCAAAAAAAATCTGAAAAGCACCCTCGAAGCTACCCTTTTAACTTCTATTCATGGTAGAAAGATGGGATTTTCACCAATCGACCCAAAATAAAGTCAAATTAACAGAATACCTCGAAAATTTCATAACCTACATCGCAATCCCCAAAAAGAAGAAAAACAACCCTAAAACTGCCCTTTTCACTTCTTTTCATGTTAGAAAGACCGGGGTTTTTTTTTATTCAACGTGGAACAGGATTAAATTAACAGGATTATTGTATTAAAGTATATTTTCCAATCGCAACCATTCGCAAATGGAAAAAACACCCCTAAAACCACCCATTTACTTCTATACATGCTAGAAAGATGCGGTTTTTTGCATTCGACGCTTAATAGCTACAAATTAAGAAGGTAATTAGAAAAACTTAAAACTTTTTCTCATCAGTCCCTAAAAAGATGGGAAAACAACCCCCTAAAGTTCTATTCATGGTAGAAATATGGGGTTTTTACATCCGTCCTTGGGTATGTAGCCAAAATGTCTACATTCCCACTCCTGGCAGACAACGTATAACACACGTCACCTAAGCAACGAACATCTGTTACTATGCACTGATAAATTTTACATCTATATACATCAATATATTATACAACTATTCCTTTTACCGAAAATCCTGAAAGGAAATAGAGCTATTGGTTTCGTACCGAAGTCAAAATTTCGTAAAAATTTCTTCAAATGTCAATCGATCATTATTAATAAATATAAAAAAGCATGCTTTTTTGTTACGCAAAGTGTAACAAAACGCGTAGCGTTTTGTGCGAAGCCTTCGGCTTTGTATATTTAGGCCTCTCAAAAAGGAGTGATATCCGACCAAAAACATAAATGTAAGAAAGGGCCGAGTTTTCGGGAAAATCCTTAATGAAATAGTTCCTTCTTAAAAAGTGATGATATGAAAGTAAGAACGGGCTATTTACAAAGTAAATAGCTCTAGACTTCATATAATAATAGTTGCTTTTAAAAAAGTGATGATAGGGGAGAAAGGACCGAGCTATTTACAAAGTAAATAGCTCTAGACTTCATATAATAGTTGCTTCTTAAAAAGTGATGATATGGAAGAAAGGACCGAGTTATTTACAAAGTAAATAGCTCTAGACTTCATGTAATAGTTACTCTTTAAAAAGTGATGATTTCCATTAAAGAGCCGAGCTATTTAATGTTTTAAATATTATTTAAAACTTTATTCTAAATAAAATTTATTGAAAATTATATCCGACCGAAAACATAAATGTAAGAAAGGGCCGAGTTTTCGGCAAAATCGTTAATGTAATAGTTCCTTCTTAAAAAGTGATGATATGAGAGTAAGGACGGGCTATTTACAAAGTAAATAGCTCTAGACTTCATATAATAATAGTTGCTTTTAAAAAAGTGATAATATGGGAAAAAAGACCGAGCTATTTACAAAGTAAATAGCTCTAAACTTCATATAATAGTTGCTTCTTAAAAAGTGATGATATGGAAGAAAGGACCGAGTTATTTACAAAGTAAATAGCTCTAGACTTCATATAATAGTTGCTCTTTAAAAAGTGATGATTCCCATTAAAGAGCCGAGCTATTTACAAAGTTAATAGCTCGGTAAACTATTAACTAAAACAATTAATGGGGGGCAAATTGATTAAATGTAAGAAAAAATTTGGTTGAAATTTATTTCGTAAGTTTTCCCTTAGTATGTTTTTAAAATTTTATATAACGCGGCAAGTTTTAAAATATTTGAAATCATCAGAAAAGATAACTTGCCTCGTTATACAAAATTTTAAAAACAAACTAAGGGAAAACTTACGAAAAACTTAAACTTTTTTTAGTGTCGAGTATCGGAGTCTGTGTTAAGTTCTACAGCACTCCTTTGGAAGTTAAAGAGAGTTATGATACCGTGACAAAATATAATATAATACCCGCTAAATAATTAAAAATATAATTTTTTCTAAATTATTTTCAAATTCCTCAAAATAGTCTATTTTATGCATTTTTCAATTTAAACACAAGAACTATGCAATTAACAAAGTTTGTTATAATAAGTACCTGGAAAACTGAACAAGATATCGAACGAGAAAGAATAAGGATGTATATCATTTTATTACCTATGACGTTGAACTGCTTTTGATTCGATTTTTACCGGGTGGGTCAGAATTTGGCCAGCTAATCTATACGTTATGAAAATTTTTAATAAGATATTTTGACAGGAAAAAACTTAAGCACAAAAATTATTATCTTAAAAATTTTTAATAAAAAAAAAATTTATATGATACAAACAACTTTTATTTGAAAAATTTTTTCATATCTACACTAATATAATAAAGTTCAAGAGTTTTTTGTTTGAACGCGCTAATCTCTGGAACTGCCAGTTCGATTTGAAAAATTCCTTTTGCATTAGATAGCCACATTCATGAAGAAGGCTATATGCTATCTTGCTAGCATTACGTTAAAATTCTTAGTTATTAAAATTCTTTAATATTGATACTTGTAAAGGAAGTCGGAAGAAAAAATATATTCAATAGACATCGATATGCATAGGTCGCTGATTTGAATCTGGCTGGAGGGAGATTTTTTTTTTAAATAATAAATTTGCTATTTTTTTAAATTTGTTTTTATTTAATTTATGTTATTTAATTTACTTTAACAAGACTAGCTGTTATTAGAAGAATGAGCCTGATTATTATTATTATTTTCAATACATATATATTTAGCTTTCATATAAATGCGGCCGAAGTCGCGGGAAACAGCCAGTATCCAATATTTTACAAAATTTACGATCCCTATTTGCACCAAAACTATTGGATGTATGAAAAAAAGTTTCAAACAAAAGTTGTTTGTATGTATGATATAAATATTATTTTTAATTAAAAATTTTCTCTATCTCGCACAGTTTAAAACATTGAAACATTAAAACTCTCAATCGACCGGTGAAAATTGCAACAAAGTCAGTTCAGCCATTTTAATATGATTTGGAACAAACTCTTTATATTCCCCAATTCCTAGGTCAATGATTTTTTATTTTAAAAATACGCAATTCGACAACAAAGTAGTCATCATCAGTATGAATTAGCTAATCGTAACTGTCTCCGGGATAGAGTCGAAGTATGTTATCCTAATTTGGTGCGTGCCTCACATTGATTAGCAACAGGTAACATACCTTCGACTCCATATTCCGGAGATACTTACGGTTAACTAATTCATACTGATGAGTACTTTTTAGTCGAAATACGTATACATAAAATAGAAATCATTGATCTAGGAATTGGGGCAAAATTTGAAATTTAATTTCAAATTAGTTTTCTTTGATTAACTTAATAATCTTTATAGGAATTAATTCGTTTTTACTAACCTGGAACACACTCTAATAAATTGAAATCCCAAGCACCATTCTCGCATATTAAACGATTGTACGGAGCGGGTATACCATCGTATGGTGGTAAATGATAATACTGCTTGCATGAAACTTCTGCATGTGTATCATGCAAAAATGGTTTTGTACAATCGACTGTCAATCCATTTCTGATACATTTTATATCTACTGTGGATGATAAAAGTGCTGTACAAGTTCCTGAAAATATTCAAAACAAATAATTTAATTTTCCCCCGTAGTTTAGGAGAAAAAGTACACCACATGAATGCAATCATAAAAATTCAAAATTATTAAAGTAATTAAAGCCCGCAAATATAAAAATTGTTCGAAATCACACTACCAGAAATGGAACATTCGGATATCAATTCAATTTTCGAATATCTTAAAAACGGCTGCAACAATTTTTTTAAATTATCGTTACTGATTTCCTTGATTATTTTAATAAGTAAGATTAGCTCTTTTGACGATTTTCAAATTTTACTAGTACACTTAACTTATTTGTTTTTAACTAATTTTCAAAGATAATGCAGCTATTGAGGTTCTATCGACGACACAATTTAGCAAAAATTTCTTCAAATGTCCTACCTAGTAGAAGTAAAAAATTACCTAAAATTCTCTAAAATTTATATAATCACAATTTCGACCTTTTTATTTTAATGAACGCCCTTTGGAGTCGTTTTTCAACTGCTTTAGAGACGGCCCAAAGCCTCTTTATAGATCTTAGTCTTGGTTTTAGTGCAAAAAATGTTAGAAGAAGAATGTTTGATATATACTTCCATCCTAGAAAGTCAGCCGTAGCATCTGAGTTCACCCTAGAGGTAGAGGTAGAGATAGATTGTAAAAGGCTGCCCTAGATGGGCTACACTTCGACCATAAGGTCCATTGTGATGCTTTAGGATGTGAGGATGTGAGTGGAGTGGAAGGAATTTGTGAGTAGACTAGGAATTGGTAGGATATGCGGCTGCTGCCGACTATGATAGAAACTATGCCGATATTCATCTGGAGTTCGTGAAGGAAACTGTAGAAAACCTTCTCAAGCATAGCCGGTTACTTCGTTTTTGTCCATACATGACAGTTTAGTCAATTAACCGCCCCTTTTTTTATTTTGATAATTGACAAACTGCCGATGTCGGGATTCGAACACATAACCTCCCAGTTTCCAAGTACTGTATACTGCGCAGACATAATGCCTTAGACCGCTCGGCTACTTGGACTGGTGAGTTCACCCTAAGTCATCGAATAACCCACTGACCTCCGAATTACAGTCTTTCAATACTCCTACGTTCAGAGTAACGTTTACATGACCTTAAGTAGGCTCTTGCATGTTGATCTGGCAGATGCAGTGCATATCGAGACTCATCTATAAAGAGGAAGTTCTTCCATTCATTTACATTACACGTTATGCGCTTTAGGCGGGCTCTTCGATGATTTACAGAGTGCACTTGTGATACGACTGGCTTTCTGGATTGTGAGTTCATTTCAGCAAGTCCTCTTCTAAGAGTTTTTGAATTATCAGCAACACTAGGTTTGATACAGAGCCTTTGGGAAGTCTCAAAAGCACTTCCAAAGGGCGCACATCAAAATAAAACGGGACTAGAGGACAAATTATTTACGATAAAGCCTAGAGAGACCTAGAACTTGCATTTATGCAAGAAAGAACATCAATGTCTTGCCGCTGTTAGAGTTTTGTCAGAGAGATCTTACAGCGGTAAAAGCAAATACAACATGGGGAACGAAACTGGAGTGGTTATTATCGCTTCGGTCTACCTACCTTATAATGCACCTACTCCATCACCATCAACATAGATGGAAGAGCTGATCCAGTATTATGAGGTAAAAAATCACCAACTGATCATGGGATGCGATGCAAACGCTCATTACACTGCCTGAGAAAGTACAAACACAAATGCAAGAGGTGAGTACCTCTTTGATTACATCATAGCTAACAACTTAGACATAGTTAATCAAGGCAAGAAGCCGACTTTTATTAACAATGTTCGGAAGGAAGTCATTGATGTAACATTGAGCACTAATGAAATCAGTGGAAAAATCAAGAAATGGTATCCGATGAACCATCTGCATCGGATCACAGACAAATCTATTACAAGGTGAAGGTGTGATAAAACAGTATTGGACATTGAGTGTACTCCAACTGAGCTTCAGCATGCAATAATTATCTTCATCCAAGAAACTGCCCGGAGGTATCAAAAGACATCAGCAAGACAACTTGTTTGTGGAATGAGGGCCTAAGGAGTCAGAGGCGAAAGGTTCGCCGGCTATTTAACAGAGCAAGGAGGATAGGGAACTGGAATAATTACCATGAAGCCCTTACCGAATACAAAAGGTCTCTGAAGAAAGCCAAAATGGACTCATGGAGGAAGCTCTGTCAAGATGTTGAAAACGCATCTGACGGAGCAACGTATTCTAGCGAAGAAGCCCGCTGACACCATCGGGGCATTTCGTAAACCCGATGGTGTCCATACTAGCTCCGCCAAAGATAAACTCGAGACACTGTTGCGGATTCATTTTCCGGATTCGATGGCAGTGGACGGTGAAAATCCTTCTCAAGAGCAGCTTAACCAGGGTCTCCCACCGACAGGCGAGGACTGGGGAAGAAAGGTGATTGCCATTAACCGCTCAAAGATCGACTATCAAACCATTTATAATTAAACATTCATCCTGGTTCACAACAGCAATATCAATCACCACTGGAATAATAATTCTGACAATTATCTACAATTTAGCAAATGGTGTGGTCTATTCACTCGCATCAAATGTTTTCTGCTGTACCAAGTCACCTTGTAGCGCCCAAAGCTCACCTTGTATAAAAATATGTAACCAATGCTACTCAAGTAAAGAAGATAACCACAAACTACAATCTACAACAGAGGTGGGTATAGGTTGCTCTTCAGAGCAACTGTGCACTCCATAAGCTGAGTGAGAGTAAGCAAGAGAGGTATGTTTTGAAGTAAGATGGAATATGTTTAAATACAATGTGTTTTACCAATTATTTCAATCAAAAAATTAAAAAAAAAAAAAAATTTAAAAATTTATTCGTTTTCGATTATTACATTTTGTATGCATTTTGATAAATTTTTATATCCAGGATATACGTATTTGTGGATATTCGCATTATATTTTTCAAATGTTTATCGGTAAGGGAATTTCGCAAATTTGATTTTATATGTTTCATATGTGAAAATCCCGATTCACATAGATGAGAAGATGCGAAACAGCAACTAAGTTTTTTATTTATTTTTAATAATTCCGGATATTCAAACGAAGATGGGTTCTCTGCGATGATTTCTCAAATACTTTTCGTGCTCGTGTTCACGGCTCCTAATAAATGATCATTTGTTGGGAGGGTAATCATTTCGTTTAATAAAGCGCAATTATCGGAATCCGGAAATTATTATTACTTTCTTTTTTTAATTAAAACATTTTCTGAAAAAATAATAATAATCCCAACTGTGTTTTATGGTCACTATTATGAAAAGTATACAAAACATTGAATACATACTCTGGAATTTTGGGCTGGTAATTTAGGGCATAAAATGTACCTTTTTAATATATTTGTGTATGAATAAAATATAAATGTTATATAAATTATAAAATATAAATCTTTTGATCTTTTACGTTTACCGCTTGACAATTGTAAACCGCTTGTAAATTTTTTGATGGTTTAGCTTTAGTTTAGATTTTAGAATTAGATTTTTGGGAATTCCGAATAATTTGCCTAAACTATTCATATCGGAGAACTAATAAACAATTATTTACCTGATTTAAATATTTTTTCTTAGTAGGGAGTATATTGACATGGGAATTTGATTACACTGGATACAAAAAACATGCCAATGATAAAGCTGGGTGGGGGGGGGGGTGGTAATTTGTTACTAATTTCTAAATGGTTAAATTTTACATAAAGTAGGAATTTTATGTTAGCTTACTCAACTTGACTGAGTTTCTTCGAGTTAGTCTACTTTGAATTAAAAAAGTGAATAGTACTATTCGTGCTAATGAAAATTATTTTTCCCAAAATTTCTTTAAAAAAATTAAGAGTATTGATTTTAGTGAAACGGTAATTTTACAATTTAATAATCGATTTAAAGATTTCGAAAATATAAATGTAATAAGTGATTTTTTAGTGGATTTTTTAATATAAAATTTAAAATTCCCGCTTTAATAGAAATTTTTATCGGAATCCAATGATTGCGCGTTATTAAACGAAATGATTACCCTTCCAATAAATTATAATTTATTAGGAGCTATGAACACCAGCACAAAAATTATTTGGGAAATCGTCGCAGAAAACCCATCTTCGTTTGAATATCCGGAATTATTAAAAACAAATAAATAAAAAACTTAGTTGTTTTTGTAGTTGTTTCGCATCTTCTTATCTATGTGAATCGGGAATTTCACATATGAAACATAAAAAATCAAACAAATTATTGGGCAATAATCGGTAGGAAAACCTGTATTGAAACATCGTTTTGTCTTACTTCAAAACATACTTTCTTACTTACTCTCACTTCCTTATGGGGAGCCCTGTGGCTCCGGAGAGGCCACCGCATAGGCGGCTCTCCATAAGCTAAGTGAGACTAAGTAAGAAAGGTATCTTTTGAAGTAAGACGGAACGATGTTTCAATACAGGTTGTCCTGCCGATTATTGCCCAATAATTTATGTAAAATTTAACCATTTAGAAATTAGTAACAAATTACCAACATACCATTGTCATTTTTATTGTATCCAGTGTCATCATAATCCCAAGACACTATACCCCCTACTAAGAAAAAATAATTAAATCAGGTAAATAATTGTTCTCCGATATGAATAGTTTAGGAAAATTATTCGGATTTCTAAAAATCGAATTCTAAAATCTAAACTATCAAAAAATTTACAAGCGGTTTACAATCGCCAGTGGTAAACGTAAAAGACCAAAAGATTTATATTTTATAATTTATATAACATTTATATTTTATTCATACACAAATACATTAAAAAGGTACATTTTATGCCCCAAATTCAGAGTATGTACTCAATGTATTGTATGTATTGTATACTTTGAATAATAGTGACCATAAAAAAGAGTTGGTACCTGCATGTACTTTGTGATGGTTTTCAGTACCAAAAACCTTCGAAGGACATACTGCACTGCTTGATTCAATAAACTTTATTGAAATCCATGATTAAAATCACTACTTTTACTTTTTTGAAAAAATAAATTATGCGACAAATAATTTTCACTATCACAGAATAGTACTTTATATGGGCCAATAGTACCATATATTGGCTTTGAGTAGGCAAATTATATTCATTAATAAAAGGCCATTGCTTTTTAGTTTCTAATAAGAATTACATTTATATAGCATTATTATATTTTTTCCAGAAAATGTTTTAATTAAAAAAAGAAAATAATAATAATTGGTAAGCACCATGTATTTTGTCGATCTCTCTTTCTACCTCTTACTCAGAGCTGAACAAAGTCAAAGGGTGTCCAGCTATGCTCTACAACGTCAAATACAATGTCTCAGGCGAACAATTGGTATCAGCACCGCCAGCATTAAATCCACCTACGTACTATGTTACAAACAAGATTAGCTCTATGCGATCAACATCAGACACAGATCACATCCGTCCACTATGGAAAAATCATCCCGTCATCAACAATGACTTAGATTGAAACTTCAACTCGTAGTTCCAAACTTCAATCCTGAGCGATGGGTTGGAAACCATCATTTATACAAATTCATCCTCTCCACATGAACACGTGCTCACATTGTTTCACAGATTGCTGATTTTCATAATTTTACCATATAAACAAATCGAATAAATCAATAATCGAGTCTTTTTTTCAAATTTGTTACTGCTTGGAATTACGTAATAATTATTATTGTAATAATAAAATTATCATTATTAATTATTAAAAAAATTATTAATTCAAAATAAATTTGAATACTTATTCAACTTAGTAATTTTTTAATTAGAGCTAGTGCAAATAATCAACCGTTTGGTAATACAAGTTGCATAGCTGCAATTATAATTTCAGCATAGCAAAACTATTATCAACCAACAAATATACTAGTAAGCCTAGTTATCATTAAAAGGGCGTTCCTATCAACAAATCCAAGTAAATTAATTGGTTATTGTTGGTAAATAAGTTTCGGGATCGTACTTGGAACGATCGATCTGGTGACAGCCCTGCCTCGGAAATATCTGTTTGGAAACCAACTCAAAATAACGAATTGTTATTTTTAGCTTTTTAATGTAGTGACTTTTGTGTTTTTTGAAGTTGGTTGAATTTTGTTTTAAATATATATATATATATATATATATATATATATATATATATATATATATATATATATATATATATATATGTATATATGTATATATATATATATATGTATATATGTATATATGTATATATGTATATATGTATATATGTATAAATATATATATATATGTATATATATATATATATAACGATAATAGCACACTATTAATTATGACCGCTAGAGAATAAATGTCAATGTGTTAAATTCGCAAAATATATTCTAAGGAAGTTGAAGCAGCTTCTGCGTAACGAATTTTGTTAAAAATCGATTTACATTTTTTAAATATTATTGATCTATTAGTTTAATTTAATTTTTTACATTTTTATTTTTTAGTTTAATAGATTAGTTTTTTTTTTCGTTTCATTTCATTAACACGCTTCCTTTAAGGTTAGTTTTAATTCGTTGTTTTTATGAATATGTTTATTCAATTTAGCGAAATACAAGAAAAAATAATCAACAATCTTGAAGATGAAAATCGGAAAAATAATATAGTTGTCTTTGGAGTAAACGAAACGGAAAACAATATATACGCACTTGAAAACCAAATTAGATCCATATTCGAAAATCAGTTACAAATAAAAATCTATGAAAACGATATTACGTACATCGGATGGGGAAAAAACAAGACATACAAGATAAACCAAGACCAGTGATGGTAGCCTGTACAACTTGGAGTTTAAAAAGAGAAATTCTAACTAAAAAATGGCAACTTAAAAACAGCAGGATTATAATTAAAGAAGATTTTTCTAAAAAAACAAGAGACGAAAGGAAAGAACTTGGAGAATATTTAATGAAAGTGAGGGAAAAAGGACAAAAAGCTAGCCTGAGAAAGAATAAACTATTAATTGATGGAAAAAGCTATACACTAGAAGAACTACATAAAATGCCAATAGCTAACAATGAAGCAACTAACAAACGTCCAAGAGATAACGTCGAAGAAAATACAGCAAATAAGGAAATACAGAAGGAAGAAATACAGCAGGATCCAAAGAAAATCAGTATGGAAAAGGAAAAAATTAATCCTTTTTTTCTCAAAAGGATGGGACAAGGAGATATGCGTCGGAAAATGAACCAATAAAGAATTATAGAGGCGTTAACCGGCGGAAGGCAAAGGCAAACCACCGCTGTACAATGCCCAGGGAACCCACGGCAATGACAAATGATAAGGATAAGAACATAAATAAAAGGAAATATAAAAATAATATCACAATAGGAACTTGGAATGTGCGCACCCTTTATGATATAGGAAAACTCGACAATGTTATAATGGAAATAGAACGTATGAAATTAAATATACTTGGAATATCGGAAACAAGATGGACAGGTAATGGAAAAATTAAAAAAGAAAATTACACTTTTTTATATTCAGGCGGGGAAACTCATGACAAAGGAGTGGGATTAATAATATGCAATAAATTGGCTACAAGGATAGCTGGGCAATGGTTTTTCAATGAAAGAATGATGCTAGTAAAAATAAAAAATTATCCTACGAACATAAATATAATTCAGGCATATGCGCCGACAGCAGAAAAGCCAGAAGAAAAAATAGAAGAATTCTACGAACAGTTAGAGGAATTAATGAAAAACTGCAAAAAACATGAAATAAATATTCTACTGGCAGATATGAACGCAAAAGTTGGTAACAATAAACAAGAAGGGGATACAAGTGTCGGTAATTTTGGACTTGGGGTAAGAAATGAAAGGGGAGAAAGATGGGTTAATTGGTGTAATATTAACAATGTGGTAATTTGCAATACATGGTTTGAACAACCAGCAAGGCGCTTATGGACATGGAAATCTCCAAATGGCTATACAAAAAATCAAATAGACTACATAGCAATTAACAACCGATTTAGAAACAATATCCAATCAGTAAAAACTTATCCAGGAGCGGACTGTAATAGTGATCACATTCCTGTTGTAGCACATTTGAAAATTGGCCTCAAAAAAACCAAGTATGTTAAAAAAATGAGAAACAAAGTAAATTGGGCGAATTTCAAATGTAAGGAAGTTGAATATCAAAAAATGGTGGCTGAAAAATACGAAAAGATAAAAGCAGAAGAAAATATAGACGATAAATGGAAAAAAGTAAGAGAAATAATAATAAATACTATGGAAGAACTAAATACTCCCGAGGTAAAATATGAAAAGAAAAAAGCCTGGATTACCCCTGAAATCCTTAAGCTGATGGAAAAGAGAAGAATAGCAAAAGAACACAGCCCACACGAGTATAAAAACATACATAAGGAAATAAAACGTAAATGTCACAGCGCTAAAGAAAAATGGTTTAACGACGAGTGTGCTGAAATAGAATCAATGTGGCATCGAGAACCGTTCTACGTGGCCAAGAAAATCAACGAACTAACTTTTAGAAGAATAGCCCCCCCAAGTAACGCCATTTTAGACAAAAATAATAAAATTATCTTAGACGATAATGAAATTTTAACAAGATGGAGTGAATATATTACTGAATTATATAGTGATACCCTTAGAGAACCAAAACCCGAAATATCAAAATTGGAGGGTCCTGAAATAACAAAGTCCGAAGTCCAACACGCAGTTAAACAAACAGCCAATAGAAAATCAAGCGGACCTGACCAACTACAAGTGGAATGCATAAAAGGTCTTGGAGAAATAGGGATCGAAATATTGACGGATATTACAAACGAAATGTATAATGAAGGCAAAATACCTGAAGAAATTTTGGAATCAAGTTTTGTAACAATCCCAAAAAAAGCAAACGCAAGAAAATGTGACCAATACCGAACTCTGTGTCTAATAAATCACACACTAAAAATAATGAGTCGCGTAATACTTAATCGAATAGAAAAAAAAATTAATACTGCCTTGGACGATAAACAGTTTGGCTTTAGAAAAGGAAAAGGAACAAGAAATGCAATATTTACTATTCGAAAAATCATACAGCGATATCTTGCAGTAAACAAGGAAATTTATTTGTGTTTTATAGACTACAGTAAAGCGTTTGATAATGTCAACCATGTAGCTCTTATTGAACGGCTAACTAAACTAGGAATCGACACCAAGGACATACAATTTATTCAAATTTATATTGGGATCAAAAAGCCAGAGTAAAATATAAAAATAATAAGTCAGAACTTTTTTCCATACAGAAAGGTACACGGCAAGGCTGCGTTATGTCTCCTGGTATGTTTAACCTGTATAGCCAGACAATCTTCGACACTATAAAGGACATGCGGGGAATCAATATTGGTGGAATGAATATCAACAATATTAGATATGCTGACGATGCAGTGCTCATGAGCGACGATCCGGACGAATTACAGAACATGATTAATAAAATAGTACAAGAGAGTGAAGTTCTAGGTTTAAAAATTAACACAGATAGAACAGAGTGCCTTATTGTGACAAACAGTAAAACAAAGACAGAATTTCAGTTCACTATGTACAATAAATTAATAAAAAATATAGATCAAGCTAAATACCTAGGTGTTATTTTAACAAAAGACGGGAAATGTGACATCGAAATCAAACACAGGATTAATCTCGCGAAACTAAACTTTAACAAACTAAAGTCAATCTTTACCAACAAGAATATAAGCCTAAGAACCAAATCCAGAATATTAAAATGTTATGTTTGGTCAACAATGCTCTATGGTGTTGAAAGCTGGGCAATTAGCAATGCGATGTGGAAGAGAATAGAAGCAGCAGAAATGTGGTTTTGGCGTAAAATTCTAAAAATTTCCTGGACAAATAAAATAACAAATGTGAAAGTTCTACAGATTGCGCATACATCGCGACAACTAGTTAACAATATAAAAAAAAGACAGCTTGATTTCTTAGGTCACATAATACGTGAGGGAAGTGTTGAAAGTGTAGTGTTAACTGGAAGCATGGAGGAAAGAAGAAAAAGGGGTCGCAGAAGAAATAATTTTCTTCAAACAATTAAAAGTTTCACTTTTAAAAACTGTCATGAACTTGTACGCTTGGCATATGACAGGAGTGCGTGGAAAGCCGTGGTAGTCAACGCCTGTTCTCAGGCATGACACTCTCATCATCATCAGAGAGTAAATGTCAATGTGTTAAATTCGCAAAATATATTCTAAGGAAGTTGAAGCAGCTTCTGCGTAACGAATTTTGTTAAAAATCGATTTACATTTTTTAAATATTATTGATCTATTAGTTTAATTTAATTTTTTACATTTTTATTTTTTAGTTTAATAGATTAGTTTTTTTTTTCGTTTCATTTCATTAACACGCTTCCTTTAAGGTTAGTTTTAATTCGTTGTTTTTATGAATATGTTTATTCAATTTAGCCTTTTATCTATTAGTGAAGTTTTATTTTATATTACAGTAGGTTAATTTTGTTGGTATTTATAAGTTAGTTTTAATATATTTAGATTTAGTTAGTTAGCGAAATGTCGAAACGAAACAAAAAGGTTTTTCAGCAACAAAAACTTGTTGCTGAATTAAATTATACGCAATATACGCGCAGCTATTAAACATTTCCGAAACATGCTCGAGGCGAGAATCTTCGTGGTTTACACAGACCACCGCCCGATAACTTTTGCTTTCCAACAACGCATGGAGAAGGCATCGCGACGACAAACACGATATCTTATCACCATCTCTGAATTTACGACTGATATTAGACACATCCCTGGCGAGAGAAACGTCGTCACAGACGCATTTTCGCGACTAGAAGCTATAAATCTCCCGTCACTTACCGATTTCAATGAGCTTGTCGTTTCCCAAAATGATGAACAATTGCAAGAATGTCTAGATAAGCCAAATTACAATTTAAAAAAACACAGTTGTTGCAACCCGAGGCTAAAATTTATAGTGAAATGTCCACATCATCCGCTCGTCCGTGTGTACCACAGAAAATGCGAAAAAATGTGTTCCACGCCCTACATGTCACACCCTGGTATCCGTGCTTCTCAAAAACTCGTAGCTAGCAAATATTTTTGGCCAAATATGAGAAAAGAAATTCGAGAATGGTCTCGTTCTTGTTCAGAATGTTAAAAATCAAAATTAAACCGCCACATTCGTTCTCCACTAACACATTCCAAACCAACTACCGCAAGATTCAACCACATACATATTGATTTTGTTGGTCCATTGACCATTTGCCGCGCTAACAGATACCTTTTAACAATAGTGGATCGATTTACCCGATGGCCGGAAGCTTACCGAACTTCCGATCAAACGGCAGAGACCGCGGCACGAAAAATTATAAGCGAATAGATTGCTAGATTTGGCGTTCCACAAACAATCACAATAAGTTGCGGTAGACAATTTGAAAGCGAACTATTTACTAATCTGAAAACGCGTCTCGGCATAAAATCCGCTAACACAACCACCTACCATCCACAAACTAATGGGATGGTGGAGCGTTTCCATCGGGTACTTAAAACGGCACTAAAATGCCATGCGTTAAACTACAAGGAATGGGTTGACGCCCTACCTATCGTATTGTTGGGAATCCGAACAGAAATTAAAGAAGATCTACAAGCCTCTGCAACCGAATTAGTTTATGGATAGACACTGCGCGTACCGGGTGATTTTTTCTACCAAACAGCGATCAAAGAAATAAATCCATCAACAGATTTTGTCAATTAAATCAAACAGCATATGCAACAACTCGTACCCAAACAATCTAAACATCACAGCAATATTACCAATATTTACATACCCGCCGATTTACAACATTGTAAACATGTTTTTGTGAGGGTGGATCATATCCAACCACCACTCCAACCACCATACGAAGGACCGTTTCTGGTAAAAAAATTAAACTCAAAGTATTACGACGTGTTGGTGAAAAACACTGTTCGAAAAATTGCAATCGATAGACTGAAGCCAGCGTACATTCATAACGATCTACAATATCAAGAAAATGCACGAAAATCACCTGGTACACCTGCGCAAATTGTACCCGAAACGTCAGGAAGTACTGAATCAACAGCTGGTATACCTACATCAAGTCACACGTTCAGGACGTCGAGTCCACTTCCCGACACGTTTCGAAGACTAGCCTCGAAACTAGAGGGGGTGTGCTGTAGTGACCATTCCAAATATATTTTATTCAAATGGAATAACCACTACCGAATACAACATTTAGCGAACAAGGAACGCGCCAGATAACCACTTAAAATTAATTCACTCTCGACGATCGTCTAAAAAGGCCGCCATTATTAAAGTCGATTTTTCATTTATCAATTTCATATATTCGAAGTCAGTTATTTCAAATTTGATAATATATACTGTGCACGGTGTAAACAAAGGAATTCGATGTATAACGGATGTAATTATTATTATTTGTTTATTTATGCGATTAATTAAAAACGTTAAACCTTTTCTAAGTAAAAGTTTTTGTTTCATTTCATATTCGATTAATCATCCGCTACACGCATCACGTGAGACAAATTCATTTACAACAGCATCAACCAAACAAAATTCATGAATTGTCTAGAAAATTTAGAAATTGATAATAAATTAATCTCCATAATAAAGAATATATATTATGAACAGGAAGCAGCGTTGTGCATAGGATCAGGGTACACCAATTGCTTAAAAATTAAAAATGGCATTCGTCAGGGTTGCATCATGTCTACATTGCTGTATAATTTATATAGCGAACAAATAATGGAAAAGGAACATCAATTGCGGTATTAAGATAAATGGTAAAATAATAAATAATATAAGGTACGCCGATGAAACAGTATTAATAACAGAATCAGAAGAAAATCTACAAAGCCTAGTCCAGGGGTGTCAAACTCAATTTTGCAGAGGGCCATATATTAAATTTAGAATGTATAGGCGGGCCAGATTCAAATAAAAAAAATGTACTGAATTATTATAACATTTTATTTACTTAATTATATAGTATATAATATACGGTTGTTAAAAATCATATCAAAGTTATAAAGAGGGTAATTATTTTGAGCTCGAGGATCCAGATACCTGACTTCTCTTGTTTTTGACAAGCTCATTGATGTCAGGTATCATATTCGTTGTAATTATTTTAAGAATTGATTAGAGATGTTCATTCGTAAGTCTTGTGCGATGTTTGTTCTTATTTATTTTCATGACGGAAAACATCTGCTCACATAAATAGGTGCTACCAAACATGCACAGAATGCGTGCTGCATGCTTTTTTAATTGCGGGTAGTTATCCAAACTCTTGAAATATTGTGTATAAAATGTAAGAGCGTTAACCTCTTTAAATTTTTCTTTCAAAATACTGTCTGATTGAAGATCTATCAACTCCATTTGCAAATGAACTGGTGCCTGTGAAGCTTCAAAATTGAATGGATTGTTGAAAATTGGGAATTCCATTTCATTCATTTTGTGGAAGTCTTCAAAACGATTGTTGAATTCCGTGATCAGATTTTGCATAAATTGAGAATATTAATCCAATTTATTTTGGTTCACCGTGCCAAATGATTTTAAATGAGGGAAATGATTCAAAGTTTGATTTTTTACCTGATTTTCCCACAGCCTCAACTTTGTTTCAAAGGCTTGAATACATGAATACATTTGAGTGACAATCAGATTTTTACCCTGTAACTTTACATTCAGATCAGTCAAGTGTTTATTCACATCTACTAAAAAGGCACAATCAACCCACCAGTCATTGTCATAATCAATTGGGTTGCCTTTTTCTAACATGAAAGCTTGAATAGGGTCACGTAATGCAAAAAATCTTTCTAAAACTACTCCTCGACTGAGCCAACGAACTTCGGTGAAATAAGGGACATCAGAAAACTTTTCGTCCAAATCTTGTAAAAACTGCCTGAACTGTCGGTGATTTAGTCCTCTGCTCCTTATAAAATTTACTATTTTAATTATAGGTTGCATGACATGGTCCATTTTTAAATGTTTGGATGCCAATGATTCCTGATGAATTATACAGTGAAATCCCACAAAATTCCCTGATGTTTTCTGTTTTAACTTAGTTACAACGCCCGAATGTTTGTCAGCCATGGCAGGAGCGCCATCCGTAGTTGTGCTGCTAAGTATATTCCAGTCGAGTTCATATTCTGCTATCAAATGCTCAATTGCAGAATTAATATCATTTGCTCTTGTAGTACCTGTCAATGGGACGCACTTTAATAGTTCTTCAGTTATTTCAAAGTTACTGTTAATACATCGTATAAAAACAGCAAGTTGAGCTGTATCCTCAGTATCAGTGCTCTCGTCAACAGCCAGTGAAAAGTTTGTAAATTCCTTAATTTTCTCCTTCAGTTGAAGAACCAAATTTTGAGATAAATCATTTATTCTTGCAGCAACAGTGTTTTTTGACAGCGAAATATTTTTAATTATTGACTTTTGAAATGGAAATGAAACATCGGCAACTTTCAACATGCAGTCTTTAATAAACTCACCATCAGTGAAAGGTTTTGATCTCTTCGCGATTTCTAATGCAATAATAAAACTTGATTTCAGGGCATCTTCGCTCTCAGTATTAGCTTTAGTAAACATCGATTGTTGACCTTGAAGTTTAGATTTTAAAGATGACAATGTGTCCATTCTTATTTTTTCAGTGTAACAATCGAATTTTGATTTATGATTCGTATCATAGTGTCTCTTCAAGTTAAACTCCATACAAACAGCAACTGTTTGATTGCAAATCAAACACAGTGGTTTACCTTTCCATTCTATGAAAAAATATGCAATTTCCCATTTAGACTGAAAAACTCTGTACTCACTATCAACTTTACGTTTTTGTGACATTATGCCAAAATCGTAACAATTATGGAACTCGACACAACAATTATGGATATCGCATGCGCACGACACAAACAAATGCACAATACCTTCACAATCACTGGACTTCACAATCACTATGTTACAGTACAACTAAATTAACTAAAATCTTTCTCCGACCGTATCGCTTCGATTACTCGACTCAACTGACTAACGTCGTGCCGACGCACTCCTTTTATATCAATAAGGAAGATTCTAGTCTAGACTCGAAGCGCGTGGAAGATTCTAGCCTTCGTGGTATTTCCGCTTGTTGCTAAGAGATGGCGTCACTATCTACCTCTCTCGCTTGTCTAAGCACGCGTTGCCCTTGAAATTACTTATAAATGTTGTAGTGTGCGCTTTTTAAAACTTCCGAAGAGGTATCGAGTGAAGTCATGATTCTTCTGTCTGTCACACATTGCGATCGCGGGCCGTATCTTTGACATCCCTGGCCAAGTCAATAGTGTAACTAAATATAGTGAAGAAGCTGGCCTAATGATTAACACGAAAAAAACCGCAGCAATGATATTTTCTAAAAAGACTAAAAATATAAAAGATAATGTAAATCGTAATAATCAAGTAATCCAACAGGTTGAATCTTTTAAATATCTTGGTGTTAATTTCTATAGTGATAACGGCTTTATTAATTAATGAACTAAAAACTAAAATAGGACAAGCAAAGTCAACATTTATAGATCTAAAAAAATTTCTCTGTAATAAAAATATATCAAAAAAACTGAGAGTACGGATTCTTAAGATGTACATATGGCCGATTCTTCTGTATGCATGTGAAACTTGGACACTAAAAACAGAACACATAAAAAAATAAACGCGTTTGAACACTGGTGTTATCGAACGATGTTAAAAATTAAGTGGAGTGATTCTGTTTCGAACGATCGTGTGCTAGATATTATCGGAGAACAAATGTCACTAGCAACAACAATTTACAAAAGACAAGCTTCATACTTTGGAAACTTAATGAGATCGGAAAAGTTTCAAGTGCAGAAATTGGTTTTAATGGGTAAACTAGATTCGCAGAGACGTAGAGCCAGAAACCGAACATCATGGATTTCTAATATAAAGAAACATACGGCAATGAATCTGGAACAACTCAGTCGGTGTGTCGAAAACAGAGATAGGTGGAAGCAAGTGGTCTCCTACATCCCCCAGGGGATGGGGAACTAAATCATCATCATCATCATATATTACCTAGCCCTAAATATTTAATAACCAATCCTTAGTATATTTTGATCAAAATTAGAAACTAAATTGATGAAAAAAATTTTAGTACAAGAAAGTATATCTAATCTAATATACTATAAAGCTAGAAGTGAAGCTGACACACTCACTGATCTATACAAAACCTGAGCCACTTCTAGACATGCTAGAAGTGACTTGCTTCAAACCGACGAGAAAAATCGGAAAACCAAAATTGTTTCATTGCAACCCTCCGGAAAATCGGAAAAACATCCCTCAAAATTACGTTTTTCTGTTCTATACATGGTAGACAGATGAAATTTTCACCAATGGACCCGGAGTCAAATTAACAAAAAACTTTCGAGCTTTTTCCATTCGACGTGGAACAAGTTCAAAATAACATAATTTTTTGAAAAAAGAAAATTTTTCCATCACAACCCTTCGCAATTGGGAAAAACACCCCTAAAACCAACCCGTTTCTTCTATACATGCTAGAAAGATGCGACTTTTTGCATTCGAAGCTAAATAGCTACAAATTAAGAAGGTTATTCGAAAAACTTCAATTTTTCATTGCGACCCTCCGGAAAATCGGAAAAACACCCCCCATAAATATATTTTTCAGTTCTTTACATGCTAGAAAGATGGGATTTTTACAAATCGACCCGAAATAAAGTCAAGTTAACATAATACTTAGAGAAATTTCATTACTTACATTGCAACCCCTCCGAAAATAGGAAAAACATCCGTAAAATTGCCTTTTCACTTCAATTCATGTTAGAGAGATGGGATTTTCTTTTTAAAGTCAAATTAACAGATAACTTGAAAAATTTCATTACCTACATCGCAAACCCTCGAAAATGGGAAAGACACTCCTCAAATTGGCTTTTTCACTTCTATTCATGTTAGAAAGGAAATAACAAAAAAAAATTAAAATAACAGAATTATTTTAAAAACGTAAATTTTTCCATCGTCACCCTTCGCAAATGGTATTAACACCCCTAAAACTAACCGGGTTTTTTCGAAAGATCGGATTTTTTTTATTCAACGTGGAACAGGATTATTTTATAATAGTAAATTTTCCCATCGCAACCATTCGCAAATGGAAAAACACCCCTAAAACCACCCTTTTCTTCTATATATGCTAGAAAGATGCGGTTTTTTGCATTCGACGCTTAATAGCTACAAATTAAGACGGTAATTAGAAAAACCGGAGTTGGTGCCAGCCAAGGTTAACAAACATTTAATTTCACTCTAACTACAAAGCATTTTATAATCGACAACAAAACAGTAGATGCGGCTAGCAGTAAATTGAAGTAAATAAATAACGCAATTACTTTTTAGTGCATTGTTTCATAGCAGATTTTTTTAGATCCTCTTTTGGAGTCGGGTTTTGTTTTTTTGTAAAAAATTTTTATTCTCTAATGGTAAGTACTTTTTGGTAAGTATTTTTTTCAACTTCTTTTACAATTCATGTAATGTTATTTTCTATGACGTGGAGCCAACGATCAAGGGAGGAACCCCCTTGCGAGCAGAGTGAGTAATTAATTTAACCTTAATAACTAATTGATAATTAATATCTAAACAAATTTAAAGAAAAAAAATCGATATAAGATATTTTAATATTACAACGAACAAAAGCGTAATAATTACAACTTGAATTACTAACAATGAAGCTGAAATAAAAATGTCAAAAAAATAACCTAAAATGTAAACAATAATCATAAAAAACGTATTATTTACTAATTAACACCAACAAAATAGCTGGTACTAATAAAAAAGTATTATGACAGCGTGGTATTATCATAATACCCTGAATAAATGCATAACGCCTGTCGGTACTACCAATTAAAAAAAAAAGTTGTATTATACAGCGTGACGTCATAAAAACACAATATGCGCTAGCATTATGGTTTAACGCATGTCAGTACTAAGCCCCATGGTGTTTTATTAATCGTCGGGGATCTAACTTTTTTAAGAGCTTAAATTTGGCACATTATTTTTAACATAAAATTCATAATATAAATGCCATAGTTAAAAAAAAGTTAAACTAATTTTTAGATTTTTTAAATTTTTGCGTTTTTTATGCTTTTGGGTTCTAATTAACCGATTTTGATGTTTATGGGTTAATTTTTTTTATGTAGAATTTAATAATTATTGTTACCCATACTAAAATTGGGATCCGTAGGTATGGGATCCTCCATGGACCCGTAGGTATACATAACAACTATACATACTATTTTGATACCATGTATATATAAATATACAAGGTATATTATGTTTAGTCCCGTCTTTGTAACGCTTGAAAATATTAATCCTTGACAAAAATGCTTCACAAAGGTATTCATGAAATGGCGTAATTCGGCATTATTCGTCTGTCCGTCCGTCTGTGAACACGATAACTGAAAAACGAAAAGAGATAACGAGCTGAAAATTTTTGTGTGTGTTCTAGACCAAAAAAGTAAGGTCAAGTTCGTTAATGGGCAAAATCGGAACGTGTTTCTCCCGGCCAGGGGGAAAAATCTCCGAAAAATCGTAAAAATCTTCGAAACCGTAGGAGATAGAAAAAAAAATTTAAAACAAAAAATCTTTTTCTCTTTAAAATAGACAATTTTTGTTTGACAACTTTTTTCATAAAGTCCACCGTTTTCTCAAAATTTGTTCTTAAAGTTCAAAATGAGTCGATCGAAGACGGGCACATGTGCAAACATAACATACATCAAATAGTATTGTTTTTATGTTTATTACAGTTTTGTAAACTTGGTGTATATATAAGGTCAAGGTTTAAGTGATTTTCTTTTACAAAAAAATAGTTGGTCTCGTACAGATGTCAAATCTTTGCAAATATATATATATATATATATATATATAAATATATATAATATATATATATATATATATATATATATATATACATATATATATATATATATATATATATATATATATATATATATATATATATATATATATACATATAGTATATATCAGA